>JASVEL010007183.1:0-240174 GCA_032618575.1 Nicotiana noctiflora
ATAGAAGATTTTCATAAAATAATCCTATTTTAGATTATATTTAATTTTATGCCCCATTTAAATTATTTTTTAGATTTTATTTTGTACACAACATAATCAGGTGAATTAAAAATTTGAGCGACTATATTCATAGAATTAAATTTTTTTTTGTTTACGTCTTCCATTTGTAACACTATAAGTATGTATTGTGTTCCACATCGATGCTACTATAGATTTTCTTTTGGAACTATAGACTGTGGTCTACTTTTGTTAATACTATTATAATTTTTTTTGGTCACTATTAACCGTCGTCTACATTTATGGTATTGCTGTAGATTTTCAGTAGAAACTATAGATCATAGTCTCTTAATTTTCATGTTTGATTAGAGTTTATTTTTTTCTAAGTATAATTGAATAATTCTTATATTGATATATTGATTTATTTTAACTGAACTATCAGACTTAAAAATATTAGAAGTAGTGGTGGATGCACAATAATGGAAGCGTGAGATTTGAACATACAATTTGTTGTTAGAATGCATATATATTTTAGTAGAAATTACATTAATCACAAAGAAAAAAAGATAGAAAAAATTAAGACTCTGCTCATAATTGATGTGAATAGTACTCAATAAATTAAACGACCAAGCTAACTTACTATATTATTTTTAATTGTCTTAAATTTGGTTAGGTCAATAGAATATTGGTCAAAATATGATACATAATCTTTTATAGTTACTTTTTAATATCTTCACTTTTTCTTTTATTGTTCCTTAAATATGCACAAAAAGAAGTTGAAACTTGCAGATTGGCTGCATTTTAAATTGCTTTTGAGCAACTCTCTGGTTTTGTTTTTTCCTTTCATTCATCAAGAACTGAAAGAAGAACAAAAAAAAAAAATAATTGTTCTTATATAAGCATTTTTGGCCCCTAGTGTTCGCTCTTTCTAGCTGTATTTTGAAGTAGTCATTTTAATAAAAATTTATTGCAAGTTAAAATTACCTAAATGAGAAGTAGTAAGTTAGTGTTCATTTCTTTTAAGATGAATAATTGTTTCAATTTTTTCATGCACGTATTACTTCTATCCCTATTCTACAAATAATAACATTATCACTTGTTTTTCAAATTTACACGTACTTTAGGGTTATCAAAGTAGTTAAAAGAAAATAATTATACTTTAGGGGTGGCAAATTGGTAAAAAATAGTTAACCCCCATATTATCCATTAAAAAATGGGTTGATAAGAAACTTTTTAAAAACGGGTCAAATATGGATAAAAACTATATTATTCATAATGAGTCTAACTTTTACATTTGTAAAGTTTCAAATTGGGAGTTTCTTAAGTAAGGGAGACTAAGAATTCTCCGAAAGTAATCATATGCAAGAAGTTGCGGATAATATGGCTACACATATTATCCGCCGATTAATTTATTTTTTATCCGTATTAAATATGGGCCCAACCATATCCGATCCGACCTACCTGTTTGCCACTTCTACATTACTTTATGTGATTATTGAAATTTTGGCTTTAATTTTGTTGACTTTCGTAACTTTTTACTATTTTAAGTTTAGTGCCTCTAGAATTTGAGCAAAAAAATTAGTTCAGATATAATCATATTTTTCTTTTAAACTTGATTTGTATCTTAAATTTTTCAATTTACTATCACTTACATAGTACTGAAACAGTTGCCTTAATCTTGAGCACTGTATTAACATTTCGTTATGTAGTTGGCATTGTTTTTTCTTTGACAATTCTAAAACTAATTAATCATATGATGCCAAACTCTTATACTTTCATATAATTTTAGAATAGTAGGCAAATACCTTCTCATTAATTTGTATTTTATGTAATTAGTATTAAGACCATTTAAAAATCTAATCACATAAAAACGTCCAAACAGAAAAAGTTTTCAAGTATTTTTACGTAAGATCTTAAGACAAAAGTTTTAAGTTAAATATTTATACGTAATTTCTACATTTTAAACGTGGTTGATTAATTTACACATATTACTCTTAAACTAAATCAAAGTAAACAACAGAAGTGCATAATTAAACCTGTAATAAGAATTTAAATGGACCCCATATTATCAAAGTTGTGCCTAACATATTTCCAAATTTATCCCTGATGTATAAGCAGATGAACTAATATGGAATAAAGAAAAATGCTATGGTAATGGGTCCCATTTCCTTAATGAGTAGTTCAATGCAAAATGGTTATATGCTTGCAAAATGCTAGCAACGTGTAAAACAAAGATTCAGATGGGACCCACATCACCATAAAAGCTTTTGTAAACTAATGGTGTTGTATGATGAGATAAGGAAGGGCCATTTTGGTCTTGTCACATAAATATTCATATGGTAGCTACAGTAAAATACTTTTTTATCCAATTAAATTACTCCATTTCATGTGAAATTACCAGAATATCTTTTAAGTGCCAAGCAGGCATGTTGACCATCACCTGCTTATGCTCTCTTATATAATAGTAGTAGATATTAGGCACATTTCCCAACATTAGCATATCAATTTTCTAGCTTACTTTTAGTAATAAATTTGTAAAGATATGACAAACCCATGTTCAGAAAACGTCTCCAACATCAATCGAACTTGAAGAGTTCCTTAGGCTACTACTTAATGTTCCAATGGAAACTTCATACGTAAAAGATCACAAATTTTTTGTGATCAAAATAACCACACACCACAAAGATTACTACACAGTCAGAGGAGGAGCAGCACACGAAGATATCTTGTCATTTTCTATTCAGTTTGGTTAAGCCCTTTGGAAAATGCATACTTATGGGTCACGGGCTGGAAGCCATCAATAGCCTTTCGCCTAGTTGTTGCTTATTTCGAGTTGAGTGATAGAACATGTATGTTAAGGCTAAGTTATCATATTCATATCTCGAAATTTATGTATATTTTGTTAATCTTGCAAATTGTGTATATTTTTCTAGTGTTGTAACTTATAATATCCTTCTTATCAGGATTTTATATTCAGTTGTGTATTTCCTTCTTCTAATCAAGAGAGTAGAGAGTTTATATATATACAGTATTAATAAGTATTTTTATTACCATCGAGCTATAATCAATGGGCAGGCCCCTATTGGCCAACCTTTGATCAGATGGTAAGTTATACGACGATCCTACTGTGGCCGAGCACATATGAGCGAGCCTCAGTTGGTCGAGATACAGAGCCTAGTATGGTCGAGCGCTTATGAGCGAGCCTACTACAGCAGAGCAGATATATATGTATACCGATCCTTATAGGGCCGGACAACTATTTTACTTACTATATTAAGAGAATTGAGTCAGTATCAACAGGTAAGCATATCTTTAGATTATCTTTGACTTCCAGCTACTTGCAGTTATTATATCATCAGTTCAACTTCAGCTTTCAGTATAGTGCCTTACATATTCAGTACATTATTTCATACTGACGTCTATTTTTCTAGGGGCGCTGCATTTCATGTGTGTAGGCCAGACAGATAGACGAGTAGGCCTCTTCAATAGGTGTTGCAAGAGTTCAACTTGATCGGTAAGCTCCATGCCTTTTGGAGTTTCCTGGTTTAACGCCTATATATATATATATATATATATATATATATATATATATATATATATATATATATATATATATATATATATATCATGAGTAGGTCAGAGAGTCATTCCGATCACAGTATATCCATTCGTAGAGGCTTGTAGACATATCTTATCAGTTAGTGCAGTATGTTGGGCTTTCAGGCCTTGTATATATATTTGGTTGGTTTGTCAGCTGTAATAAATATGACGGTCTTGTCGTCCAAATTTTATATTAATATTTAGTCAGCATTCGTTGTTGTCTTGCAATGTGGCCTATGGCCAAAAGTATGACATCATATGTTCAGAGACCCTTAGTTGCAAGTTGGTACGCAAGGAAAGATGAGGCGATGTGTGCTGGTCTCGCCTTTGAAGGGTAGTGCAAACGTGGTAATGGATCTCCCTGTGAAACACCTCGTTGGTGCACCCTAAAATAATACAGCTAGATATGAGTACTACAAAGACATGCACTATAAGCCTTGAAGGGATAAATATTACCTTAGTGTGGCTCGCATCCCTAGTAAAGCGAGAACGTTAAGCAACTTGAAGATCCACTAGATGGAGCAAAGGAAAGCTAAAAGCGAAAGAATGTCGTATTGAAGTTTCCATAAGAAAAAGGATATGCAGAAATATTGGCAGAGTAATGAGAAGAGAGATAAGGAAGCATTATGAATAAGGTATGATACGTGGACGAAAACGATAGAATGTTACAGAATCTATAGTCAAATGAAGGAAGAGACGAAAGGTAGGAAATTGAGATAACAAAAGAGTATAGGCCATAAGGTTGTATCCTCATTTCGAGAAATAAGTTCATGACTCCAACGCGTCTACCAGAGGGGAGAGTTAATCCCTAGAGTAACAGAAATTAGTATGGACTGGTAAACAAGATAAACTAAATATGAATAGGGACTGAATGATTGGAATGTACTCGGCATCATGGGTGTTTCAAATTTTCTTCTAGCAGTAATAGAGTGGACAACAAATGAAGATCCATGATGAATTCAGAGAATGGTCTTCAGGGAGACGCTTCCCTAGAGAAAGCAATGTGAGCAAAGTTAAGCATAAGAGACTGTATGTGCTAGTTATGCTAAGTGTCAAACTAGCGAGTAAGGGAATTTGTCATTCATGGTACAGAAGAATTGCCGCAAGGCGAGTAAGGATCATTGATGTTGAGAAACGATGCCAAAGATAAAGAGGTAAGAAATCTATAAGTAGATCCTCGTGGCTTCAGCTTTTAGTATACCCCTAAAGAGGGAATATGGACTAATGTGGCATTAAGTCAGAATTAGGTGGTTCTAGTGAATATGGAATTGTAAAGGAAGAATTCGATAAATGAAAGAGGAATGAGATGGCACTTATTGAAATCTTACAGATACGCTATGATTCAAGAATATTGTGCAAGAACGACGTCAAGGAGAGGAAGTAAAGGTTCCTTCCCGAGATGTTATTAATAAATAAGGAGCCAGTGCGAGACGTAAGTCAAAACAAGTAAATAACCAAATAAAGATTACGAGGAATATTGCTATGAGACTGGGCCAATGAGTAGATAGTAATTTTTCAGAAAGATCTCAGTTGTGGCTAAACAGGAGGTCACAGATGAGTCATCAGATCGTGTGATATAAACATAGTAGAACCCAATATGGAGAATTCAGCTTCGTAGAATATCATTATAATACTCGAGATAGATTCAAACAAGAACTGGAGTAGTTAAAAGTACCGTATGATTACGGGGATAAAAGAAAGTGCCACTGGGAAGGCAGCCAAAATATCAGTTCATTATCAACCATACAAGCACAAGGGCATGGAAGTAAGCAACTACAAATGATTATAGACAAGTATGGACATCAAAAAGGTTCGTATAAGCTCATGGCTTTACAAGAGTCCAGGGTTCTCCCAAAGTACTACAACAAAATACTAGCTAAGGAGATAAGAAATAAGGCTTCAACCTAAGAACAATGACCTAAAAAGGAAATGGTCATGTAACAACAATCTCGCAACAACATTGTAACCATTCCAAAGGAAAATGGCACCTACCGTGGCTAATGAACGGGAATAAGAATTAAAAATGATATTCGAGATCATATGAGTTATATGAAATCTCTAGAAAGTGTGGGTACTAAGGTGAGTTAAGTATGGACACAACAAGGAGGCAGAAGGAGCAGGAAAAGTAATAGCCTGCGTTTAAAGAAAAATGAGATAGAATGAAAGGAATTATTGATCAATGATCTAGAGTTAGTTATGTGATGAACACACCTAAGATTTTGGAGCATTATTCAGGTAGCATATTTGTTGACAATCATACAGTCATAGAAGACTCCAATATAAGATAAAAGAAAGAATTGGGCCCAGGGCATATACAAAGGATTGAATTGTTAAAAGATTATATCATAGATATTCCATAACGCCCTTGAAAGGCTAAGATAATAACTAATACCATGAGCCACAGATCGGAAGATAGCTTAAGCCTACGTAAAGGCTGATAAGAAGGAAAAGAAAACTAAAGAATTACATCAATGAAGTAAATTAGGAATCTAATTATTGGACCCTAAAAATTATAGAAATCATGATTAAAAACATTGCAGAATCTCTCTTACTATCAAAGGTACAAGAGAGATAATATAGTAGTTATATTCTATAATGGCTCTATGATAAAGCCAGTTAGAGGTGTCCCAACCTCATTAGAAGTTAGTATGAAGCTCTCACGAGATTGTGTTAAAAGATTCATGTATTATAATAAAAGTTCAAGACATGGATTTGAATTATATCCATGTGGAAGGGAAGGTCATGAAAGATATAGAAAATGTGATGTGGGGCTTTAAGGGAAGTAAGGTAAAGATGAACAATGAACGAGATAATCACAAGCAGAGGGTTGAGAATATTCCATACTTGGAATAGAAGGATAGAAGCGCAGGGATTCTATATCCAGAAATGATAGCAGCAACGTCAGTAGCGTATCTTCTAGCCTATGGTCTAGGTATCGAAAAGCCTGATTGTGAGAGTAAACGATAGCTAGAG
This sequence comes from Nicotiana noctiflora, assembly GCA_032618575.1. Taxonomy (NCBI): domain Eukaryota; kingdom Viridiplantae; phylum Streptophyta; class Magnoliopsida; order Solanales; family Solanaceae; genus Nicotiana; species Nicotiana noctiflora. Next base: position 6,571 of record JASVEL010007183.1, read on the forward strand.
ACAATGTGATGTCTCGCTTGATGTTTCGGAACAACATAACGAAATCTATGGTGCAATCAAGTTGAAGGAAAGTTATGAGTAGTATAAATGGATATGTATAGGTTGCAAGCTAAAGTATGGTAGAGCGATAACATTTTAGGAAGACATGAGTAAGGATAAGAAAAGGAGAGTGAGAATGTGACAAGAATGGATAAGTCCTCGGGATTAAGCCCATAAAAATAAGAGGATCTTATGGTTTCTCTAAGTTATTGAAAGCTCCGTATAGCCTGAATAAACTCAAAGGAGTCCAAGACTGGTAGAATTTAGAAAAGATGGAATGCTGCATTGATAGTCCAATTATAGTGTAATTGTGATGGATAAAGGATGAGGTTTAGGCCTTCGAGTGAGTAATAATTTGAAGAGGATTTCATAGATTGTACGAGATTAAAATACCCACATAAGTGAATCACATTGAGATTCTATAAAACGGTAATTGAAGTATAGTATCACCCCTAAGTAAATCAGGAAAACCACTTCAAATATTCCTCGACGGAACGTAAGCCGTAGTGACAAGGTATGATGTAAGAAGTTTCAAGTTATCACTAGTATATTATAAATTAATATTGAGGTGAATCAATAATGGATGGAAAAAAATCACAAAGTATGAGATGAGATTAAGCCGCCATTCTTAAGACGAACGGTAATGAAGGAGCATGGAAGGACTGAGATTTATACCCGAATGATAGGCAACAAAAGTAACTGAGAGCTTGGTAAGCATACCTCAGTAGAGGTAGATTGAAAAAAAAATTAGAGTATAGTATAACCCATGTAAATGTAGTAAAGTCATATGAATGGATAATCAGATCTATGAAATATGATATGGCCATACTCACAATTTCTACAAAGTATCAAGCAAAGAACTTCAGTATACCTATAGAGGCCTAGAGAGGCATCCTATTAAGCCTCGTATATACAAAGTAAGGCCTACAAATCGACTAAAAGGTAAAAGGAAAAAGGAAAGCATAATCACATAAGTGCACCTACAAAGCTAGGGTCATACATGCTGCATGACAGGAGGTAACAGAAGTTGCAAGATTAGGAAGATTTCGACCACATGTCATGATATGAGCAAAAAGACTGAAGGGGGGAATACCCTAGACTTTGGATTTATTCATAGAGCAAATACTTGAATGGCAAGAAGGATATTAATGTATTCACAAGAGCTATGAGTTACGAAAATGATAAAAACATCAGTCAACATTCGAGGACGAATGTTCCAAAGGGGGGTATGATGTTACACCCCGCAATATTACGTCAATATTACGTCCTGCAGTATTAAGTTACGATAGTATTCTACCCAACAATATTATATTACGGAGATATTACACTTCACAATAACAAATTACGACAGTATTGCACCCTGCAGTAATTTACGTTGAATTTATCGTGAGGTAATTGACATCAGTCCAAGGAAAAGATTATTTGGGGATTACAAGAATTATAAATGATGAGTAGATTCATGAAGGTGAAAAGGGGAGCAAGTCAAAGAAAATAAATTTTGTCAAAGTTTGTTGGGATAAAATACGGCCCGAGCAAAAATACCCGATATTTATGGACTAATGTCATACAAGGTACTACATGGCTATGATAGAAAAAATTATAAGATATGTGAAAGGTGGGTAATATTTTAAGTAAGTGAAAATAATTCTTAATTTTACGGGTAATTGATTAATTACCGGGTAACGGGACATTGCCTAATTAAGTGGGGATAAATTTGGATAAGATATATCCAAAAACGTGGCAGCAAGGCCATATACAAAATGGTGACTCTTGATCAAGTCTTATTAAGTGGCAATTTGTCACATTTCCAAACACTAGCATATCAATTTTCTTGCTTACTTTTAGTAACAAATTTGTAAAGATATCGACAACCCCATGTTCAGAAAACGTCTCCAACATCAATTGAACTTGAAGAGTTCCTTAGGCTACTACTTAATGTTCCAATGGAAACTTCATACGTAAAAGATCACAAATTTTTGGTGATCAAAATAACCACACATCACAAAGATTACTACACGGTCAGAGGAGCAGCAGCACACGAAGATATCTTGTCATTTTCAATTCAGTTTGGTTAAGCCCTTTGGAAAATGCATACTTATGGGTCACGGGCTGGAAGCCATCAATGACTGGTACACTATAGGCTGTTCGGACAGATAAAGAAGAAATTTGTATTGCACATGACTGAATTTGGTAGTTTATATCTCAAAATCTATAAGGAATTGGGAGATGACCAAAATAAGAAAGTTGTAGCTCTTGGTTTCTAGTTTATAAAACATTAAACCATTCGTAATTTGGAGTTATGTACAAAAAGTTATGGCCATTATACTATAGGCTTCCTGAGAAGAGTATGAAAAATGATTTTTGGGAATTTTCTTCTTCCGAATGCGATTGGGGTCTCGCGATGGAGAAAAAGATCGTCAGGGTAGTGCATAAGTGTAAACAAATGGGTTTGACTCATTTCATCTCATTTTCTCCATGGGAGCCAACTTGGGAGCGATTTTGGAGCTCCATTTTTATCATTCATGCCAAGGTAAGTGATTCTCACCTATTGCAAGTTAATTACTTGGATTATATCTAGATTGTAATATGGAAAATCATGTAAATTAGTAGAAATTTTGAAATTTTGAAGAAAATATAGAAAATTAGTATTCTTGAATTTTTACCACAATTTTGGGTATGAAATTAGGAGAAATCGTATATTTGAGTTTGTGACTTCATGGGTAAACCAAATCTTCGAGAAATTTCGGAATCCGGCCCGTGGGCTCGAGAGCATTTTTGTCAACTTTTCGATCAGGGTTAGGAATTGCTATAAATTGAATTGTAATGAGTAATTGAGCATATATTAATGGATTTGTATATCCTTGGCTAGTTTTGGGCATTGTGCGTCGATTTAAGTCTTCGGAGGAGCGTAGAATGCCGGTTATGGATCTTCGAAGCGAGGTGAGTCACCTTTCTAACCTTGTAAGAGGGAATTGTTCCCATAGGTGAGTTAGTTATTTATGTGCTCCTATTTGTGGGGGCTACGTACACATGAGGTGACGAGATTCCGTGCGTAGCTACTATTATGCTATTGTTCGGGTAGTCTAGGACCAAAAGCATGATATACTTGGATTAATTGTAAACTTGTTAACAATTTGAATTTTTTAAGTTACAATGAATTAGTAAATGAATTGCTAAAAGGATTAAACTTCATTTTCTTAAATTGTTAAAAGAGGGTTTGCTTTTATTTGGATAAATGTTCCCTGATAAATTTTTAATTTGCTATTTCAGCATGTATCCCTATGTTTACCTGCATCGCATGTATGATTCACGAGTAGGGTATTTGCTTATTTTATGTTGACCGCGTCGCAGGATAGTTCGCGAGCGGGGTAATAGATGCATTTATGGTTCGCGTCGTTCGACCCTCAGCAGTGCACAATTTATTTTCTGTTAGAGCAGACCGTACGTCCTCGGCATAATTTGCGCATGCTTGTATTGCTTGCCTTGAGATTATTTGAGATTGATATTCGCTCTCCCCGACTTGTGATAATTGGAAACTATTGGATTATGAACCTTGAGACTTTTAATATAAAAAAGGAACTTTCACATGTTCATGACTTACTTGAAACTAATGTCATTCTTAATAAATTCTTGATTATTCGCCCTAATAATATATCATTATTGGATCATTAATAAGTGTTGAAGTCGACCATCTCGTCTCTACTTCTTCAAGATTAGACGAAATACTCATTGGATACACGTTATTTTCGTACCCGTACTACACTTCTGTGCATTTTTGTCGCACATGTTCGAATGTGGCTAGTGGCTTAATGGCATAGCGACATGGTTAATACAGAGACTTAGGTATATTACATTTATCGAGACGATCGCAGTCAGCAGAGTCTCCTTCAGAGTATTGTATGGTATTTCCATTTCTATCCACTTGTACTTCGGGCAGTTATTGTACTTTATTCGATCCTTTAGTAATTGCTCATGTACTTGTGACACCGAGTTCTGTGAGGTATTTGGGTTTATTCATAAATTTTAAAGGTTGTTAAATGTTTCATTATTTATTCGGAGGAACTTACTATGTATTGTTTTAAATGTATAAAAGAAGTGTTTTGGGAAATATCTAAATGAGACTTTGATTAAATAGTTCGATTGGCTTGCCTGACAGCGATGTCCAGCGCCACCACGATCCTTAGTAGATTTGGGTTGTGACACAAGTAGCCTTCATTTTATTACTATTCCTTTTTATTTACCATTTTCCTCTTCACTCTTCCTTTGTTACCACACGAGGCTTCTGTTAAAGACAGATTTTCTAATTTGTCTACGCATTAATGATTATAATTTTTTGTTCTCCTCTGTTTAAATCTCCACTTTTCAAAGAGACTTATTATTTTAAAATTAGCCTAAGAGAATTAAGTACAAGATCGTTTCACAGCACATCCAAAGGCAGAAAAAATTACAAGCTTAACAATTTATTAAAACAGGTGATTCTCAATATGTCTTTCTTTTAATGTATTCTTCGATTAAAACATAAACAAGAAGAAGTCTTGTTTAAAATGTATCCTTTTGTTAACTATGTACTTCTCTTTCTTTTCTGAAAAAAATAAGAACTCAGGGTAGAAAATCCTCAACTTTATTAGGAGCTAGATGTATAGTTTATGACTAATGTGCAATAATGTTTTTATAGATTGCACAGTACAGAAGATTAATGTGACTCATTATAGAAAGAGCCAGAAAGAAATATAAACAAGGGATTTTCACATAAATAGGCAGATTCATTATTTATTTCTTCAAGCTGGTATATATAAATTGTATATTGATTATATATAATTATACATATATTATATATTGGTTAGATATTTTTTGTTTAAGAGAGTAGGTGGACGGGTATGTGAGTTAAATAAAGAAAATGGAAGCACGTGTAATACTACGTAAACAATTTGGAATTTTTACCTAAATAGTCGGTCAAATTTAATCTTTATATCACGACCCAAAACTACCATATCGTGATGATACCTAACGTGGAACTAGGCAAGCCAATTATTTACCAAGAACAACGCGATATTTAAATGTTAAGATTTCTTCAAGCTATTTAATAACAAAACTTCATAAAGAACATTTGAATATCAAAAGTACGGAAAGAAAAGTCCGCCATTAGGGTGTCACTGGTTATGAGCATATACTAAGAACTGTCCGATAATAGCAAGACTAGTAAAGTCTAGAAAACAACTAATACCATCTATAGGAAGATAGGAGGTAGAAGAGCAGGACTACGATCGCCATGCAGCTGCCTTACCAACTCTAACAGGTCTGCAATGGATGAAATCAACACCCACTAGCACGTCCAACTACCCTTGAATCTTCACACAAGGTGTACGGAGTAATGTGAGTACACCAAATCAGTAAGTAATAAACGTAAATAAAGACTGAGCAGTAGTGACGAGCAGTAAAACATATAAAGTCCACATCATGAAATCTCGGTAATTACAATATGCTTTCAATTCAAAGTTTAAGTCAAATCATCTCGTTTAACATCTAGTTTTCAGTAAATCATTTGAAGATATTTTTCAACAGTTCTCAACAGAGGCTCAATGCAAAAGAAAGTGAAAGTGATGAAAAGCATAAACAACCCCTCGGGCCAAAACTCACTCGCACATAGCCCCTCGGGCAAACATGAATAATAAACAGACCTTCGGGCAACCATCACTATCACTCATATACAGCCCCTCAGGCAAAGCATCACTCACAATTAGGGTACCCGCACTCACTAGGGTTGCGCAGACCCCGGAGGGGCTCCTAGAGCCTTAGCGTTATAACAAGTCACCTTGTGGCATAAATGAATCAGGCCTTCAGCCTTACATAATCACGAATCAGTAACAACTTGTTGCGGCGTGCAGCCCGATCCCTCACCTAGCATGTGCATCACCTCAAAGTAGTAAAATAATGTGAAATTCAGGGTTTCGTACCCTCAGGACTAGATTTACAATCATTACTTACCTCAAATCGGTCAAACCCCTACTTCGCGATGTCTTGCCTCTCTAACCGGCCTCCAAATGCCTCGAATCTAGCTAGAAATAATTCGATATAATCAACACAAGCTAAAGGAATCAATCCCATAAAAAAATTCTAAGCTTTAGATCAAAAGTCAAAAAGTCAACTAAAAATTCAGACCCAAGGCCCACGTCTCGGAATCCAACAAAAGTCGCAAAAAAATTGTCGACCCATTCGAGTATAAGACTAACAATACTAGTTTCACTCAATTCCAACCTCAAATAGGCTTTCAATTCCCAAAAATTTATTTTATAAAACAAAACAAATTTTCCCTAAATTTTATCCTAAATCACGAACCAAATGATGAATTAAATGATATATTCATAAATATTAGCCAAAATCGAGTTAGAAAAACTTACCTATGATTTCCTTGAAAAACTCCTAAAATTTAATCTCAAACCGAGATTCCAAAGTCGAAGATGTGAAATAAAACCCTAAACCTTGCTTATATAGTGCCCTCTAAACCTCCGTTTCTGTCACGACCCCAAACCCCGGTCGTGATGGCGCCCAACACATTGCTAGGCAAGCCCGACCATCTTATCCAATTACCAGCCAAGTATAATTAATACTAATTAATCGGCATGATTAGCCTGTTTCATAACAAATCAAGAAGTGTAGAAATGAAATACAAGAACACAGTCCCAACCAAATCGTGGTGTCACAAGTCTGAGCCTCTACAAATGAGATCTACTACACAATCAAGTCTAAGTAGAATGGAGACAACAAAATGATAAAAAGGAAGAGATCAGGTACTGCGGACGTCGGCAGCTACCTCGAAGTCTCCACGGAATGGGGATAATAAAGCAATTGCGATAGCTCAACTGCCCTCCTAAACTTGTATATCTGCACAAAAAGTGCAGGGGAGTGGGGTGAGTATATTTCAACTCAGTGAGTAACAATAATAAACAATAACTGAAAATAAGAACTCCCGTACTATCACTAAACAGTTCTAAGGCAACCCCCACAAGTTAGTCATCACTATAATGAGTACTCTGATCTCCAGTCCACATCTATCTCATCTAGGTCCCACACTGACCACATCCTCGCTCGTACCACTACGGTATACAGCTATCTCAATATATGGAGACATATACATATGTCTATAACATATAAATATTTCAGTATATATATGAATATGAATAAGTATAATATTGCGGCGCGCGGCCCGCTCCAATACATATACCGCTGCGGCGCGCAGCCCGCTCCAATACATATACCGCTGCGGCGCGCAGCCCGCTCCATTTAACGTCGACGGCGCTCACTGGGGGTGTATACGGACTTCGGAGGGGCTCCCTAGGCCCAAGCACTATAATACTGCGGCGTGCAGCACGATCCACACAAATATTACTGCGGCGTGCAGTCCGATCCAATATATATATGTATATATCTCTATACTGCTGCGGCGTGCAGCCCGATCCCATCATATACACCAGTGCTCACTGAGAATGTGTGCAGACTCATACTCCGAAGGGGCTCCTACAGCCCAAGCGCAATAATACTACGGCGTGCAGTCTGTCCCACATGTATGTTACATGTATATTACATGTATATTACTGCGGCGTGCAGTCCGATCCAATATATATACTGTTGCGGCGTGCAGCCCGATCCAATATAGGTATATATATATAATACCTCATAATGGGTCCTCGACCCTATCCCAGCCAGTATATACTTGGCCTCTCAGGCCCAATATAATATATCACAGTGGGTCCTTGACCCTGTCTCAGTCAATATAGACTTGGCCTTTCAGACCCAATATAACATCTCATAGTGGGTCCATGACCCTATCTCATCTCAATCGGTATAGACTTGGCCTTTCAGGCCCACTCAGCTAGAAGAGGAAGTTCCACCCTAGATAATCTCTCTCAATGTACACATCTAGTACGGGCTCATATTATGCTATACAGCTAGAGCTACGGCTGAGTGTATGCTTCCAACACGATATAAGGGTCACATAGCTCTATAGGTTCCCTAATGCTCTATAGATCGGCACAAGGCCTCAAACATTGCTATTAGCCCAATTGTACAGTTATAATCTCATTAACAGCCATACAACACAGTATTCTATTAGCCGGGAAGGACCAAGTCCGAACCCTCAATCACAATGTCACTACGCCCGTCGGAGAATGCGTGTCTCATCTCAATATAGCACTGTGAAGTGCTAGTACGGGGTTTCAAACCCTCAGTACATTGTTTACTACTACCCCTCACCTCGAACCGGTAGAAGCCTCGGTCCGCCTTGCGCTTGCCTCGCAAATAAATCTCCTCGGTTGCCAAATCTGCTCAAAATTAATGATAATACATCAATATATGTTAAATTCACGTAACCCATTCGAAATAACCCAAATTGCATCAAAACCCACAAAGTTGTCAAAACCCGACTTTTGGTGCGCTTCTCGAAAATTTATAAAAGTTACATATTCGGAACCATCGTCTCAATACGAGTCTAGGCATATAAAATTTACCAAATTCGGACTCCATTTGCCCGCTCAAATAGGTATTTTACCAAAGCCTTGGCCTAGGCTAAATTTCCCCACAATTTGATCCAATTTCAGTGAAATAAAGAAGGATTCTAAGATAAAAACATATATCAACCATAAAACTTACCTCCAATGATAACCCGGTGAAATCCCAGCAATTTCCCTTCACTTTTGCTCTCCAAGACTCAACAATGGAGGTTTTCAATTAATGAGTCGCGGATGAAAACCTTCTGTCGAGATTTTTTTTTAACAAAATACTGTTCACCCGTGTACTGTTCACAAGGTACTGTTCACAATGTACTATTCACGGGTACTATTCACGGGTACTGTTCACGGGTACTGTTCATTACAGCAGCTTTTTATCTAAATTGCAGCACAATTATTTTTTACTAAAATGGCTCTAAATCCATCATACGAACTCGAAATTAGACGATTCTTTTTCCTATGGCTCCGTAATTTTGATACGGATCTAGTAGTTCAAACAAAACTGAATTTGGAGCTCATTTTCTTAGTTCAATACCAATTTCGCTCGTTAAACAATTAACTCACATATCGCGTCAAAAATCCAATCGCGACTTGATGAAATTAAACCAAAATTTCCAGATTAGTCCTATAATTCATGATTTAAATTCTCGAAGTCTCGAAGTTAAATTTGGATCTCTAGAACTAAAAATAGACCTTTGGATCATTACATTTACGCTCAAAACTACAAAAATCTTCCAAAAATGACCCATTGGACATCCGAAACACACCCGAGACCCCCGAGACCTCAACCAAATATACAGACATGATCTATTACCTCATCCCAACTTGCTCGAATCATTAAATCACTATAGTTAATATCAAAATCGTCCGTTTTCAGCAAATTCAAGCTTAAGTTTAACTATAACTTTCAAAATTCGTATTCGATCAAAAACCCGACCAAACGACCTCCGAATGACCTGAAATTTTGCAGGCACATCCAAAATCACCTAACGGAGCTACTGCAACTGTCGGAATTCCATTCCGACTCCCGGATCAAAATCTCACCTACCGTCCGGATTTCGCCAAAATTCAACCTTAGCCAATTTAAGCCTATTTCTACACCGGACCTCCAAATTCAATTCCGATTGTTCCCCTAAGTCACAAATCACCTCCCGGAACTAACCGAATCATCCGAATCCGATTCCGAGCCCTCTAGCTAAATAGTCAACGTCCAGTTGACTTTTCCCAACTATTCCTTCTTCTAAGAGACTTTCTGTCTCAGTTTCAATCAAACTCAACCCGGATTGACTCAAACTCACCCAACATGCATATTACAATATCAACAAGCATATAACGGGGGTAACAGGATGATAGCTCACATGTTGACGGGCCGGGTCATCACATTCTCCCCAACTTAAGCAAACGCTCGTCCTCGAGCGGACCAAGAGGTCTACTGAAAGTGACCCAATAGCCGAATGACCTTACCAAGCATATATTCGGGGCGATACCACTTCCCCCTATCTTTCATAAGTCCGATAACATAGTATAGCTAAATTTCCACAGTCTAACTGAACCATAAACCACATTGCACTTTCCGAAATCATATACCAGTCTGAATCCCACATCTATACTCAGAGTACACGCGATCCAACTGTAATAGCCAACTCACCACTCCGGGTGAGATCACATGATGTATCAAACAACCCGATCACTCGATACGATAGTCTCTAATCACGACAACTGGCCACAATAACCAAATACTAGCAGAAAGAACCTTTCTCATTAGATAGAGTCTTATTCCAACACCTTCATATCCTGCCCACGGCAACTGAAGCACGCGATATATCGAACCCATCTCTCGGGTCAACCATTCGTGAATCTATTTCTCTTTTAAAATTGATACCACAATAAGTTTCGGAGCCAAACCTCGATACTACCTTTCTAACGAGCTGAAATCATATATGCTCGCTCTCATTAATGACTTGAATGATCATTTCGGTTATAACACACCACATTGGTAACATGACACCTCAGCATCGGCCTAGGCCACAACGAGCACAACACAGGCTCCAATAAGAACGATCTGAACACACTCGAATCATGACAACCGACTCGCACAAAGAGCCATAATTCAAATTCTTCCATACCATCACAACACATAACTGAGATCTCGTCTCACATCATAGAATTAGAGTACCCGAATCCTCCTCGAAAGGTCATAACATCACGTGGCCTTGCCACAACTCATGATTCTATCCAAACACTATTACTCATGGAGCACCTCAAGTCGCAATGCTCAAAACGGTCAGCCACACACATATTTAGGTCCGAACTCAAGCAATCAATCACACGCGGTGATACATTTAGTATATGCTATCGAATTCCTGAATGGACACAACCGATGTGCTATTCCCCGAGCGATACCCAATACGGACTATTCCTCAGAAGAGAGGACGTATTGTATACAAGGTACATATAGGAAGCTATATTTCCCACATCACACTGTTGCGGCGCGCAACCCGTTCCAATAGCATACCTATGGCGGCGTGCCACCCGATCCAGATACCATACATGTGGCGGCGTGCCACCCGATCCAGATACTATACATGTGGCGGCGTGCCACCTGTTCCACGCATAAATCTAGCAAAAGGGAATGCACATCGACTCAAGTTGCTCATTGCAACAAACATGTATATATGGCCTCGAGCTCGGTCACATGAAACTCATGCGACAAAGTTCCTCAATACAGGAACTGAATCAATGGTAGATACCTCTACACTGACATCCGCCACGAAGGCCCAACTGACAAAGCAATACCTACCAGCCGTCCGCTGGCCCTAGGGTACATCCACCTTACTGGAACATGATCTAATGCACTCTGCCATGCAGTTTGCGACATGTTTCTGACATAGTCCATATCACATTAGTCTGGACAACCTGGCTTATGACAACCAGTCAACAATCGTATATCATTATTCAAATTCATCATATCAAGTAACGAGATAGCCACTAGAGCTTCCAATTTCCGATAACCGCTACACCGTGCCGATACACACGATATACCACCGCTGCGTAGGCGGGTTACGAGAACTTCTAGTCTCCAACACATACATAACACAAGAATCACTATGCCCGATTTTGTACTTCACTGTGCGATTACATAACGCACCTCAAGCGTCCATTCATACCACGAAAGCCATTCATAAATTTCACTATATCATCAACGACTCAATTATTACAGTCGATCCAACGGGAGTATACCACCATACCGCTAGATATTATCAGTTTATTTTACCTGGCCCTTTTGACCATAGACTCTGCCGAAATACTAGTATAGCAGTACCATTCTCCTAAATCACCGGGAAGATTGATTCTCAGATTATCTGCAGCTGCCCACGCTGCTTGAGGATTTTAACGACTCCCCATATAATATGAATTGATCTCAAAACCTTGAACATGCCGTTATCAACTTTCCATAACACATCGCATATACCATACTACACTAAGACAACAGGGAAAATTCATATCCCTTTCCCTACGCCGCAAACATCAGCGCACTCAACTAGTCAAGGACTTTCATGATCCCATATAGAGAAAACTCATTGCACATTTCGAGCTTTACATACCAACAGGAAATACACTCATTTTCAAACCACGGTAAAACACATCACAAACCCTTTCTCCCAATTACATTGCATAAGTTAAATTGCCAGGACCGAGTCCTTATACCCATACCGAGTTACACAACTGCCAATACTCAAAAGTTTTATTGCACAATATCGGCGAGACTTATTACTTCAAACATATACCAGGAATTAATCGTATTCCTTATCATACCGTTTCGATTTATTAACAAGTTGATCCATTTACCCAATTTCCTTTCTGATTCATCTTTAATTTCATATTAGTCTTTACTGTAGCACGACAATGCCTCAACCCTTTTTACCACACAAAACTCGTACACAAGACCACACGGTCTAAGGCTCACGAGCCGCTGAATACTCTCTCAAATGTTTCCCAGAAGTACCACATTCTACAATACTTTGTTTTGAAGAACTTCCTACGATTTGAATTTGTTATCATTACCTTTCTATACGGATACAAAGAATCTCATCATCCCCATAACATAACAAAAGTCTTGATTTCTTCTAACGAAACTACGGTCTTTAGCCACGTACACAATCTTAAGGCACCTGACTGTTGCAAACGTAAATCTTGAACACCGCAAGGCTATTCTCGGGCGTCATTCACCCTTAACCAGTTATAATTCAACTGCCTTATTAAACAGAACCACTCGGGCCTTAATAGAACTCTGACACCACAGAACATGATTACATACGGATACAATTAACTATCTTTCTTTTCTATACATCAAACATTCTTTAGCAATAGCCACTCAAAACCTCCTAGTATTTTCTCACATCTACGAAGCACCATAACCCTTACTATAATTTCCCCAACATACTTAGAGATAGGACCAATATAGCATACATCAATGCAATCGGTTAGTCAATAACAACCTCCCCAACTTGGCTCGGAGCCATACATCAAAGCACTTTTAGTCAACTATGTCATTTTTACTCAATTGATGCTCCAATGTTACAGTGAGATTAAACTCGAGCTATTTACAAACTTTGGCGGAGACTCGAATCATCGAAAATCTTAACTCTTTTGCAATTCTCGTATTCATTCACACGCAACAGCTAAGCCCATTCCTTAGGCGACAACATCTTTTTTTTTTTTTTTAAGTCCCAAAATTTTCAAAAATTTCGGCAGAATTTCCTTTGTAATTGGGCCTATCCACCTGTCAGAGAACCACCAAAATCATGCTAACGACACGTCCACAAATTGACAAAGCATCACAATGTATATCAACAATATTAATCTCAATACCACCTGTATTATATTATCAAAATTGATACGTGGACATGCGTTTCACCTATTTGAATCATAACACATAGAAAATACATTTCAACCCTCCATTATCTGGGCTATTCCACCAAGTAAGAACATTTTCTTTCCTTCTCATATAGGGCAAAAATCACGTGCTCACACACAGTACCAACATACTCATTACATAGCTATCTAGCCGCCATTCCCACAATCGGGGACAATACTAAACATACAAGTTCATAATACCAGCTCGTAAAATTAGCACCTCGGTGCTCAAGCCATAGGCAAAGATTCGGCCTCAAGTCCTTCAGACCGGCCCAACATAAAATTTACGGAGATTACATCTCGCCCCTTAATCGAGAAATCATAAGTCATCAAGGCAAATTTATCACTAAGCACTCGAGTGCGCGCATCAATGTGCAGGAGGAATTTCAAGAATTACATCTCAAGCTGAATAAATCACGCACGATGAGAATTCCAAGAATTTGAAACATTCCTAAAGGTTTGCAGCCTCCCGAGGATAAGTACAGGCGTCCCCGTACCGATCCACGAGACTCTACCAATCGGCTCATGACTCACGAGACCTGTTAACCTAGGCTCTGATACCAACTTATCACGACCCCAAACCCCGGTCATGATGGCGCCCAACACATTGCTAGGCAAGCTCGACCATCTTATCCAATTACCAACCAAGTATAATTAATACTAATTAATCGGCATGATTAGCCTGTTTTCATAACAAATCAAGAAGTGTAGAAATGAAATACAAGAACACGGTCCCAACCAAATCGTGGTGTCACAAGTCCTGAGCCTCTACAAATGAGATCTACTACACAATCAAGTCTAACCAGAATAGAGACAACAAAATGATAAAAAGAAAGAGGTCAGGTACTGTGGACGTTGAAAGCTACCTCGAAGTCTCCACGAGATAGTAATGAATAAGCAGCACGTGACAGCTCAACTGCCCTCCTGAACCTGTATATCCGCACAAAAAGTGCAGGGGAGTGGGGTGAGTATATTTCAACTCGGTGAGTAACAATAATAAACAATAATCGAAAATAAGAACTTATGTACTATCGCTAAACCAGTTCTAAGGCAACCCCGCAGGTTAGTCATCACTATAGTGAGTACCCCTGATCTCCGATCCACATCTATCTCATCTAGGTCCCACACCGACCACATCCTCGCTCGTACCACTACGGTATACAACCATCACAATATATGGAGACATATACATCCTGTCTATAACATATAAATATTTCGGTATATATATGAATATGAATAAGTATAATGCGCGCGCGCGCGGCCGCGCTCCAATTCAAGGGCTATCCGCGCGGCCGCGCTCCATTTAACGTCGACGGCGCTCACCGGGGGTGTATACGGACTTCGGAGGGGCTCCCTAGGCCCAAGCACTATAATACGGCGGCGTGCAGCACGATCCACACAAATATTACTGCGGCGTGCGGTCCGATCCAATATATATATGTATATATCTCTATACTGCTGCGGCGTGCGGCCCGATCCCATAATATACACCAGTGCTCACTGAGAATGTGTGCAGACTCAGACTACGAAGGGGCTCCTACAGCCCAAGCGCAATAATACTGCGGCGTGCGGTCCGTCCCACATGTATATTACATGTATATTACTGCGGCGTGCAGTCCGATCCAATATATATACTGCTGCGGCGTGCGGCCCGATCCAATATAGGTATATATATATAATACCTCATAATGGGTCCTCGACCCTATTCCGGTCAGTATATACTTGGCCTCTCAGGCCCAATATAATATATCACAGTGGGTCCTTGACCCTGTCTCAGTCAATATAGACTTGGCCTTTCGGGCCCAATATAACATCTCATAGTGGGTCCTTGACCCTATCTCATCTCAATTGGTATAGACTTGGCCTTTCAGGCCCACTCAGCTAGAACAGGAAGTTCTACCCTAGATAATCTCTCTCAATGTACACATTTAGTACGGGCTCATATTATGCTATACAGCTAGAGCTACGGCTGAGTGTATGCTTCCAACACGATATAAGGGTCACATAGCTCTATAGGTTCCCTAATGCTCTATAGATCGGCACAAGGCCTCAAACATTGCTATTAGCCCAATTGTACAGTTATAATCTCATTAACAGCCATACAACACAGTATTCTATTAGCCGGGAAGGACCAAGTCCGAACCCTCAATCACAATGTCACTACGCCCGTCAGAGAATGCGTGTCTCATCTCAATATAGCACTGTGAAGTGCTAGTACGGGGTTTCAAACCCTCTGTACATTGTTTACTACTACCCCTCACCTCGAACCGGTAGAAGCCTCGGTCCGCCTTGCGCTTGCCTCCCAAATCAATCTCCTCGGTTGCCAAATCTGCTCAAAATTAATGATAATACATCAATATATGTTAAATTCACGTAACCCATTCGAAATAACCCAAATTGCATCAAAACCCACAAAATTGTCACAACCCGACTTTTGGTGCGCTTCTCGAAAAATTATAAAAGTTACATATTCAGAACCCTCGTCTCAATACGAGTCTAGGCACATAAAATTTACCAAATTCGGACTCCATTTGCCCGCTCAAATAGGTATTTTACCAAAGCCTTGGCCTAGGCTAAATTTCCCCACAATTTGATCCAATTTCAGTGAAATAAAGAAGGATTCTAAGATAAAAACACATATATCAACCATAAAACTTACCTCCAATGATAACCCGGTGAAATCCCGGCAATTTCCCTTCACTTTTGCTCTCCAAGACTCAACAATGGAGGTTTTCAATTAATGAGTCGCGGATGAAAACCTTCTGTCGAGATTTTTTTTTAACAAAATACTGTTCACCCGTGTTACTGTTCACAAGGTACTGTTCACAATGTACTATTCACTGGGTACTGTTCACATGTACTGTTAATTGCAGCAGCTTTTTATCTAAATTGCAGCACAATCATTTTTTACTAAAATGGCTCTAAATCCATCATATGAACTCGAAATTAGACGATTCTTTTTCCTATGGATACGGATCTAGTAGTTCAAACAAAACTGAATTTGGAGCTCATTTTCTTAGTTCAATACCAATTTCGCTCGTTAAACAATTAACTCACATATCGCGTCAAAAACCCAATCGCGACTTGATGAAATTAAACCAAAATTTCCAGATCAGTCCTATAATTCATGATTTAAATTCTCGAAGTCTCGAAGTTAAATTTGGATCTCTAGAACTAAAAAATAGACCTTTGGATCATTACATTTACGCTCAAAACTACAAAAATCTTCCAAAAAATGACCCGTTGGACATCCGAAACACACCCGAGACCCCCGAGACCTCAACCAAATATACAGACATGATCTATTACCTCATTCCAACTTGCTCGAATCATTAAATCACTATAGTTAACATCAAAATCGTCCGTTTTCAGCAAATTCAAGCTTAAGTTTTACTATAACTTTCAAAATTCTTATTCGATCAAAAACCCGACCAAACGACCTCCGAATGACCTGAAATTTTGCAGGCACATCCAAAATCACCTAACGGAGCTACTGCAACTGTCGGAATTCCATTCCGACTCCCGGATCAAAATCTCACCTATCGTCCGGATTTCGCCAAAATTCAACCTTAGCCAATTTAAGCCTATTTCTACACCGGACCTCCAAATTCAATTCCGATTGTTCCCCTAAGTCACAAATCACCTCCCGGAACGAACCGAATCATCCGAATCCGATTCCGAGCCCTCTAGCTAAATAGTCAACGTCTAGTTGACTTTTCCCAACTATTCCGTCTTCTAAGAGACTTTCTGTCTCAATTTCAATCAAACTCAACCCAGATTGACTCAAACTCACCCAACATGCATATTACAACATCAACAAGTATATAACGGGGGTAACGGGGTGATAGCTCACATGTTGACGGGCCGGGTCATCACAGCTTCGCGGTCCGCATGATTCCATCACGGCCGCACACTTCTTAGTGCGATCCACATGTATCCTACCGCGGTCGTGGATCCTAAGCCTTACCTTCCGCAGTCCACATAAATATACCACGACCGCATTCCTTCTTTCGCAGATGCATTATACCACCGCGATCCACACCAATTTTGCATGATCTGCACTTCCTACACCTGACATAGCTGACACTAGAAATCTGCAACTCACAAAGCCAAGATTGATCCGTTAACCACCCGAATGTCACCCGAGGCCCTTGGGACCTTACCAAACATACCAACATATATCATAACATCATTCAAACTTAATTGAGCCTTCGAATCACTCAAAAAAAAAATATCATAACACCAAATTACCATCAGATTCAAGCATAAGAACATCTAAATTTCCAAATTTTACAAACAACGCCAGAACCTATCAAATCACATCCAAACGACCCAAAAATTTGCACATGCATCACAATTGACACTACGAACCTACTCAAACTTCCGGAATTCTATTCTAACCTCGATATCAAAATTTTCACTGCCGATCGAAAATCATCAAATTTTCAATTTCGCCAATTCAAGACAAATTCTACCATGGACCTCCAAATCACATTCCAGATGTGTTCCCAAGTCCAAAATCACCTGACGAAGCAAATCGAACCGTCTGAATTCACATCCGAGATTATTTAAATATAAGTCAATATCCAATTGATTTTTTGAACTTAAGCTTCTAAGTAGGAGACTAAGTGTCTCATTCTACATCGAAACCACTCCAGACCCGAACCAACCAACACGATACGAAAAACTACAGCTGAGGAACACATAAGGAAACATAAATGGGGGAAATGGGGCAATAATTCATGAAATGACCGGTTGGGTCGTTACATCCCCCCTCTTAAACGGACATTCATCCTCGAACGAGTCTAGAAACACACTTGAAGCCTAAAATAGGTATAGATATCTCCCGCTTATTCTCCCAAGTAGCCTCCTCCACGGGGCGACCTCTCTACTACACTTTCACTGAAGCTAAATCCTTTGATCTCAGCTTTCAGACATGCCGCTCCAAAATAGCCACTAGCTCCATATCATAAGTCAAATCACCATCTAACTAAATAGTGCTAAAATCCAAAACATGAGACGAATCGTCGACATACTTCCGAAGCATAGAAACACGAAATATCGAATGCACACCCGACAAGTTAGGTGGTAAATCAAGCTCATAAGCCACCTCCCCAATCCTCTGAATCACCTCAAAAGGCCCAATGAACCGAGGACTCAACTTGCCCTTCTTCCCAAATCTCATAACACCCTTCATGGGCGAAACCTTCAATAGGAACTTCTCCCTAGCCTTTCTATCGGCATAACTCATTTGTCTTGACTTTGATGTACGAAGCCGCTTCTAAATCACTTTCCATTATCTAAAGCATCCTGCCAAATACCCAAAAGCCTAGCCTTACCCCACGCGAACCAACCTACTAGAGATCTACATCGTCTCCCATATAGAGCCTCATATGGAGCCATTTGAATGCTCTACTGATAACTGTTGTTATATGCAAACCACGAGTGGCAGAAACTGGTCCCATAAAAATCAATGACACAAGCGCGTAACATGCCCTCCAATATCAAAATAGTGTGCTCCAACTGTGTAGACACGTAATTTTTGACCATACCCGAAATTTCACCCGTTTTATCGTAGAATAATTAATTTAGGTCTCATATAGTTATTTCCACTAATTTTTACTCTTTTACATTATTTTTATCATAAAATTGAAAAATACAAAAATAGTTTCACTTTTAGTTTTTAATTTTAATTTAATTAATTAGGAATGATTTCATAATTTTGTAGTTATTATTTTATGAATTCATAGTTTTAGTCTAGTAGCATTAAAGGGTTACTTTTTAAAGGTAAATTTGGCCCAATTCATATATAGCCTATTATTCTCAAGCCCATACTATCCTAACCTAAAAAATAACCCTAAAACCTTATATACCTAGGGGAAAACCATCAGCAAAAAAAGGGGGGGAACACACAAAAACCCTAGTCTCTAACAGTAGAGGGAGCCGCCACCCAAGACCCCTGCTCTCTTCTTCATCAACCGAGAAAGAGCTGAACCGTACCCCAGCCGCCTCTGCTCCTAGTAATCTCCATACCCAGCGGCCACCCCCATGAACCCTTTCTTCTTCAATAAACAACAACAAAAACCCTAGAGAAAACTAAGAGTTACAGCCGCCACTCAAGAGAACACTGTAGCCGCCAGCCTCCATTGAAGAACACCCATGTAGCCGCCGGTACCCTCGCACTGCCGCTACCCAGCCGTAATAGTAAAAAACCAGCCCCCCATCGTCTTGCCTTCTTCATCAACCTAGAAGAAGACCCCAGCCGCCCCATCTCCAAGAAAAACATCCATCTAGCCGCCGGTGACTCCCAACCAAACTCGCCAGAGTTCAGTCCCTTTCAACACCATAGCCGCCTGCTCAACCACAATCTCCAGAAGGTCTTCTTCTTCGCATACCCCACTTCACACAATACAAAAACCCATCTGCTTCTACACGCCATCGACAACCAGACCACTCTTCGATTTCACCTCTCACTAGACCGGCGACCAAACGAGCCCTGACCCTCGTCGCCAGCCGATCCCTCTACACTCAAACTCGCCGACCTCACCAGTCAACCACCCACCTGAACTCGCAAAAACCAACAGGGGTGACTCACACTCCATTCACGGAACAGCAACGGTAGCGAGGAGGAGAGATCGGTGCGGAAATAATTTGAATTTTTGAAGATTTTCCTTCTCTGTTTTTCTTGAAGATTTCCGAAAAATACATGTAATAAGTGGTATCACTGATCTGATCTATTAGTTTGTAATTACATAAAAAGAAAGATAGAAGAAGATCTATATATAAGCATTTCTGTTTCTTCTTCGAATTTGGCTTTATTGAATGGGATTCGTTTGAGTCGTTTGGCGGATTCAAATTCTCCGCTGCCGTCGAACTCCATAAATGTCGACGACCAGTTATGACCACAACGACCTCACTCTTTGTTTTTCCTAACTCTGTTTTGATGCTGAATACTCCAGCGACAGATATGGCTGGATTTTACATTTTTTGAGCGACTCCCATTAAAACCGATGGAGTTCCATTTAAGTCGAGTTTTGCCGGTTCGAGGTTCGGTCAATAGCTCGTTCTGTTTATTCATCAGTTGAGGTTCCTCTCGTGGATTCTGATCCGGTCAAGGTCTTGTTCATTTGATGAATTTTGGCGATTCAAAGCTATAAGGTTCATTCCTGATCTCATTCCTAATTAATCTTGATTTTTAGTGCCTATTGAAATTTTGTGTTTGAATGAGGTTGGATTTCAAGCATGCTGCAGTCTCTTGTTTAATCTTTATGTTCGTAGGCGTGTATCACTATATCCTGGATTAATATGTAAAAATGTGAATTATAGGGTAAATTGTTGAAATGGCATGAAGTAGGTCGTGGGAATATTGGGTAAACTTAAAAGAAATTTAGGTGCAAGATAAATTATATTGTCCTTTTCTTTTCTCGTTTTATTTACTACTTCGAGCCGATGGGAGTATGCTTTAGGCCGACAACACTTGGGCAGGCAAGCTTTAGGATTTTGCTTTTGATTTGAGGCGAGAGGTCGTTCCCGTAGTTAAATTTATCCGGGGAATGCCCCGAAGACTTTGTATATATTTATCTCGGGGTATGCCCCGAAGTATTATGTATTTGGAGGCCATGACGAATGATGTGGGGAAAGTACAATGTAGGCTAGTTCTTATTTTAGTTTTCTTTTCCTGTTATTAGGTGGGGACGACCTCGAGATTCTCGTGTGTTTATTTTATTTCTATGTGTTTTACCTCTATTTGAACATTTTGAAAGCCAACTTGATCGAGTACGCAACCGTACTAGTTACGGGACTTGGGGAATGCCTAACACCTTCTCCCCGAGTCAAATGAACCCCCTTACCCGAATCTCTGGTGCAGACTTAGTTTTGGAGTCTAAAGTGTTTTAAAGGAAAAAGGAAAATCATTTTAAAAAACGGTGGTCTGGCACACCGAAATCAATGTCAGGTGGCGACTCTGAGTTAATTCCTTTTAAACACAAATTTTTGTCACTTTCAAAATTGAAAACCCTTTCCAAGCCTTTTTATTAAATTCTTTTATTAATTTAAGAGGGTTTAGTGGAAGGTTTGTTTTTGGTTAAAAAAAGGGGGGTGTGACATCTCTGGCGACTCTGCTGGGGACAATTGCGGGTTCGAGCTAGTACTTGATTTTGTTGGCTTTTAGAATATTTGATTGAGGTTTTTGTGCTTTTTCATTAGCTTTATTTGATTTTTATTATGTTTTATATTTTTGTTATTTGCTAGTTGCTTATTTGTTTACAGTTTTTGCTTTATTTGTTTATTGCTTTATAACTGTCATCATATGCATTACCCGGTCAATTCTTTCTGCAACAAGTCTCGGAGCACGCGTCGCGTGCACGAAATCTTTGTTGAGTCACCCTTAATTTAGGAGGGGGGCCGTCGGACGTATGGAGTGGGTGGAAAGCTTGAGCAGCCACCATCGACCATACGCTCCCCCGAATTGCCTTGTCTAGTGAACCCTAACCGTAGGTCAGCCTTTAGGTCATTTTTATTTGCATCATGTCATTTAGACCTAGCAGGGTTCGGTCCCAGGTACCGTGTCCCTTTATAGGAAACCTGTCCAAATTTGGTCGAAATGGGCCCGTGGCCCAAAATGACATGTAATCATCTTATGTGCTAAATGTCGCATCTTTGAGGGTAAAAAGGTTATTTGGCGGACCGATATTCGAGAAAAGAAGGGTGAAAATGAAGAAAATAGGGTCCGGATGCATTTTCCTTTCACAACTTTTCAAGAAAAATCCAAAAAAAATTGAAAATGAAAAATCCAAAAAAAGATTTTACATTTTTTATTATTTTCCAAAAATCCAAAAAAAAATTGAAAATGAAAAATCCAAAAAAAAAAGATTTTACATTTTTTATTATTTTTCAAAAATTCAAAAAAATTGAAAATGAAAAATCCAAAAAGATTTTACAATTTTTCATTGTTTTTCAAAAATTCAAAAATCCAAAAAGATTTTATATTTTTTTCATCTTTTTTCAAAAAGATAAAATATAGCTTTTTACAATTTAATTGCATCTTCCCGAACTACGTGAACCTGATTCTCGTCTCTCGGAGCAAGATACGTAGGCAACCCACATAGGGTCTGGTCATCCTAGTAAGTCTTAGGTTCTTGGCTTTGCGGGGTCTTAGCCAAATATTCCATGTCTAGCCACTTTTTGACCACATCGGTCATTCTTGCAAAATATGGCCATTTTTTCAAAAGTGGTTCAATAAACCCATGTCTTAGGATTTTGAGTCCATAATTAGGTATTATACCAATTTAAGGTCTTTCATTTTAGAGTTTGCATGTTTAGCCACTTTTGGCCACATCGGCCATTCTTGCAAAATGGGGTTATTTTCGCAAAAGTGGTTCAATTATTCATATATTAGGATTTTGAGTCTACAACTATGAGTCATATTTATTTAGGGTCCGTCCTTTTTGAATTTGCATCTTTAGCCACTTTTGGCCATATCGGCCACTTTTGCAAAATGAGTTATTTCTTTAACTTAATTTTTGGGCCATGATCATTGAGAGTTAAGTCCACATAAGCATTAGTAAGGCATTTTCATATAAGAGTAGTCACCTTTGTTGGGTTTGCATTGATAGCCACTCTTGGCCATGGGTTAATTTTCAAAAATAGCTCAATCGTGTCTTGCATGTGTCCAATAGAAGGTGTCGTGGTGTCGCTTAATGTCTTGAGTCTCTGATTCACTTGATCTTATTTTTTCTATCCAGGTATGGAGCGATTTGGTAGAGTTTGAGCGTGATATATCCCAGGACCATTCTAGTCAAAGACCATTGCATGCACGAGCTGCTTGAAGAAACTTTTTAATTTTTTTTAGTCTATTTTATGATTGTCTTTTAATTTTTAGTCTTGTACAGTCGTATCGAGTCTGTTGGTCTAGTTAAGATTGTCGAGTCTTTTGTTATAGTACTTCTTGTTTTGTATTTGAAAAACCAAAAAATATTATAAATGAAAAATTCCAAAAAAGATTTTTGTTTCTTAGTTTATTTTATCCATTACTTTTCAAGAACTACGCTTGATCTGATTCATGAGGGGCATGATACGTAGGCAACCTACATAGGGTTCGATCAAATCATTTTTCTGAAAACTAAAAAAAAAAGAAAAAAGAAAAAAAGAAAAAAAGAGAATGAATTGTGGATGTGAGGAATGAGAGGAAAAAAAAAGAGTGATAATTAAAATGAAAAGGAGAGGAAGGAAAACGGGAAAGCCAAGAAGTGCTGGAAAAGAAAGAAAAAGAAGGTTGAAGTGAACAAAATTGGGATGATGCCAAATGACCTTTTGACCCTCGAAGCCATTCTAAAACCATTAATTGTTGCTAGGGCATTGCACGCAATGTGATATTTCTGTCTGATAAATGCTCTAACGCTAACGTGTTGGCTTTGTTTTGCTTCTCTTTGTTACTTTCATTGTTGCCATAACAGAGGGTGGTTAGTTTGTGGCACTTCATCGATTCATCCGTACAACACAAGGTTAAAGGGCAAGGTACCCATGGCTAGCAAAGACTTGGACACAAGAGTTGTTAACCCGTCGAGGGAGTTTGTGGAGTCGGGGTCTGAATTGAAAGATGAGGTCCAAGGTTGAAACAACAGACGCAGAAATGTATCATGCCTGGATTAAGGAACATCCTCCACCTTCATTCCCTACCAACTATACAGAAAACCCTACCTCCATTCCACCACTATCACAGGCCTAGGCTCCCACTACCGTTGATCTTTCTTCTCAACATGCATCGAGCTTTACCCATCACCACAATCACCCTGGCACTTCCTCTCAAATTTTCCATGCTCCGCCAGCCAAAACAACCGCATTCCCAACTCCAGATACCCAAACATTGCACGGAATTTTTTTACCTGCACATGATGATGCAAGCTTTGTTGGAAAGATGCATGGTGACATGGAGTATGAAAGTCCTCTGGGGAAGTTGCTGACTGAAGTTAATGATATTGAAATTGGTGAAGGTCTCGGTAATTTTGATGTGCAGTCTAGTGGCTAATATTTTGAGCTTGGTAATTGGAAAGACACTCCTTTCTTGGTTGGCCAGGGAGGAGTTTTGGTGGTTTATTTTATTGTCATTTCTGCTTGTCCGGGTTATTTCGGGGTTGTAATCCGGATATTATCTTGTGGCTCAAACTCTTCTTCTTCTCATTTTTTCTAGTTTGTTTAGATGTAGTAACTCGTCTAATGTTCCTTAGGATTGTTCCAAGGTTGCAACCCATGTCTGTTTTGCTTGCTTTGTCCATAGGATTGTTCCAAGGTTGCAACCCATGTCTGTTTTGCTTGCTTTGTCCAAACCCTGTTCACTATCTGTCTAATGCAATCTCATGTTTTGTGTTAGTTTTGGTCAGTTTTTGTTTAGGTTACTTTTTCTCTTATAGTTCTTTTCATCCTAACTCAAGTGACATGACATGCACGCATAATTCTCAGCCTGATCTTGAAAGCTAGTCTAATCATGAAGCAATGGCACATATTGAACATGACAAAATAGACATTTGAGGAAACAAGTAAAGATTCACGCATTCTGAGATAAACTAAAGCTTGAATTGAGTGAAACTGAGGCAGTAAGTCTGCAAAATCAAGAGTTTGATAAGAAGCATACAACAAGGAAATGTTTCTCAAGCAGTATGCGGTAAATGTGTCAGCGCTGAAATGCATTCTTCCACATCAAGGTAAGGTTGAATCAAGTTTGCTCTAAATTGGCAAAGATCATTCATTGGGACAAAGGTATTGCCTGTTGGCACTTTCTATTTGTGATGATTCCATCAATAGATATTGTGTATGATTTCTCTGCTTATCTTCAATTGCACGCTTGTAGTTGGCATTCTCAAAGTTTGGTATGACGAAGGCTTTTATTCTGCTACCCAAACACTTTTATCCTTTGCTACCCATTTTGAGCCCTAATTTTTTGTTTCATACCCCTCTTTTGGAATCGGAAATAGAGTCAGGACTTAGAAAACAAAAAAAAGAATAAAAAGAAAAAGAGAAAAGAAAAAAAAGAGACAAAAAAGAAAAAAGAAAAAATAGTAACAAAAAGTAGTCTTTTGAACTACGTTCGACCTGATTCTTGTCACCACAAGATACGTAGGCAGCCTTATGGTTCGGTCGCACTAAATAAAATATTTCATAATCCCCTGAAATCAATACTGGGGCAGATTTTCAAAGAAATCCCATCAAAGAAAAATCCAAAAAAAAAAAATTCCCCAAACTTTATGAAACTGGGGCAGAAGTTTTAATTTTGCCAAAAGACCTGATTCCGAAAGTTGTAATTTTGAACCCTTTCATCTTGAATTATTTTGAGCCTTCATGCTACCCTTTCTTTCTAACCCTGTCCAAAAGCCTACATTACGGTCCAAATGAAGACCTTCCGACCAATCATTGAGGATGCCATATCAAGTGTTGGTGAAAGTATGATCTCCCTGCATCTTGGGTAATACCTTTGTTCTCAGAACAATGAGAGAAAATGATAAAATGAGAGAGTCTTATCGGTGAAAACCCTCAGGGGCACCGTAAGGCGATGGTGAGTTGAGAAAAGAGCAAAATGAGAGAGGCTTGATGGTGAAAATCCTTCAGGGCACTACAAGTCGACTGAGGATTGTGGATAAAATGGGACAATTGAAGCGCTGAAGCCTAGTTTCACAGCGAAGAGGTACAACAAGAGACGAATATTAGACTTTCTTGAGAGATTAGGCTACTTAGTCCAAAGGTGCATGTTATGGTCATTGGAGTTGGTATCCACATCTGATAAGTTTCTACTTTGTAATGTTCTTGTCAAGTATCATCTCTTTCCCTTGTCCCTTGTTTTGTTCCTCTCGTTTTGTTCAAGTTCCTTCTTGAGTCTGTTTGGTCAGAATAAGTGAGAAATGACTTTAAAATTTGCCACCAGCTTTCCAATTGCACAAAGCAGAGTTCGGCCAGGCGCATCACAATTGACATTTTAGAACAAGAGTATGGTGATAACCAGGGTTCAGGGAATCAATTGAATCTTAAATTTTGATAAAATGCAAGGAATCAGAAGCTTTCAGAGTGGAAATACGATGCAACAAGTGAGTGTAAGAGGTTTTGTGGTCTAATTCCAATCAAAAGGTCAAACAACTCTTTGCTAACCGAAGCAGCTAATCGGAATGAAGCATGGCAGTGGCGGAAGCAGATGCTCAGGAATAATGCCACAAACTAACCACCACATTTTCAAACTAACAAGATTTTATTTGTCTGAAGCAGGGGCAAGAAATTTTTTTTTAAGTCCACAGGTACCTCCTATGGGAAAAGCATTGTTCATGGAGCAAAATTAAATTCAGAATCATCCAAGATGGGAGCGTGGCTCATGGGATTTAATTTTAAGTTTTCAGGACCCTCCTGGATAATGGGATTTTAATTTTAAGTTTTCAGGACCCTCCTGGATAATGGGATTTAGTTTTAAGTTTTCGGGACCCTCCTGGATAATGGGATTTAGTTTTAAGTTTTCGGGACCCTCCTGGATAAAGGGATTTAATTTTAAGTTTTCAGGACCCTCCTGGATAATGGGATTTAATTTTAAGTTTTCAGGACCCCCCTGGACAATGGGATTTAATTTTAAGTTTTCAGGACCCTCCCGGATAATGGGATTTAATTTTAGAATTTTCAGGACCCTCCTGGATAATGAGATTTAATTTTAAGTGTTCAGGACCCTCTTGGATAATGGGATTTAATTTTAAGTTTTCAGGACCCTCCTGGATAATGGGATTTAATTTTAAGTTTTCGGGACCCTCCTGGATAATGGGATTTAATTTTAAGTTTTCAGGACCCTCCTGGATAATGGGATTTTAGTTTTATGTTTTAAGGACCCTCCTGGATAATGGGATTTTAATTTTTGAATTTTCAGGACCCTCCTGAATAATGGGATTTTAATTTTTAAGTTTTCAGGACCCTCTTGGATAATGGGATTTAATTTTAAGTTTTCAGGACCCTCCTGGATAATGGGATTTAATTTTAAGTTTTCAGGACCCTCCTGGATAATGGGATTTAATTTTTAAGTTTTCAGGACCCTCCTGGATAATGGGATTTAATTTTAAGTTTTCAGGACCCTCCTGGATAATGGGATTTAATTTTAAGTTTTCAGGACCCTCCTGGATAATGGGATTTAATTTTAAGTTTTCAGGACCCTCCTGGATAATGGGATTTAATTTTAAGTTTTCAGGACCCTCCTGGATAATGGGATTTAATTTAAAGTTTTCAGGACCCTCCTGGATAATTGTGACGACCCAAAGGGTCATCACTTGTTTATTTAATCATTCCGAGCTTTTGAGGTCTTGAAAACCTCATTTATAGTTGCCTCGATTTGCATGCACAGTCCGGGCACAAATCTGGAAAAGATTTATGTTGAAATATGTGAAATATGTGAAAAAGTAGAAGAATTTTGATATTAATATTGATATGGTTGACTTTGGTCAACATTTTTGGTAAACGGACCCGGATCCGTGATTTGACTATTTCAGAAAATCCGTAGAAAAATATGGAACTTGGGCATATGTCCGGAATTTAAATCCGAGGTCTAGAACCCCGGTAAAAGAATTTTTCTGTTAAATTGTTTTCTGAAAATGTTTAAGGAAAATGAAACTGAATTTTTATTAAAAAGTACTGGTATCGGGCTCGTATTTTGGTTCCGACGCCCGGTACAGGTCATATATATTGGTTAAGCGCTTCCTGTAAAGTTTGGTTGAAAACGGACGTCGTTTGACGTGTTTCGGCCTTAAATTGGAAAGTTTGGAAATTATGAAATCTTAAAGAATTCTTGAGCTTTAAGGCTCAATTCATTGATTTTGATGTTATTTAAGCGATTTGATCGCGCGAGCAAGTTCGTATGACGTTTTTGAGTTAGTGTACATATTTGGTTTGGAGCCCCGAGGGCTCGGGAGTGTTTCGGAGGTGGTTCGGGGTGTTTTTGGACTTAGAAAACTGGTAGATTTTCTGCAATTTTTACACAGACATTTTACCCTACGCGATCGCGGCCTTGTTCACGCGATCGCACTGCCTTATCACGTTACTCAATGCGATCGCGGCTGTCTTCACGCGATCGCGAAGCTTTACGTCTTTCTTCAACGCGATCGCAGCCGTCTGCACGCGATCGCATAGCTTTCCGTTTTCCTTCACCGCGATCGCGACCCTTTTCACGCGATCGCGTAGTACAAATGTGCCACCCAGCGAAATTCTTCTACGCGATCGCAGCATTGTCCACGCGATCGTGTAGTGTTGAACATTTGCCTTCCGCGATCGCGATCCAATTCACGCGATCGCGTAGAACAAAATTCCGCCCAGTGATTTAATACCCCAAAACAGAACACTTACGGGATTTTATCCCACTTTCACAAAATCCCTTCTTCTCCACAACTTTTGGGCGATTTTTGAGGCATTTCTTCATCAAAGTTCATTGGGTAAGTATTGTTAACTTGTCTTCATCATTTTTCATCAACATCAATCAAATCCTTAGGCTTAAACATGTGTAAATTGGTTGGAAATTTGAGAAATGGGTATAGTTAGGGCTTTCAAAGAATTTGCGATTTAGACCTTGTTTTGGAGTCGAACTTAAGAACAAATTGTATATTTGAACTCATGGAAGATTGGGTGAACTTATTTTGGTTCGAAACTTGAGTTTCGATTATGTGGGCCCGGGGTCGGTTTTTACTATTCCGGGCAGAATATTGTAAAAACCATATTTAGCAATATGAACTAGTTTGTTAAGTAGAATTGATGATATTAAATCAATTGTGTATAGATACGATTGGATTGGAGCCAAATTCAAAAGGAAAAGGCATTGCTACGGATTGAATCGTTCTTAAACTTTCGAGGTAAGTGTTTGTTCTATCCTAGTTTGTAGGAATATGAATTTAGTTATGAATAAATTGTTGAATAAGAATTATTGGTGTTATACCGGTAATGAAGGTAAATTGTTGAAACTATTATAAATTATTGGTTTAAAAACCGGTAATTATAAATATTGTTGATATAGAGATTATTGGCTAAATGCCGGTAATATATATATATATATATATATTTATGAAATGGGATCGTGTGGTACGCCGACCACTTATATAATAAGAAATGGGATCGTGTGGTACGCCGACCACGAAGTGATTTAAATCTTGGCATTGGCCATAGTTGTCGGTAGCCTATTGATATATTGGGAGCGGGTGGTACGCCTACCACAAGATATAATTTTTGATATATTTGGGAGCGGGTGGTACGCCTACCACAAGATATAATTTTTGATATATTTGGGAGTGGGTGGTACGCCTACCACAAGATATAATTACTGATATATTGGGAGCGGGTGGTACGCCTACCACAAGATATAATTACTGATATATTGGGAGCGGGTGGTATGCCTACCACAAGATATAATTACTGTGATAGTTGGGAGCGGGTGGTACGCCTACCACGAGACATGAAATGAGAGAGGAATTGAGACATGAAAGTAAGATTTATTCTGTTGATTAAATTATTCCGGATATCACGAGTTATTGACTGTTATTTCAGAGCAGAGTCTTTACTTATAAATGTATTATATATATATATATATATATATATATATATATATATATATTGCAACTGTACAGATTTATGTGGGTGACTGGCCTTAGGCTTGTCACTAGTTCGCTGGGATAGGCAAGGCACTTACCAGGACATGGGGTCGATTGTGCTGATACTACACTATGCGCTCTTTTTTGCGCAGATACAGGTTACAGAGGTAGCCTTGCAGGCGTCCGCAGGACCCGTTGTCTCTCCTATCTATGCTTTTCATTCTGTTATCTCATGTAATCGAGATAAACAGCTTGTATTTTCTTTCAAACAATTATGTGTATTATTCTTAGAAGTTCGTGAGTATTGTGACACCATTCTTGGGTAGTGTATCAGATTTGGATTTTTCTTTATCATATCCTGACTAAGTCTTCCGCTAATTTTGATTATTCCGCTGTAATTTTTATGTCGTTAATAAGAAATTGGTTATTAATGGAGATGTAATTAATATTTGGCTTGCCTAGCTTCTATTTAGTAGGCGCCATCATGACCCCGAAGGTGGGAAATCTGGGTCGTGACAAGTTGGTATCAGAGCACTAGGTTGCATAGGTCTCACAACTCACGAACAACCTTAGTAGAGTATGAAGGATCGGTACGGAGACGTCTGTATTTATCCTCCAGAGGCTACAGAGTTAGGAAAATATTCTCTTTATTCTTTCCGGTCGTGCGACTTGATCTTTTGAATGTTAATTGAACTTCTACTCTGTTCTTCCGCAGATGGTAAGGACACGTGCATCCTCATCTACCGACCAGCAGCCCGAGGTCCCAGCAGCGGCAGCTCCTGCTAGGGGTAGAGGCCGAGGTCGAGGTCGTCCTAGAGGACAAGGTAGGGGCAGAGCTCAGCCCCGAGCAGCAGCACGAGTGGCAGAACCTCAGGTTCATATAGAGGAGGAAATTCCAGCCCCAGCAGCTCCAGTAGGCCCAGCTCAGGTCCCAGGAGGAGCTTTATTTTCACCGGATCTTCAGGATGCTTTGGTCCGGATAGCAGGTTTTATGGATCATGTCACCAGAGCAGGTTTATTACCGGTAGCACCGGCCACTTCTCAGGCTGGAGGAGGTAATCAGACTCCTGCTACGCGCACTCCAGAGCCAGTAATTCCCCAGGACTTAGGTTCCTGTAATTCAGCCAGTTGAGGCAGCTCGGCCAATTATTGCGACTCCGTCTAATGATGGTGCAGCCATGTCTGCTGATGCGTTGTGGAGATTGGATAGGTTTACCAAGTTGTTCACTACCACATTCAGTGGCACTCCTTCAGAGGATCCACAGGACTTCCTATACAGCTGCCACGAAGTTCTCCGTACTATGGGTATTGTGGAGACAAATGGTGTGGATTTTGCTACTTTTCGGTTATCCGGTTCCGCCAAGACTTGGTGGAGAGATTATTGTCTAACCAGGCCAGCGGGATCGTCATCTTTGACTTGGGAGCAGTTTGCAGAATTATTCTTGGAGAAGTTCCTTCCAGCAACTCAGCGGGAGTTTATGCGCAGACAATTTGAGCGTCTTCATCAGGGTTCTATGTCTGTCACACAGTACGAGACTAGGTTCGTGGACCTGGCTCGTCATGCTGTTATCATACTTCCCACAGAGCGGGAGAGAGTGAGGAGGTTTATTGATGGCTTGAATCGGCCAATTCGGCTACAGATGGCTATGGGTGCAGGAACTGAAATCACTTTTCAAGAGGCGGCTAATGCAGCCCGCCGGATAGAGATGGCTCTGTCACAGGGAGCGAGACATGGATCAGATAAGAGATCTCGTAATTCGGGTAGATTCAGTGGTACCTCGTCCGGAGATAGAGATTTTTATGATAGAGGCCATCCTCCTAGGCCTTATCAGTCAGCTCTTCAGGTTTCTCATGATGCTTCAGGTGATCGTAATTCTCAGCCACGCTACGCTGATCAGCAGCCTATCAGTGCACCACCACTTCGCTATTTTCAGCAGCCGAGGGCTTGTTTTACGTGCGGTGATTTTAGGCACATTGCAAGGTATTGCCCTCGAGCTTCTGACAGATCTCACCAGCAGGGTTCTCGTGCCATGATTCAGGCCCCAGTTCCCTCACAGCCTGCCCAGCCGGCTAGAGGCGGAGGTAGAGGACATAGAGGTGGAGGTAGAGGTCATAGAGGTGGAGCTCGGACCGATAGAGGTAGAGACCAGCCAGCAGCTGATCGTCCTAGAGATACTGCTCAGGGTGGTGGGGCACAGCCCCGATGTTATGCACTTCCCGCCGGACCAGAGGCTGAGTCTTCTGATGCCGTCATTACAGGTATTATCTTGGTTTGTGATAGAAAGGCATCAGCATTATTTGACCCTGGGTCTACATATTCGTATGTGTCTTCCTATTTTGCACCATACTTGATTCAGCCCAGTGATCCACTGAGTGTTCCTGTTCATGTGTCTACACCAGTAGGCGATTCCATTGTGGTTGATCGAGTTCATCGGTCATGTATTATAGTAATTGAGGGTCTCGAGACCCGTGCTGATTTATTACTCATAAATATGGTGGACTTCGATATTATACTAGGCATGGACTGGCTATCTCCGTATCATGCTATTCTAGATTGCCATGCCAAGACTGTGACTTTAGCCCCGCCAAATTCGCCTCGTATAGAGTGGAAAGGAATTTCAGGTCATACTAGCCGTAATGTTATTTCTTATGTTAAAGCTCAGCGTATGGTTGGAAAGGGATGCTTGGCTTATTTGGCCTATGTTCGTGATTCTAGTGCTGAGGTTCCTTCTATTGACTCGGTGCCTGTGATTCGCGAATTTCCTGAAGTATTTCCTTCAGACTTTCCAGGTATGCCGCCCGATAGGGACATTGATTTTTGCATTGATTTGGCTCCGGGCACTCAGCCCATTTCCATTCCCCCATACCGTATGGCTCCGCCAGAGTTAAAAGAATTAAAGGAACAGTTGCAGGATTTACTTGAAAAGGGTTTCATTAGGCCCAGTGTTTTGCCGTGGGGTGCACCCGTATTATTTGTAAAGAAGAAAGATGGTTCGATGAGAATGTGCATTGACTATCGACAGTTAAACAAGGTGACTATCAAAAATAAATATCCACTTCCGCGAATTGATGATTTATTTGACCGGCTTCAGGGTGCCAAGGTATTTTCAAAGATAGATTTGAGATCTGGCTATCATCAGCTGAAGATTAGGGCATCTGATGTCCCTAACCGCACTCGGTATGGACATTTTGAATTTTTGGTCATGTCTTTTGGGTTGACAAATGCTCTAGGAGCTTTTATGGAATTAATGAATCGGGTGTTCCGGCCTTATTTAGACTTGTTTGTAATAGTCTTCATTGATGACATATTAATATATTCCCGTAGTCAGGAAGAGCATGCGCAACATCTCAGAGTGGCATTACAGACTCTGAGAAATAGCCAGCTATATGCAAAATTTTCGAAGTGTGAATTTTGGCTAAGTTCGGTTGCATTCCTGGGTCATATTGTGACGGCAACAGGTATTCAGGTTGATCCGAAGAATATTGAGGCAGTCAAGAACTGGCCTAGACCGACATCAGCCACAGAGATTTGGAGTTTCTTGGGATTAGCGGGTTATTATCGGCGATTCGTAGAAGGATTTTCTTCTATTACAACCCCACTGACCAGATTGACCCAGAAGGGTGTTCAATTTGAATGGTCCGATGAATGTGAGGCGAGCTTTCAAAAGCTCAAGACAACCTTGACCACGACACCGGTATTGGTTTTACCCACAGGTACGGGACCTTATACTGTTTATTGTGATGCTTCCCGTATTGGGCTTGGTGCAGTGTTAATGCGGGATGGCAAGGTTATTGCCTATGCTTCGAGGCAGTTAAAGATTCATGAGAAGAACTATCCAGTGCATGATCTAGAATTGGCGGCGATTATTCACGCATTGAAGATCCGGAGGCATTATTTGTATGGTGTAGCATGTGAAGTGTATACCGATCATAAGAGTCTTCAGTATTTGTTTAAGCAGAAAGAGTTGAATATGAGGCAGAGAAGGTGGCTAGAGTTGCTAAAAGACTATGATGTTACTATTTTATATCACCCGGGTAAGGCCAATGTGGTGGCCGATGCATTGAGTAGAAAGTATGCCAGCATGGGTAGTCTTGCATACATTCCGGTCAGTCAGAGACCATTAGCTCTAGATGTCCAGGCCTTAGCCAACCGGTTCGTGAGATTAGACATTTCTGAGCCTAGCAGGGTGTTAGCCTGCACGGTCGCTCGTTCTTCTTTATTAGAGCGTATCCCTGAGAGGCAATTTGATGATCCTCATTTGCGTGAGTTGAGAGATACGATACAGCAAGGAGGTGCCACACAGGTAAATCTAGATGATGATGGGGTATTGAAATTGCAGGGTCGAGTTTGTGTGCCCAATGTCGAAGGGATTCGAGAGTTAATCTTAGCAGAGGCCCACAGTTCGCGGTATTCTATTCACCCAGGTGCCGCGAAGATGTATCAGGACTTACGTCAGCACTATTGGTGGCGCGGAATGAAGAAAGATATCGTTGCGTATGTTGCTCGGTGTCTAAATTGTCAGCAGGTGAAATATGAGCACCAGAGACCTGGTGGTGTATTCCAGAGGATTGAAATTCCCGAGTGGAAATGGGAGCGGATCACTATGGATTTCGTTACTGGACTTCCTTTGACTAGAAGGAAATTTGATGCTATTTGGGTCATTGTTGATAGGCTGACCAAGTCAGCACACTTTATTCCAGTATCTGTCTCCTACTCATCGGAGAGGTTAGCGGAGGTTTACATTAGGGAGATTGTTCGTCTCCATGGAGTACCAGTATCTATTATCTCTGATCGGGGTACGCAGTTTACCTCGTGGTTCTGGAGAGCGGTCCAGCAGGAGTTAGGCACCCAGGTTCAGTTGAGTACAACATTTCATCCTCAGACGGATGGCCAGTCCGAGAGGACTATTCAGATTCTAGAGGACATGCTTCGAGCTCGTGTTATTGATTTCGGAGGCTCGTGGGACCAGTTTCTGCCATTAGCAGAGTTCGCGTACAATAACAGTTACCAGTCTAGCATCCAGATGGCTCCGTATGAGGCATTGTATGGTAGGCGATATCGATCACCAGTTGGATGGTTTGAACCGGGAGAGGCTCGGTTGTTGGGTACAGATTTAGTTCAGGAGGCCTTGGATAAGGTCAAGACTATTCAGGAGAGATTGCGTTCAGCTCAGTCCAGGCAGAAGACTTATGCGGATCGTAAGGTTCGAGATGTAGATTTCATGGTTGGTGAACGAGTATTGCTCCGGGTGTCGCCTATGAAGGGCGTGATGAGGTTTGGGAAGAAGGGCAAGCTCGGCCCTAGGTATATTGGTCCATTTGAGATTCTAGACAGAGTGGGAGGGGTGGCTTACAGATTAGCTTTGCCGCCTAGCTTATCAGCCGTGCATCCGGTTTTTCACGTATCTATGCTTCGGAGATACCACGGCGATCCCACACATGTGTTAGACTTCAGTACTGTCCAATTGGACAATGATCTATCTTACGAGGAGGAGCCGGTAGCCATTCTAGACCGGCAGGTTCGACAGTTGAGGTCGAAGAGTTATCCTTCTGTGCGCGTTCAGTGGAGAGGTCAGCCTCCTGAGGCGTCGACCTGGGAGTCCGAGTCTGATATGCGGAGCCGTTACCCACACTTGTTTCCTGACTCAGGTACTTCTTTCTTTTGTCCGTTCGAGGACGAACGGTTGTTTTAGAGGTGGAGATTGTGACGACCCAAAAGGTCATCACTTGTTTATTTAATCATTCCGAGCTTTTGAGGTCTTGAAAACCTCATTTATAGTTGCCTCGATTTGCGTGCACAGTCCGGGCACAAAGCTGGAAAAGATTTATGTTGAAATATGTGAAAAAGTAGAAGAATTTTGATATTAATATTGATATGGTTGACTTTGGTCAACATTTTTGGTAAACGGACCCGGATCCGTGATTTGACTATTTCAGAAAATCCGTAGAAAAATATGGAACTTGGGCATATGTCCGGAATTTAAATCCGAGGTCTAGAACCCCAGTAAAAGAATTTTTCTGTTAAATTGTTTTCTGAAAATGCTTAAGGAAAATGAAACTGAATTTTTATTAAAAAGTACTGGTATCGGGCTCGTATTTTGGTTCCGACGCCCGGTACCAGGTCATATATATTGGTTAAGCGCTTCCTGTAAAGTTTGGTTGAAAACGGACGTCGTTTGACGTGTTTCGGCCTTAAATTGGAAAGTTTGGAAATTATGAAATCTTAAAGAATTCTTGAGCTTTAAGGCTCAATTCATTGATTTTGATGTTATTTAAGCGATTTGATCGCGCGAGCAAGTTCGTATGACGTTTTTGAGTTAGTGTACATATTTGCTTTGGAGCCCCGAGGGCTCGGGAGTGTTTCGGAGGTGGTTCGGGGTGTTTTTGGACTTAGAAAACTGGCAGATTTTCTGCAATTTTTACACAGACATTTTACCCTACGCGATCGCGGCCTTGTTCACGCGATCGCACTGCCTTATCACGTTACTCAACGCGATCGCGGCTGTCTTCACGCGATCGCGAAGCTTTACGTCTTTCTTCAACGCGATCGCAGCCGTCTGCACGCGATCGCGTAGCTTTCCGTTTTCCTTCACCGCGATCGCGACCCTTTTCACGCGATCGCGTAGTACAAATGTGCCACCCAGCGAAATTCTTCTACGCGATCGCAGCATTGTCCACGCGATCGCGTAGTGTTGAACATTTGCCTTCCGTGATCGCGATCCAATTCACGCGATCGCGTAGAACAAAATTCCGCCCAGTGATTTAATACCCCAAAACAGAACACTTACGGGATTTTATCCCACCTTCACAAAATCCCTTCTTCTCCACAGCTTTTGGGCGATTTTTGAGGCATTTCTTCATCAAAGTTCATTGGGTAAGTATTGTTAACTTGTCTTCATCATTTTTCATCAACATCAATCAAATCCTTAGGCTTAAACATGTGTAAATTGGTTGGAAATTTGAGAAATGGGTATAGTTAGGGCTTTCAAAGAATTTGCGATTTAGACCTCGTTTTGGAGTCGAACTTAAGAACAAATTGTATATTTGAACTCATGGAAGATTGGGTGAACTTATTTTGGTTCGAAACTTGAGATTCGATTATGTGGGCCCGGGGTCGGTTTTTACTATTTCGGGCAAAATGTTGTAAAAACCATATTTAGCAATATGAACTAGTTTGTTAAGTAGAATTGATGATATTAAATCAATTGTGTATAGATACGATTGGATTGGAGCCAAATTCAAAAGGAAAAGGCATTGCTACGGATTGAATCGTTCTTAAACTTTCAAGGTAAGTGTTTGTTCTATCCTAGTTTGTAGGAATATGAATTTAGTTATGAATAAATTGTTGAATAAGAATTATTGGTGTTATACCGGTAATGAAGGTAAATTGTTGAAACTATTATAAATTATTGGTTTAAAAACCGGTAATTATAAATATTGTTGATATAGAGATTATTGGCTAAATGCCGGTAATATATATATATTTATGAAATGGGATCGTGTGGTACGCCGACCACTTATATAATAAGAAATGGGATCGTGTGGTACGCCGACCACGAAGTGATTTAAATCTTGGCATTGGCCATAGTTTCCGGTAGCCTATTGATATATTGGGAGCGGGTGGTACGCCTACCACAAGATATAATTTTTGATATATTTGGGAGTGGGTGGTACGCCTACCACAAGATATAATTTTTGATATATTTGGGAGCGGGTGGTACGCCTACCACAAGATATAATTACTGATATATTGGGAGCGGGTGGTACGCCTACCACAAGATATAATTACTGATATATTGGGAGCGGGTGGTACGCCTACCACAAGATATAATTACTGTGATAGTTGGGAGCGGGTGGTACGCCTACCACGAGATATGAAATGAGAGAGGAATTGAGACATGAAAGTAAGATTTATTCTGTTGATTAGATTATTCTGGATATCACGAGTTATTGACTATTATTTCATAGCAAAGTCTTTCCTTATAAATATTTTGTATATATATATATATATATATGTATTGTAACTGTACAGGTTTAAGTGGGTGACTGGCCTTGGCCTTGTCACTAGTTCGCTGGGATAGGCCAGGTACTTACCAGCACATAGGGTCGGTTGTGCTGATACTACACTCTGCGCTCTTTTTGCGCAGATACAGGTTACGGACAACAGCAGCGGCAATAGCGACTTGTGGATTTTCCGACTAGTGAGATTACGAGGTAGCCTTGCAGGCGTCCGCAGGACCCGTTGTCTCTCCTATCTATGCTTTTCATTCTGTTATCTCATGTAATCGAGATAAACAGCTTGTATTTTCTTTCAAACAATTATGTGTATTATTCTTAGAAGTTCGTGAGTATTGTGACACCATTCTTGGGTAGTGTATCAGATTTGGATTTTTCTTTATCATATCTGACTAAGTCTTCCGCTAATTTTGATTATTCCGCGGTAATTTTTATGTCGTTAATAAGAAATTGGTTATTAATGGAGATGTAATTAATATTTGGCTTGCCTAGCTTCTATTTAGTAGGCGCCATCATGACCCCGAAGGTGGGAAATCTGGGTCGTGACAATAATGGGATTTAGTTTTAAGTTTTCAGGACCCTCCTCGATAATGGGATTTAATTTCAAGTTTTCAGGACCCTCCTGGATAATGGGATTTAGTTTTAAGTTTTCAGGACCCTCCTGGATAATGGGATTTAGTTTTAAGTTTTCAGGACCCTCCTGGATAATGGGATTTAATTTTAAGTTTTCGGGACCCTCCTGGATAATGGGATTTAATTTTAAGTTTTCAGGACCCTCCTGGATAATGGGATTTAGTTTTAAGTTTTCGGGACCCTCCTGGATAATGGGATTTAATTTTAAGTTTTCAGGACCCTCCTGGATAATGGGATTTAGTTTTAAGTTTTCGGGACCCTCCTGGATAATGGGATTTAGTTTTAAGTTTTCGGGACCCTCCTGGATAATGGGATTTAATTTTAAGTTTTTAGGACCCTCCTGGATAATGGGATTTAGTTTTAAGTTTTCAGGACCCTCCTGGATAATGGGATTTAATTTTAAGTTTTCAGGACCCTCCTGGATAATGGGATTTAATTTTAAGTTTTCAGGACCCTCCTGGATAATGGGATTTAGTTTTAAGTTTTCAGGACCCTCCTGGATAATGGGATTTAATTTTAAGTTTTCAGGACCTTCTTGGATAATGGGATTTAATTTTAGAATTTTCAGGACCCTCCTGGATAATGGGATTTAGTTTTAAGTTTTGAGGACCCTCCTGGATAATGGGATTTAATTTTATGTTTTCAGGACCCTCCTGGATAATGGGATTTTAGTTTTAAGTTTTCGGGACCCTCCTGGATAATGGGATTTTAATTTTAAGTTTTCAGGACCCTCCTGGATAATGGGATTTAATTTTAAGTTTTCGGGACCCTCCTGGATAATGGGATTTAATTTTAAGTTTACAGGACCCTCCTGGATAATGGGATTTAGTTTTAAGTTTTCGGGACCCTCCTGGATAATGGGATTTAATTTTAAGTTTTCGGGACCCTCCTGGATAATGGGATTTAGTTTTAAGTTTTCGGGACCCTCCTGGATAATGGGATTTTAATTTTAAGTTTTCAGGACCCTCCTGGATAATGGGATTTAGTTTTAAGTTTTCGGGACCCTCCTGGATAATGGGATTTTAATTTTAAGTTTTCGGGACCCTCCTGGATAATGGGATTTTAATTTTAAGTTTTCAGGACCCTCCTGGATAATGG
Organism: Nicotiana noctiflora; assembly: GCA_032618575.1. NCBI lineage: Eukaryota > Viridiplantae > Streptophyta > Magnoliopsida > Solanales > Solanaceae > Nicotiana > Nicotiana noctiflora. Next base: position 46,361 of record JASVEL010007183.1, read on the forward strand.
GATTTTAATTTTAAGTTTTCAGGACCCTCATGTATAATGGGATTTAGTTTTAAGTTTTCAGGACCCTCCTGGATAATGGGATTTAATTTTAAGTTTTCAGGACCCTCCTTTATAATGGGATTTAGTTTTAAGTTTACAGGACCCTCCTGGATAATGGGATTTTAATTTTAAGTTTTCAGGACCCTCCTGGATAATGGGATTTAATTTTAAGTTTTCAGGACCCTCCTGGATAATGGGATTTAGTTTTAAGTTTTCAGGACCCTCCTGGATAATGGGATTTAATTTTAAGTTTTGAGGACCCTCCTGGATAATGGGATTTAGTTTTAAGTTTTTTCAGGACCCTCCTGGATAATGGGATTTAGTTTTAGAATTTTCAGGACCCTCCTGGATAATGAGATTTAGTTTTAGAATTTTCAGGACCCTCCTGGATAATGGGATTTAATTTTAGAATTTTCGGGACCCTCCTGGATAATGGGATTTAGTTTTATAATGAGGACCCTCCTGGATAATGGGATTTTAATTTTTAGTTTTCAGGACCCTCCTGGATAATGGGATTTTAATTTTTAGTTTTCGGGACCCTCCTGGATAATGGGATTTTAATTTTAAGTTTTCGGGACCCTCCTGGATAATGGGATTTAATTTTAAGTTTTCAGGACCCTCCTGGATAATGGGATTTAGTTTTAAGTTTTCGGGACCCTCCTGGATAATGGGATTTAATTTTAAGTTTTCAGGACCCTCCTGGATAATGGGATTTAATTTTAAGTTTTCAGGACCCTCCTGGATAATGGGATTTAATTTTAAGTTTTCAGGACCCTCCTGGATAATGGGATTTACTTTTAAGTTTTCAGGACCCTCCTGGATAATGGGATTTAGTTTTAAGTTTTCGGGACCCTCCTGGATAATGGGATTTAGTTTTAAGTTTTCAGGACCCTCCTGGATAATGGGATTTTATTTTAAGTTTTCAGGACCCTCCTGGATAATGGGATTTAATTTTAAGTTTTCATGACCCTCCTTGATAATGGGATTTTATTTTAAGTTTTCAGGACCCTCCTGGATAATGGGATTTAGTTTTAAGTTTTCAGGACCCTCCTGGATAATGGGATTTAGTTTTAAGTTTTCAGGACCCTCCTGGATAATGGGATTTAATTTTAAGTTTTCGGGACCCTCCTGGATAATGGGATTTAGTTTTAAGTTTTCAGGACCCTCCTGGATAATGGGATTTAATTTTAAGTTTTCAGGACCCTCCTGGATAATGGGATTTACTTTTAAGTTTTCAGGACCCTCCTGGATAATGGGATTTAGTTTTAAGTTTTCGGGACCCTCCTGGATAATGGGATTTAGTTTTAAGTTTTCGGGACCCTCCTGGATAATGGGATTTAATTTTAAGTTTTCAGGACCCTCCTGGATAATGGGATTTAATTTTAAGTTTTCAGGACCGTCCTGGATAATGGAATCTAACTTTCAAATTTTGAGAGAACTGTAGGTAGCATGATCCAATTAATATTCATATCTATGCCCGAATCCCAAACTGGGGCAGAAAAATTTTCTTTTGTTTTGTCTGTTTTGCTGTAATGTCAGGCGCCCACCTGGACAACGAGGGAAATCATTTCAATCCAGAATAGAAGAAAAAAAGAAAAAGAGAGTGAAAAGGGAGGTGAGTCCAAAATGCAGAGTCCGAGACAAGAGGTATATCGCTCAAGACATGTCTAAAGTCACAAGCATCGCATGTCCGGTTTTGATCCGAAAAGCAGAAGAAAAGGAGCTAACACCTGCATCTAGCGAGCATCAAGGTTCAGATCTGAAGTCTGCATGAAGAACCATTCAAGAATCAAGATCAAGCTTCAGAAGACTCATAGATAGGAATCTTGTAACTCATAGTTAATAGGTTTAGTTAGCCTTTTTCATTTGCTGATTTGGATGTAATGGCTGGAACCGCGGACTGGAACCTCGACGGCACCCGACTCGACTCTCCACCTCGGTACATTCCATAATCTCATTCACATCTGAACTACACGTGGCCTGATTCCTCTATAGCCGGGGATATGTAGGCAGCTCAGATACCAGAGCTCGGTCACATTCTCTTTTCTTCTAGTTAGTCTTTTAAATAAGGGTCTGGTCAAAAATCCTGTCTAGTCGTTCTTTGTCTGAAAATATTTTGTATTTTCAGTCAAAGAGGGGCAGCTGTAGACACGTAATTTTTGACCATACCCGAAATTTCACCCGTTTTATCGTAGAATAATTAATTTAGGTCTCATATAGTTATTTCCACTAATTTTTACTCTTTTACATTATTTTTATCATAAAATTGAAAAATACAAAAATAGTTTCACTTTTAGTTTTTAATTTTAATTTAATTAATTAGGAATGATTTCATAATTTTGTAGTTATTATTTTATGAATTCATAGTTTTAGTCTAGTAGCATTAAAGGGTTACTTTTTAAAGGTAAATTTGGCCCAATTCATATATAGCCTATTATTCTCAAGCCCATACTATCCTAACCTAAAAAATAACCCTAAAACCTTATATACCTAGGGGAAACCCATCAGCAAAAAAAGGGGGGGAACACACAAAAACCCTAGTCTCTAACAGTAGAGGGAGCCGCCGCCCAAGACCCCTGCTCTCTTCTTCATCAACCGAGAAAGAGCTGAACCGTACCCCAGCCGCCTCTGCTCCTAGTAATCTCCATACCCAGCGGCCACCCCCATGAACCCTTTCTTCTTCAATAAACAACAACAAAAACCCTAGAGAAAACTAAGAGTTACAGCCGCCACTCAAGAGAACACTGTAGCCGCCAGCCTCCATTGAAGAACACCCATGTAGCCGCCGGTACCCTCGCACTGCCGCTACCCAGCCGCAACAGTAAAAAACTAGCCCCCCATCGTCTTGCCTTCTTCATCAACCTAGAAGAAGACCCCAGCCGCCCCATCTCCAAGAAAAACATCCATCCAGCCGCCGGCGACTCCCAACCAAACTCGCCAGAGTTCAGTCCCTTTCAACACCATAGCCGCCTGCTCAACCATAATCTCCATAAGGTCTTCTTCTTCGCATACCCCACTTCACACAATACAAAAACCCATCTGCTTCTACACGCCATCGACAACCAGACCACTCTTCGATTTCACCTCTCACTAGACCGGCGACCAAACGAGCCCTGACCCTCGTCGCCAGCCGATCCCTCTACACTCAAACTCGCCGACCTCACCAGTCAACCACCCACCTGAACTTGCAAAAACCAACAGGGGTCTCACACTCCATTCACGGAATAGCAACGGTAGCGAGGAGGAGAGATCGGTGCGGAAATAATTTGAATTTTTGAAGATTTTCCTTCTCTGTTTTTCTTGAAGATTTCCGAAAAATACATGTAATAAGTGGTATCACTGATCTGATCTATTAGTTTGTAATTACATAAAAATAAAGATAGAAGAAGATCTATATATAAGCATTTTTGTTTCTTCTTCGAATTTGGCTTTATTGAATGGGATTCGTTTGAGTCGTTTGGCGGATTCAAATTCTCCGCTGCCGTCGAACTCCATAAATGTCGACGACTAGTTATGACCACAACGACCTCACTCTTTGTTTTTTCCTAACTCTGTTTTGCTGCTGAATACTCCAGCGACAGATATGGCTGGATTTTACATTTTTTGAGCGACTCCCATTAAAACCGATGGAGTTCCATTTGAGTCGAGTTTTGCCCTGGTTCGAGGTTCGGTCAATAGCTCGTTCTGTTTATTCATCAGTTGAGGTTCCTCTCGTGGATTCTGATCCGGTCAAGGTCTTGTTCATTTGATGAATTTTGGCGATTCAAAGCTATAAGGTTCATTCCTGATCTCATTCCTAATTAATCTTGATTTTTAGTGCCTATTGAAATTTTGTGTTTGAATGAGGTTGGATTTCAAGCATGCTGCAGTCTCTTGTTTAATCTTTATGTTCGTAGGCGTGTATCACTATATCCTGGATTAATATGTAAAAATGTGAATTATAGGGTAAATTGTTGAAATGGCATGAAGTAGGTCGTGGGAATATTGGGTAAACTTAAAAGAAATTTAGGTGCAAGATAAATTATATTGTCCTTTTCTTTTCTCGTTTTATTTACTACTTCGAGCCGATGGGAGTATGCTTTAGGCCGACAACACTTGGGTAGGCAAGCTTTAGGATTTTGCTTTTGATTTGAGGCGAGAGGTCGTTCCCGTAATTAAATTTATCCGGGGAATGCCCCGAAGACTTTGTATATATTTATCTCGGGGTATGCCCCGAAGTATTATGTATTTGGAGGCCATGACGAATGATGTGGAGAAAGTACAATGTAGGCTAGTTCTTATTTTAGTTTTCTTTTCCTGTTATTAGGTGGGGACGACCTCGAGATTCTCGTGTGTTTATTTTATTTATATGTGTTTTACCTCTATTTGAACATTTTGAAAGCCAACTTGATCGAGTACGCAACTGTACTAGTTACGGGACTTGGGGAATGCCTAACACCTTCTTCCCGAGTCAAATGAACCCCCTTACCCGAATCTCTGGTGCAGACTTAGTTTTGAAGTCTAAAGTGTTTTAAAGGAAAAAGGAAAATCATTTTAAAAAACGGTGGCCTGGCACACCGAAATCAATGTCAGGTGGCGACTCTGAGTTAATTCCTTTTAAACACAAATTTTTGTCACTTTCAAAATTGAAAACCCTTTCTAAGCCTTTTTATTAAATTCTTTTATTAATTTAAGAGGGTTTAGTGGAAGGTTTGTTTTTGGTTAAAAAAAAGGGGTGTGACAAACTGTACATCCTTCTGAGGGTGAAAAGCTTTGGTGAACTCAACTAGAGTACCCAACTCTCACTGCATAATCTCTAAAATTGTAATGTAAATTTAGTACCTCTATCTGAAATAATAGAAATTGGGATACCAAGTAGGCGAACAATCTCTTAGATTTTAATCTCAGCTAACCGCTCTGAAGAATATGGAGTACACACAGGAATGAAGTGTGCGGACTTGGTTAGCATCGAACTTTTTAAAGTCCGTGGGAGTCCAACTACGAAATCTATGGTGACCCGCTCCCACTTCCACTCTGGAATATCTATCTGCTAAAGCAAGCCACCCGGTCTCTGATGCTCATATTTCACTTGCTGACAATTGAGGCACTGACCCATAAACCCCACTATATAATTCTTCATTATCCTCCATCAATAGTGTTGTCTCAAGTCTTGGTACATCTTCGTGGCATCTAAATGGATGGAATACCCCGAGCTATGGGCCTCCTCTAGAATCAACTCCCAAAGCCCATATATTTTGGGCACACATATATAGCCTTGCATCACCAATACCCCGTCATCACCAATAGTCACATCTATGGCATCGCCATGCTAAACTATATCCTTAAGGACAAGAAAATGAGGATCATCATACTGGTGCTCTCTGATATGATCAGACAAGGAAGATCGACAAAAGCACACAAGCTAGGATCTGACTGGGCTCCGAAATATCCATCCCCACAAACCAATTGGCCAAGGCCTAAACATCAACCCAAGAGGATTCTCTCCAACATGAATAAATGCCAAACTTCCCATACTCACCGCGTTCCTACTCAAGGCATCGACCAACACATTAGCCTTTCTCGGATGGTACAAGATAGTAACATCATAGTTCTTTAGTAGCTCTAACCGTTTTTGCTGCCTCAAATTGAGATCTTTCTATTTGAACAAGTGTTGGAGGATATGATGATTAGCAAACACCTCACAAGACACACCATAGAGATAATGCCTCCAAATATTTAATTCGTGAACAATGGTAGCCTACTCCAAATCATGAACGGGGTAGTTCTTCTCATGGAGCTTCAACTGACGAGAAGCATAAGTAATCACTCCATTCTCCTTCATAATCACACACCCAATGCCGACCCGAGAAGCATCACAATAACTGTATAGGTACGAACATAAAGTTGATGGCAAAACTAACACTGGAGTTGTGGTCAAGTCGGTCTTGAGCTTTTGAAATCTCTCCTTACACTCATTCGACCACCTAAAAGGAGCACCCTTTTGAGTCAATTCGTTCAAGGGTGATGCAATAGATGAAAATCCCTAAATGAACCAACGGTAATAACCTCCCAATCAAAGAAAAATATGAATATATGTGGCTGAGGACGGCCTGGTCCAACTTTGGGCCACCTCTATCTTTTTTCGGATCAACCTGAATACCCTCATTAGACACCATGTGCCCCAAGAACGCCACTGGACTTAGCCAAAACTCACACTTGAAGAACCTTGCATAAAGCTTCTCCTCCCTCAACCGTTTCAATACAACTCATAATGACCATATCGGGTCCTGAAAGTTGTCGTAAGAATGTCCAAGTCCCTGATCTTCAATCAGTGAGACCCTGATCTGAGATCAATCTTGGAGTACACCCTCGCTCCTTGAAGCTAGTCAAATAAATAATCAATACGAGGAAAAGGATAGTTGTTCTTGATTGTGACTTTGTTCAATTGCATGTAGTCAACGCACATTCTCATAGTGCCATCCTTCTTCTTATCAAATAGAATAGGCGTCCCAAGGCAAGACACTAGGCCAAATAAACCCCTTATCAAGGAGTTCCTGAAGCTACTCCTTCAATTCATTTAAATCTGGCTATGCCAGACGATATGGTGGAATAGAAATGAGCTAATTTCCCAACACTAAATCAATACCGAAGTTAATATCCCTATCCGGTGGCATGACCGAAGGTCTGCATGAAACATATCCGGAAAACCCTCACCACCGGAACTGAATCAATAGTGGGAGTCTCTACACTGACAACCCTCACAAAGGACAAATAAGAAAGACAACCCTTCCCAACCATCCGTTGGGACTTCAAAAATGAAATCACTCTACTGGGAAGAAAATCCTTCTAACCTTGCCACTAAATCCGCGGCACCCTCGGTATAGCCAATGCCACTATCTTAGCATGACAGTCCATAATAGTATGATACAGAGACAACAAATCCATGACTAATATCACATCAATCAACCATACTAAGTAGCAGAATATCCATTCAGGTCTCCAAACCCTCAATAGTCACCAGTCACCACACAAGACTGATATACCTAGTCTACAACAATATTATAGCCCACCAAAGTAGATACATAAATAGATAAAATAAGAGACTTGCTCGACGTATCCAAATAATGAGAAAGATATGATGACGCATATGAAAATATGGAATCAGGATCAAATAATACAGAGGTATCCCTGTGGCAACTAAGACAATACATGTGATCACAACATATGAAGCAATAACTTTTGGTATGGCTGGGAAGGCACAAAAATGAGCCTGGCCACTACTTGATCGATCTCCCCCTCTCGGGCCATCCCTAGCTAACCAACCTCTACCCCTAGCTGACTAGGCGGGTAATGAAGTAACAGGTGCTAAAGTCGATGATTGACTCCTCTGCTGAGGCGGACCCTCATGACGATGAGGACACTGCCTCCACATATTCCCCAACTCTCCACACTTATAACAATCCCCAAGTGCTGGTCACGGGGACTAAAGGGAACCCCTAGCACCGGGATGATTGGTAGAATAACCTGGCACAGAGGAGCCCTAAACTGATGGGGCACGGGACAAACTCTAGGCTGGGAGGGCACTAAGTGACGAGTGGCCCTAATGAGAACTATGAGAACCACGACATGATGATGCCCCTCGTGAACTAGGCGAGCTGACTAAGCATGTTTGAATGGATGACCTTTGCCGTGTTGAAACTAACCCCCTCGAGGAGCAACACCAAAACTACTAGATCCACGAGGCCTCTTGGACTTCCCCTCTACTCGATCATGACAGCAAATCAACTCTATGTCCGGAGCTAAGTTAACAACCTCCACAAAAGAAGCACCAGATACCCTTTCTCTAGTCATAAGAATTTGTAGATGATATGAGAGGCCATCAATGAACATAAACCATCCGAAACTCACCCGAAGCCCTCGAGACCTCAATCGAACATATCAACACATCCCATAACATCATTCAAACTTAATTGATCCTTCGAATTACTTAAAACAACATCAAAATACCAAGTTACCCTTGGATTCAAGCCTTAGAGCATCTAAATTTTAAAAATTCACAAACAACGCCAAAACCAATCAAATCACATCCAACAACAACAACAACAACAACAACAACCACCCAGTATAATCCCACTTAGTGGGGTCTGGGGAGGGTAGTGTGTACGCAGACCTTACCCCTACCCTGGGGTAGAGAGGCTGTTTCCAAATAGACCCCCGGCATCCTTCCCTCCAAGAACTTCCCGCCTTGCTCTTGGGGAGACTCGAACTCACAACCTCTCGGTTGGAAGTGAGGGTTGCTTACCATCAGAGCAACCCCTCTTGTCTTAAATCACATCCAAATAACCCTAAATTTTGCACACACATAACAATTGACACTACAAACCTACTCTAACTTCCAGAATTCTATTTCGACCCCAATATCAAAATTTCCACTGCCGATCGAAAATCGCCAAATTTTTAATTTTGCCAATTCAAGCCAAATTCTACCACAAACCTCCAAATCACATTTCGGATGCGCTCCCATATCCAAAATTACCTAACGGAGCTAACTAAACCTTCTAAATTCACCTCCGAGATTGTTACATATAAGTTAACATCCGATTGACTTTTCCAACTTAAACTTCTAAATAGGAGACTAAGTGTCTCATTCCACAGCGAAACCACTCCGAACTCGAACTAACCAACACGATACGAAGATATACAGCCGAGGAACACATAAGGAATCATAAATTGGGGAAACGGGACTATAATTCATGAAACGGTTGGTCTGATCGTTATAGTTTACTTTTTCTATCCGGTATATATAAGTTATACAATGAAAATATATAATTATACATATAGTATACATATATTATACATGTTCTCACTATTTTAAATTAAGAACTTGGGTGGACAACTAGTTAAGTTAATTCTTCACGCAATTTTACAAAGAAAATCTTACTTCTTATAGAAGGTATACAACCTATTTATTATAAACTAAAATTATTTTAAAATTTTATTTTCTATAGATATCTTTTTTATTTTATAGCAAATAAGTATTTATGGTATATAATACAATTGATGCATGAAATACACTATTTATGATATTCCTCTATCTCTTTCAAATACACACGATTTTCTCTCAGAATTTATCTTTTCTCTCTCTTTAAGACAACAACTTTCTTCTACGTAATGGATTTCTACAAGTCCTACATTTGCAATGGCTATGTAATGTAATATTAGAAAGAAAGAGACAGAAGTTTTTTTCTACGTTGGATATTACATTGGATTCCTCTACATGAATACTGCAATATTCTTTTACGCCGGAGAAGATTCGAGGGATTGGAGTTCTTTTGTCTCTTTTTAGTTTTAAAACAATGTATACAATATTTTGTTTGGCTGAAAAATACCATCTCCAGCGAACTTTCTTCTCTTATTTGCTATTTAGTCACATATAATGATACAAAAATATTATGTTATGTACAAATTCACTCAAATACATTATATTTTTTCATGAATATATTATTTTTCTCATGTATGTATGTATTTTGAAGGTTTTTATATTTTTAATACAATTGAATACATCTGTATTCATGCATGAATAGAAGATATAAATATTGAAATATACTAAATACAAATATTAAAATAGAACAAAATATAAACAGTGAATACATTTAATTAGTGAAAATATAGTAAAATACAAATGAATACAACTAGTGAAATATACTGAATACAATAGTAATAACCTGTATTAGGAATAACTAAAATATTGTTAATACAAAATATATTTGAATATTGTGAATATAAAATAGCGAATAGAGCAAATACAACTATTGTATCTAATGAATGTAATAGTAAAAAAATATACAACATTTATATACAACTGAAAAATTATTCTAATTAATTGAATTGATAATGAGGCGTGCTAGAATTGATTTTGTTGAATTCTATTTGGAGTGTATCACGCTAGTAGATATTATTTCTATTATTAGACAGATGGTATACCTATTTTTAAGGTGATTGTCATTATTATATTTATGAATACATTTGTGTACAGCTGGAACGCCCTGATTTTAGGCATTTTTTGTTTGTTGTACTCATGAATACATCATCGCGAATACAGCGAATACACTATCGTAATAACTGCATAGTAGTTATAAAAAATAATTATGTATATGATAATTATAGAAAGTTAATATCCACTAACAACGGTCATTTATAAAACTTCCCACGAAAGGAGTATAGGCTTTGGCCCAAGTTCCTAAATTTATGCTTATCTCGAGTAGAAATGGCAACAAATAGCCATTTCGACACGCTAACTAAACTATAGTTAATTTTATAATGTGTTTAAAGTTTAGTCAAATAAAGAAAATTCTATAACCTTTTTATTGGAGCTGCTACCGCTTCTTCATCTTCTTCAGACCTGAAGGCTGAAGTTAGATTTTTTTCTTCCAAAAAAATTATTTTTTAAAAATTTAAGTTGTTTGGTCAATACAAAGAAGAAGTACGTTTGGCTAACAGCAGAACATAGTTTTTCTGCTTTTGGAAAGAAGAATTTTTTTTAGCTTTTTCCAAGAAGCAGAAGCAGAAAATTAATTTTATTCAAGACAAAATAATCCTCACAACAAATATATTTTTTCAAATTATCCCTTACTAATTTAAGTATTTTCTTTTCTATTTCTAGTTTCTACCGTTGTTTTAAAGTCAAATGCATGAATCATATTGTAATTTTCTAAATTTCTTTTTTGACTTTTCTTGTTTTTTATTTTTTCTTTGTGTAATGTCTTGTGACTTTCCGAATTATCTTCTTCTTTTTTTACACTAAAGTAAATTATTTACATTCTTCTTTTGATTATCAATTATCTTTCTATAAGCAATCATTTTTAATTTCTTATGTTATTCTTTTAGAAATGCAAGGCAAATCTTCAACTATTATGAATGCGAGAAGAAATTGTTCATAAATGTTATCATATGTGAGTATTTTGCTTATCATTTCATGGTAGATTTTTAATATATAGGAATTTATGAAATTATAGACTTTTAATTGATACTGAATGTTGTATTTTAATTATTCAAATTATCATATAAACAATAAGCAATTATAATAGATAATTTTTTTTGTTTTGGTAAGCTATATATGTTATATTGATCTAAATCTTTAATATGTATGTTTATTTTATACTCTATTTTATATTTTAATTATAAATAAACAAAGTTTAATAAAAGTTCTTACAATAAATATTTGAATTTATTTGTTTCTTTAAATAAATATAAGACTTTGGTACTATTCATTTTGATAATTTGTCACTCAAACATACTTTTCAGAGAGATTGGCCAAATCCAATTTGTTTATCAAATATTTTACAAAAAATACTTAAAAAAATTAGCTAAATATATTATTTTTCAAAAGTACTTTTAGATTTTTTTTTTTTTTAAATAAGTAATTTTTGATAGCTTGGTCAAAGAAACAGTATGCTCGAGGTTTGAAATTTAACTCTTAATAGGCTACTGAGGTTTGAAATTTAACTCTGAATAGGCTAAAATTTAAATAATCTATATAAATTTCGATTATATTTTAAATAGTGGCTATTTGAGCACTTCTCTCTAAACTAGATTATATTTGGTTCCATAGCTCCAGAAATCAGAAGAAAGATGGGGAGCTTTCCAGTTCCCTCCTCGTCGTCGTCTCTACTGATTTCCAGCTCCTCTTCCATTTCGGGAAGACCATCATCCACAATTTTTTATCCTCACAGGCGCTTTAGGCAAGTCTTGTTCCTTCTTTTTTTGTTTTTCTTCGATATTTGCCATATAATTTTACATTTGGAAAGTTTAACTTTCTCATTTCTCTTTCAGAAAGGCGCAAGCACTCTCCGTTTCCTGCGATTACTCCTGTTTTGAAGTAAAGCTCTCTTCCTTTATTCCTTTTCCTGAATGATAAATTTTGTGTTATTTGCTCCTATATCTTTTCATAATCTTAGGATAATTAATTCCTGCTGAGTTCTTTAACATTGTGTTGCTTCCCCATATTTGGGATTTAGATGTATAGCAGGTTTCCTTTTCTTTTTTGTGGTGGACTGGCGGCGAAAAATGTTATGTTACTTAGGTGGGTGGACCTTATTCTGTAGCATATACACCATTTAAACCAACAAGTCATTCAGCAACTTTTTATTGATATAACCAATCCGAACTTGTTTTGGAATTTGGATTGAGGCGTAGTAGTTGTTATTTGTAGACTCCTAGGGGTTTATAAGTATTAGAAACACTGTATTCCAAAAAACTCTAGTGCCATCTTAATTAACAAGGGATGAAGCCTGCTGAACTTGAATTCATTTTTCTCTTTTTAATTGATCTGTTTTGGTTGTCCAGAGATTAGTTAACATATTGTGGTTGTATTGTGGAGGTGCTAATAATAGATGTTCGACTCTTTTCCTTTTTATGGATTTTTGGAGATAAGGGATGTGTCTTATCGACCTCCAGGGACCAAGATCAACCTATTGAGTCAAGTCAATCTTTCAATTCCTGAGAAAAGGTATAGTCTGTTGCTATAACTCAAATGCAATACATCCCATTGCTGTCATAAATTTCCTTTGTCATCTTGTCAGATCCTGGTTTAGAGCTAACGAGGGATTGTTTCATCTATTTCTTGATTGGATGGAAGCACACATGAGATCAGAAATCCAGCATCTCATAAGATTTTCAAATGTTTTAGCTGTTCAATAAGATATGTAAAAACATGTGAAGCTGTCTATGGAACAATGTCGCTGCTAATCAACTAGGATCTCAAATACTGATATGCATTTTAAACAGGCTCTGTGTGGAAGAGAGGATTTGACATTGGTTTTTTGTAGTTTTGGCTTGATATTTGGACGAAGTGGCAGTGGAAAAACTACTTTATTGCAGGTCTTCCTTTTGATTTTGTCTTTTCTATTCAAATTCAGTTTAGCCTTTCTTTTGTCCAACCAATGGAAGGTACTTTGTTCAGGCTGCTTTTTATCTTTGACCTTCTCCATGCAGCTGCTTGCAGGGTTAAGCAAACCAACGTCAGGTTCCATATATGTGCAACGATATAATGATGATGGTGAAAAGATTAAGTCTCCTGAACCCTTACAACCCGAAAGAGTTGGCATTGTTTTCCAGTTTCCTGAGAGGTACTCATTTCTTGGTTGGTGGTGTTTTCATGAACTGTCAGGATGTTCTTTGTGATACAATGCAATTTTCATGAATAGGTTCATATTGAACATAATGCATTTTCATTGCTGTTTATATTGAAAAAACAACAAAACCCCTCCAGTTAGCAATGCAATTATTTAAACTCTATTTCGTTATTCTTCAATTCTGGTATTATGTACATATGTATATGGATTATCTATTTAGCATGCATATTAGTAAAGTGAGTATTGCATGGTTAGGTAGGTACATAAAGTTTAAGCGGTTCTTTTTGTTTCCAATAACATTTTATTCAACTTGATTTTGTTTGTTTCACTGTCTTACAGATACTTTGTTGCTGACACAGTTCTTGATGAAGTTACATTTGGGTGGCCAAGACAAAAGGGTGGCCTTCAATTAAGGGAGCTTCTTGCATCGAGACTTCAAAAGGCCATTACCTCGGTACATATTACATTAGTGCAATTTAAACTGTCTTTTAAATTTGTCTTCCAAAGGGGAAAAGCTCGTCCGCGTTTCAGCAAATTATGACAGGCTTTTATGTGGTTGACAACTCCTAGGTTGGTCTAACAGGAATGTCTTTGGACAAGGATCCCCACTCATTAAGCGGTGGCTACAAACGTCGGCTTGCCCTTGCTATTCAGTTAGTAAGGATTTCTCATTATGAAAAACTGGAAGTACTTGTATTCCGTTTATGTGCATTTATGTGAACATACATATGCCCATTTGTGTGACAAAATATTGTTGATATCTTGGGTTATCATCTGTCTATTAATATAATATTTCTCTTTACGCAGGTTCAAACACCAAATTTATTAATATTGGATGAGCCACTTGCTGGTCTTGGTATGAAGAAGCTCACCTCTGTGATCTATTTCATTTTGTTCTTTGGACTAGTATTTTTCTTCCCATTTGTATGTTTATCCCTGATCATGTATTATCCATTAGTTTGTGATTCTCCTACGTATGTATGCTTCCTGGTTTTGCAGAAGATGAATAGTTGAGATTTCTAGGTTAAATTTGAAAGGAAATAGTAGGAATTGAGATACCTGCACAAGGATTTTACATTTGATATTTTTGAAGAACAGTCTTTCGTCCCACCATGGTTGTTAAAGTCTGGATCTTCGTATTCTGTAATCTCAGTTATCCGAACTCACAAAAGTTCTAACTTGTTATAAATTGTCTAAAGCACCAAGATTTAAATTCTTACTAGTAAATAGTAATTAGCTTTAGTAATCTAAAGAAAAGAATCATGTGTATGTTACTTACTTTTACTTTATGAAGAACGTAGAAGTTATGTTAAAAATCTTTCTGTCATAGTAACATTAAGGTTCTATTTTAAGTTGCATTCTCTAATTTTCCAAAAACTAATGGCAACCGGATGGTATCTCTACATCCGTTTTAGAGGAGCTCTTCTTCGGCTTCACTGAAAAGCATTTTTTCTCTTTAGTATAAGCTTAGAATTCCTTGTTGGGTTATGTGTTGTTATTCTCCAAATGGTAACATCGATGTAAAGAAAGATTGTTGTTTTAAAATACTGTTGCCACTATCTACATACCAGTGCTCATATTTGCTTTTGCTAATATGATTACAAGAGGTAATCTGGAAATTTATTGTATTAATTATTCGGTATGGGTGGTGCAAGCGGAGTTCAAGAGCTTGCCAGATTGGATCGTACCCCAGTTCGGCTTGCATGTTGGATAAAATTGTATGAAGCTTGCTTGTGGTGCAGATCAGGAGGATTGTTTTATGGAGTGATGCTATTTCCATAGAGATTGGAAAACTTAATTGTACTCATCTCTTTTGTTTGATGTGATTTGCTAGCATCGTCATGGTCTTGCTTAATGAATTACTTGCTTTTAACTATAAATAACTTCTGTTTGGATTACTGTAGACCTTGGAAATTATTAAATGGATACCTTATTTTCGTATTTTGGACCCAACTTTAAATTATACTCCTATTTGAGTAGCTAACCCCAGTGTCTGAAAAAGTTTATATTTTGTGAGGGAAATCAGATTGGAAGGCTCGTGCCGATGTGGCGAAATTGTTAAAGAATCTCAAGAAGGAGCTAACTTTACTTGTTGTCAGCCATGATCTCAAGTAAGTTCTTGATTTGGTCCATTTGATGTTTTTGTTTACATACTTTAATTTATTGGAAATGTATCACCATGCTAGATGTCTAGCATTTTCACTCGAGGTTGGCATTGATATCAAGAAAATTAGTTGACATTTTCTGGTGAAGCCTTGGATGAAGTCATTTATCCATACATATTAACTCTGGAACTCCCTGTCCCTTTTTGCTCCTTGATAACCGAGAAATCCGTTGTTTCGCTTCGAAATCTTTCTTCTACTCTTAAATGATTGTCATATGAAGTTTTTTATTTTTATTTTGTCAGCTCTTTAGCTCTTGCTTAGCTCTTTTTTGTTCATAGCTGTCTTTTATGTACTCGCTTTTGTATATCTTGCCTCTTCTGGATGACATATATAAAATTCCACTCACTTCATCAAAAATCTTTCTTCTCCACTTAAAATATCAGACTTGTTTGCCAATCAACATTCGAACCCGTGATTTGCACCTACCACACATCCTGCATCCTAAGTTGTGCCGCACCCGTGTCGACACGACACTAGTATGGGTGTGGGTATGGGATCCGTACCGGATATGGTTAAACACTTTTGGGTACTTTGACCACAACGGACGAAAAATTCGATACAAGATACAATTTGATTCGCGAAATCAGAAGCAAAACTAGGATAAAATTTGAAGAAAATAACATACCTTATCTACGATATCAATCCATTACTTATTTACAACTTGAGAATGAAAAATGAAATACACACTTTACAAGCTATGCTAAGTATTCCACTAAATTTCTTACAAATTTAGAGATATTTTTATATTTTTGAATTAATTTTAGCTGGATCCCCGCACCCGTATCCGCACTAGGATCCGTATCCCCGAATCTTAGAATTTACATCTCGAAGGATCCGACCTTTAGATCCGCACCCGTGTCGGACACCCGAACCCGTGTCCGAGCAACTTAGCCTGCATCTACTACCTTTGTCACTCCGTGTGCCACTTTTGGTTGTGCGATAATTAAGTGTCATGATAAAGAAATTTTCACTTAACTTTTAGTCTCTTCATTTCAAATTGCGTATCTTGTTTCCTTGTAGCATTTTTATATATGAGCACTGACTTCGTATTTTATTGGTAATATATTTTAGAGTTCATATAAGAAGTTGTTTGTATGACAAGCAGCCAAACAACATATTAATTCGTCAGATGTTGACAGCGGAAGAGTAGAGTATCAATTTTTTTAGTGTTTGCAATAAGAGGTGAAATCGTATCAAAGATAAATAGGAAAATCAATACAATCAATTTTAAATATAAGGGAAAGACAGTATAAGGACACACTTTTACACTTAGGCCTCATTTGTTTTTTTTTTAAGATTAAGACGTCTGAATCTGAATACATATCTGAATACCAAGATGTGTATTAAGATTAAGACATCTGAATCTGAATACACATGTGGATATATTAAGATGTGTATTAAGATCTGAATATCAAAAATTAAGACTGTTTGATTTTTAACATCTGAATGCATAAAATTTATCTTTATTTGAAAAAAATCTAATATTCTATCAATAAAATATATAGTTTTAAAATATGAAAGTTGTTGGTAGTGATGGGCGGTGGTTTGTGGTAGTTTTGGTTGATGATGGTAGTTCATGCTAGTAGCTAGTAGTGATTGGTAGTGGTGACAATTATGATTGATGATGGTGGTGGTAGGTAGTGATAGTTAAGAATGGCGAGTGGTGATTTGTGATTGAGGAAGGTGGTGCTAGGTTATAATGATAGGTGGTGCTGACTGCGGTTGTTAATGGTGATGAGGTGATTGGTTGTGGTAGTTGAGGTGGATAAGTGTTGAATGTGAGTGACAATGATGGTGGTCGGAGTGGTGGGATGGTGGATGATGATGGTCGATAATGGTGGAAGCAATGATTGAGGATGATGGTGGCGTGGTGGTGGTGGTGGTGGTGGTGGCGGCGGCGGCAGCGGCGGTGCCGGTGGTGACTGAGTATGGTGGTGGTGGCGGCATAGTGGTAGTTGATAATGGTAGGCAGTGGCGGCAATTAATAATGAATATGTGATAGCATCTTAATGAAATTAAGTCTCTGTTACAGATCTTAATCATACAGACTTATTCAGACCCATTAAGTGGTTGTTAAGTAAAAAAAACAAACACACTTAATGATTAAGATCTGAATAATTAAGATTTAGACTTTAAAAACAAACCTCACTTAATGTGTGAGATCTGAATGATTAAGATTTAGACCTCCATTAAGTGCAAACAAATGAGGCCTTAGGCACAATCGCGTATTTCCGAGTTAAAGATTAATCAATCTATTGTGCCTCAATCCGTAACTAGTTGGCCTGCTATAGTTTTCACTACCCTCCTTGAAGGATACAAAAAACTAGGGGTGGCCACTATTTTTCATAGGTGAGTTAGAATTGCATTCAACTCTCTACTTGAGCATATTCACACAAGGGTATTTAATTGGAAGACAATAAATCATCATTTTGTTTCTGGTGCTCATTTTTTTCCCCTAGCAGTTCATCGTGGTTCTTGATTAATTTTTAACTACACATAGTTGGCGGTGAAATTCTGTATGTTCCTATTTTATTTGAAAATTTAGTTCCTTCTCTAATAGCCGCATTGATGGTGATCTACAGGGAGTTGGCATCTTTGGTCGATCAATCTTGGAGGATGGAAATGGGCGGAGTACTTAAAAGAGAGCCACTACCCATTTAATACTCGGGGATTTATTATATTCCCAGCCATTAGTTTCTGATGCAATGGATTAGATTGGCACAGCTATTAGGCCTCGTTATTGTCACGCTCTTTCAGTTAACACTGATCCTAGTTAGACTGGGAAAACATTAAGAATTGAGTAGTAGTAAATGAAGCTCAAAAGATAAAAATGGCATGGCGAGTTACCATTGTAACAAGAGTGAAACTCTGATCTTTCACTTTAATTAGAGGTGTCAAATAAGCAGGTTGGGTTAAAGTCCCAAGCCGCCCAAAGTTTGCTTGGGTCAAGATGGGTTGGTTTAGAAAGGGCTGAGAAGCATGTCATAATCCAATCTGCCCAGGTAGACCAAATATATTTGTCATAGCTCACTATGCAACCAAAATCCTGCTTTTAATTCAAATCATGCAGATCTTAAATATATATGTATTTCGGATGAACCGAAAATGACTTCGGAGCATTCATATCATATGCTCATATGCAACTTTCTGTGTTTCTATGTTATTAAGTGAGGTTGCTCTACTGGCAAGACCTCTTAGTTTCATCCATGAGGTTGGGAGTAGGGGTGTCAAATGTTTCGGTTTGGCCGGTTATTTTATAAAATTTATACTATACTAATTTTTCGGTTATTTATTATATATGACCAAAATTATACATTTTGACGTGGTCCAATTATGCTGGTTTTTTTCGTTATCAGTATGGTTCGGTTAATTTTTGGTAATTTTATTTTGTATAATGTCAGGTAAAAGTCATTAGTAGAGGTAGAATGCAATAACACATGTACTTTTATAAAACTTGGCAAAACTCTCTACATAATTTTACCGTTTAAAAGGTGATGAATTAAGAAAAACATGAAAGATAGATTGATCAGCTATTCTACTACTATATAAAAGAAACTAAGTAAATAAGAAAGATATTAACTAAGTTGGGACTCAAAAATACAATCTATAGAAGATTAAATATTCAAAAAGATAAATCTGAATCATACGAAAGGAAACATATTTAATACATTGTAATTTGTTACATATAATCACTACAATACCTAATGAATATGCTGGAATAATTTAATAATAGAAGTAGCATAATAGGTTTGGGAATTAGGATTTTAAGGTTAATTATTTGTTGGCTTGTAATTGTTTCATACTTCCAAGGCCCAAGAAAATATTCAATGCTTTATTATTTTTAAACTTAATATATAAATATATTGTTCATATTATAAATTTATTCGGTATAGTGCGGTATTCTTTCGGTTTATTTTCATAAAATAAAAAACATACCCTAATTATCGGTATGGCTATAGATTTATATAAAATTTAAGGTTTTATTTATTAAAAAAAACATTAAAAATTGATTAAATACGATATGATTTAGTCGATTTTTATATATTCATTGATACCCCTGGTTGGGAGTTCGAGTCACTCATGGGGTCAAGTCTTGCTCTGCTTTCATTTCTTTTTTGGCCAAGCCCTGATTGAGCGGGCAGTGCCAGGGACTCAAGAAACCCAGTTGGGATGAAGTGATAATCTTATAGTGAAAAATTGTTTATAAGATCATCCACATCAGAAAGCATATTAAGCCTTGTACAATTTGGTATAACGAAGGCACTCATTTTTGCTATGATAATATGCCTTTACGGTTTCCATTTTTGTGAAAATACCCTTTGAATGGCGATAAAACAAGCATATACCAGTGTTTATTAAACGTAACATTTAATAAAATATCTTATGTTTTTTTATGCTAGAATTCATATGTGTGTGCATACATACATCTGCACAAAAAAAAAAAAAAAATTATTACCATGTTTCTGTGCTTGTTATATATAATATTTTTAAATGATATAAAGTAACTTTACATAATAATAATATTATTTATACTATTAAACGATAATTTGAATAAATAAAATATTAGGCGTGTATTTACAGTTTAATTCCTTTGATATTGTTGTAAAAAGTTATATTTACCCATATGAAAACAAAAGAAGATTAATTCAAGGTTCTAAAGTATTATACTGTTAAATAATAGACAATCTCTTTTTCTTTTATTTTAATTTTTTTTTGAAACTTCTAATTTTTCTGCGAACTTTAATATCGTCTAAGCTAAAGTAAAATAATAAAATACTCTATTAAAAAAATTTTGGACCTCAAAATTTTGAGGGCCTAAATCAAGGTTTTACTAGCGTCCCTCTTGAGCCACCATGCATTCTTGACATTCTCAGTTAAATTTTATAAAGTTTCAATTAAGATAAGACAACAATTATAAGAATATTAAAGATAGAGAATGTGTCATTCAGTTAAAAAATGCAAATGAAGTTGGTTGAACAACATGTTCATACGACAATTGTCTCAATCAAATTACTGGCTAGAATTACAATTTATTAAAAGACCCTTGAACTTTTATCATAAAATCCATAGAATAATAAGACTCTAAAAAGGCCTAATGTGAGAGCGCAACACATACACATGATGATTCTGATAGGCGCACATCATGATATTAACTTCTTCTCCGTACAAAAATATGGTACTAAGTGAAAATGATCAAGAGGTGAGCATATTATTCATCGAATTTTTTTTCTTCTTTATTTTTTTTTAAACTTGGGACACTTGCCTCAAAAAGTTTTTACTTAAAAAAAGAAATATAAAAGAACTTGCTTTTCGACGTATGAATGTGCCAAAAAGAATAGCTAATTTAGAGAATCTAGTGAAAATTAGCAAGTAAAATCATGAGAAACATGAAAAAAAGTATACATAAAAGAAAAATAAAATTGATAAAAAGGTAAATATATTTTTTAATTTAATGAGAGAAAATATTTATCATATTACTCCCCTTGTCCATTTTATCTTATTTTTTGTGGTCCGAAATATTTAATTTTTTCAGATTTAAAAAGTGAATTAATTAATTATTTATTTTTATTCAAAATTTCCCTTGAAATAAATAATATTGAAGTATGCGTTATATTTATTTTGAATGAAATTGGATCCATCCATCTCATATTCGTGTTTCACTTCTCATGTTTCACTTCTCAAGTAGTCCACGTACTACATGTCATAAAATCTGCCGATCATTTCATCTCCCACAATTCATGTTATTTTTTTTTAAAAATAAAACTGGAGAGGAAATGTTGAATTTTTTTGGCTCCGTTCTATAGTTCACTCACGTTTTTAAATTGAAATAACATGACAAATGGAGATTTCTTGCAACTGAAAATATTCTTTGATGCTCATAAAATTTTCAATGAATTATGCCAGTAGCTTCAGTTCTAGGAGTTGCTAATTATCACATCCCAAATCCCAAAATGGCATTATCTCAAATATAAAATAAAATAAAAAATATGTGAAGAAATAGTAAATGTTGATATAGTCAATTTCATTGTTAATGTTAAAAAATGAATTTCTTAATATAAATAAAAATAAATAAAGTGGACCAGAGGGAGTAACTCATTCAAACCTATCTCTATCAATTTTTAAAAAAGTAAATTTGAAATTTTGTATTAACTAATATATAATTATATATTATATATTTTTGGGGCCTTAAATATTTGGGAGCTTACCCTACAACCGTTGTTGCCTCTTGAATTTAATATCTTATCATTTACGAAAGGGAGAATAGTTAAAAATACCCCTCTACTATTATTTATTATCTCGATACCCTCCTTTATATTATCAAATCGAATATACCCTTACCGTTAGATAAAGTTTCAAAGTTGCCCTTGTTTTAACAGGAGAAAATCGCACTTTATACCCATTAATTCTAAAATATTTACCCTTTAAAACTCATGCCCAAACTATTTACTATTCCTAGCCATGGGGCTCAAACTATTTATCCGGTTATTTTCGCCATAACACCTAGCTAAGATGAGGTTCTCAAAGGAAGAAAAAGTTCATCCTCTTTCGTTTTCCTGAACTAAATGAAACTTTCTTTTGGATCTTTCGTTTCTTCGCAATTTCTTTTCCCAAAATTTTCTTTGCTAAAAGAGATAGGACTCGACTCTGCAAAACCCCCAAATGGACAAGGTGGTGGAGGAAGTAGAAAAAGTGAAAAAAGATTTTGAAGAAACATACAAACAGACACAACAACAGATCAATTCCATTCAAGAATATGGCAAATCGACAAGATTAATTTCAGAAGAGAAAAGTTCACTCCCAAGATTGAATGGTGTAGCTCAAGATGGGATGAATTTGCTTCAATCACTCCAATTCAAGCTTGATCTCCTGTTGTAAGCTCCACCAATGTGTTGTAAACAACAACTGAAGATTTCTTATTTGATTCAAAGTGGGTTCTGTTAAATATTGCTTATTGTTCTTTGTGAAAGTTTATACTCAAATTTGATAGCACTTGGAGCTGATTTGAGGTGATTGGGATCGAAATTTTCAGGTGCAAAATCGAAGAAGACAACTGCTACAACATACCGCTACAGTATACAATATGTTGTAGATGTATATAGCTATACTGCAATAGTATTTTATTATAGTTTACAATATACTGCAACGGTATATTGTAATAATCGAAAAACACAACACAGTTACCTAACAGTATAGTGCTACAGTACACAATATACTATAGAAGTATAGTTATATTGCAACAATATACTATTATAGTATACAATATATTATTATAGTATAGTGTAATAATATGGAATATACTGTAAGAGTGATGTAATAGTATACAATATACTATATTATTTTAGTTTAATAATTAAATTAATTTGTATACCTATTTGCGTACAATTAGTGATTAGTTATATACTATACTGGTATCATATATTAGTTATTTTTGTATTAGTTAATTGATACATAATTTAATTTTTCTTTACTAGTAGTATAAAAAAGAATAATAAAAAATAATAAAGATAATAAATTAAATTAAATTAAATTATGAAGAGAAAGAGAATATAAAAAAAAATTAAACAAAAGTAGAAAAGGAAAAAAGAAAAAAATGAAGAAAACGAGAAAAAAGAAAAGGAGAGAAAAGAAGAAGCATAGAAATAAAAAAGAATTGAAGAATAAAGAAAAAATTTCCTACAAAAATTACTCTGGATAAGAAATATAATTAATTTATGGGTAAAAGAATAAATGGATAGATAAGGGTAAATAATTTTATTTTTGTGGATAACTGTATCAAAACCCAAGCCCCATATCTTAACCCTAACTTAATCAAACCCGATTCTCATCCCTTTCCTCCCATTAAAACCATTGAACCTATAACCCATTGCCACTTGGTTTGTCGTTAATTCTCTTTCTCAGTAAACATAGGCGGATGTATAAGCAAAACTATGGGGCACGTGCATCCATGCTTTATCCGTAAAATTAGATATTTTATGTAAATATTTTTTAAAATTAGTATATTATTAACCGTTGGCACCCAGGCTCTAAGAATGTTGAATGATGCACTTAGTTGACGACTCATTTATTTACCAAGAGGAATAGTTATCAAATCCCACTAAATATATTTTTTCTTCCCTTTTTTTTTTAGTAGTGCACCCATGTACTAGAAATCCTAGGTCCGCCTCTGTTAGTAACTACACAAACATTCAACTGATATGGCATAATAAAGTCAAAATCAAAATATAATTTTGTTACTGATCTACTAAACTGATCATGAAACAAAGAGAAAATTTAAAAGGTTTCCACTATAGCAGTACCAAAAATTAACATTACCTTTAGTTCGTCTTAAAACTTGCTAACTGTTAGGTGTTTGCCATAATTTTCTTACCATATTTGGTTTTCATGTTTGTTGAAGAAAAATGGCAATATAACTACCTTAACTGGATTTTCCTTCTTGTAGAAGGAAACTATAAATCTCCCATATTTGGCTAGTCTTTTTTCTTGTAGAACAAGGTTTGGACTTCTATAAATTGAGGATCCTTCCTTCTCATTCAGTAGCATCTACAATGTAGCCATAGGGTGTTTGAGAGTAGTATTTATGGGGAGAACTTTACCGGATAAGTGTTAGTATGTCACTTATATTTGCCTCTTCGTGAGGTTGTTCTCCCGATATTTTGTACTCTCTTTTATTCTAGTGGATTACTTATCTCCGTTGTGGACGTAAGTTAGTTGATCGAACCACGTTAAATGTTTGTGTCTTTTTGGTAGATTTCTCTTTGTTGTGTGATTTATAGTCGTTCAAGGTTTGTTTTGCTAGCTTCCGCATGACACCTGACTTTTTTCGGTCCTAACAAGTGGTATCAGAGCCAACTTTGAGCAAGGTGCAAGACAGTTTCATCTTAGCATGTTCAGTTCTAGCTGCAACATATTTGACGATAATCGTGATTTTTGTTGGAGAAATTTGACCGGTGTGCTACGCACGTTGAGAGAAACTTTGTGGCGGAGATTTGGAGGTGCGACATATTGAAGGCTATGTGAAGAAGGTAGATCAATTTTATTATGTCAGAAATTCAGGCCAAGGGGGAGAATTGTTAGGTGTTTGCCATAATTTTCTTACCATATTTGGTTTTCCTATTTATTGAAGGAAAAAGGGCAATATAATTACCTGGGTTTTCCTTCTTGTAGAAGGAAACTACAAATCTCCTATATTTGGCTAGTTCTTTTTCTTGTAGGACAATGTTTTGACTTCTATAAATTGAGGATCCTTCCTTCTCATCCAGTAGCATCCACAATGTAGCCATAGGGGGCTTCAGAGTAGTGTTTAGGGGAAAAACTTTACGGGACAAGTGTTAGTGTATCACTTGTGTTTGTCTCTTCATGAGGTTGTTCTCTCGATATTTTGTACTCTCTTTTATTATAGTGGATCGCTCATTTCCGTTGTGGACGTAGGTCAGTTGACTGAACCACGTTAAATGTTTGTATTTCTTTTGGTAAATGTTTCTTTGTTGTGTGATTTATCGTCATTCAAGATTTATTTTGCTAGCTTTCGCATAACACCTGACTTTTTTTAGTCCTAAAACTTGGTTATTTATCCAGGTTATGACGAAATAGAGGAGAATATGAGCAAGATGATATGTTTAAATGGGAGAAAGTATAATGTTTGGAGAAGCAAGATGAAAGACTTGTTGTTCATGATGAAGATGCATCTACCCGTTTTTTAGCTCATAAACCCGAGAGTATATCAGATGAAGATTGGAATTTTGAGCATCAACAAGTATGTGGATATATATGGCAATGGGTTAAAGATAATGTTCGCAACCATATCGTGAACGAGATACGTGCGAGATCATTGGGGGAAAAGCTAGATACTCTTTATGCTTCAAAAATCAGGAACAACAAATTATTTCTGCTAAAGCAATTGATGACCTTTAAATACAAGGAAGGCAACCCTATCCTTGATCACATAAATGATTTTCAGGGCGTCCTTGATCAGCTATCTGGAATGGGGGTTAATTTTGATGATAAGATACAAGGACTTTGGCTTCTTAATACTCTGCCAGACTCTTGGGAAACTCTTCGTGTTTCTTTGACAAATTTAGCTCCTGGAGGTAAGGTGACCATGGAATATGCCAAGAGTGGTGCGGTGAACGTGGAAGTAAGGAGAAAATATCAGGGTTCATCCTTACAAGCAGATATCTTAGTTATAAAAGACTAGGGGAGAGATAGAATAAGAGGCTCAAGGAATAAAGGTAAAAGTAGAAGTAAGTCCAACTCCAAATACTATAATGTTACATGCAACCACTGTGGCAAGAAAGGACACATCAAAAGGTTTTGCCGCAAGTTGAATCAAGACACTAGAGAAGGAAATAAAGTTGAAAACAATGACAACAATGTTGTTGCTATTGTTCAGGATGACCTTCTTTTTGCTTATGATAAAAACATCATCAATTTGGTATCCCATGAGATGAGCTGGATAGTAGATTATGGAGCTACCTCACATGTCACACCAAGAAAAGATTTTTTCTCATCTTATACTCATGTTGATTCTAGAGTGTTAAATATGGGCATTGCCAGTGAAGTTAAGGTGTTTGGTGTTGGTACAGTTTGTTTGAAAACTAATAATGGTTAAACGTTAGGTCTTCAAGATGTGAAGCATGCTGCAGACTTTCCTTTCAATTTGATCTCCGCAGGAAGATTAGATGATGAAGGTTACCATAATGCTCTCTTTAACGGTCAATGTAAGCTCACCAAGGGCTCATTAGTAGTGGCTCGAGGAGCCAAGTCTGGTAAATTATATGTGACACAAGGCTCTATTCTTAATTGACTCAATAAATCTGGTGAAAAGTGATAGTTTGTCAAAATTGTGGCATCGAAGATTGAGTCATATGAGTGTGAGAGAGATTACATGTTTGGCTAAGAAAAGTTTTCTTTCTAAAGTAAAACAAGAAAAGTTGCAAATGTGCATACATTGTTTAGCTGGCAAATAGAAAAGGGTTTCCTTTCATAGCCATCCTCCCTCAAGAAAGTCCGATTTATTAGAGCTAGTACACTCTGATTTGTGTAGTCCTTTTAAAGTAAAGTCAAAAGGTGGTGTACTTTACTTTGTGGCCTTTATTGATGATCATTCTCGTAAGCTCTGGGTATATCCTTTGAAATCTAAAGATCAAGCACTTGGCGTGTTGAAGAAATTTTAGGCCTTAGCTGAGAGACAGACGTGGGAAAAAATTAAAATGTATTCGCACTGACAATGGTGGTGAATATTGTTGTCCCTTTGATAACTATTGCAAGAAACAAGGAATTCGTCATCAGAAAACTCTGCCCAAGACGCCTCAATTGAATGGTTTGGCAGAGAGGATGAATAGAACTCTAGTTGAGAGAGTTAGATGCTTACTTTCAGAGGCTAAAATACCAAATACATTTTGGGTGGAAGCACTTAACATTGTTTCCTATGTTATCAATTTATCTTATGTTGTTGAGTTGGATGGTGATGTCCCAGAAAGAGTTTGGTTTGCCAAAGATGTTTCTTATGATCAGCTGAGAGTTTTTAGGTGTAAAGCTTGTGTGCATATTCCTAAAGATGAGAGATCAAATTGGATATCAAAACTAAGCAATGCATCTTTATCGGTTATGGTCAAGATGAGTTTGGGTATCGTTTTTATGATCCAATTGACAATAAACTTATTAGAAGTCGTGATGCAATATTCTTTAAAGACCAAACTATTGAAGATATTGACAAAGCTGAGAAGATATATTCTCAGAGTAATGAGAGCTTAGTTGATATTGATCCAGTTTCAATTGCTAAGGCACCTATTGCACACGAAGGAACCCAAGATAATGATGGAGATAGTGATCATGATCAAAATGATCATCATGGTGTAGATGTTATGAATGCTCCAGTTGATGAAGTTGTGGTTGATCAGCAATCAATTCCTGCACAGGTAACTGCTTTGAATGCTCCTGAAACCTCTCTTAGAAGATCTACAAGGGAGAAGCAAAAATCCATGCGCTATCCTCTTAATGAGTATTTACTTTTGACTGACATGGGAGAACATGAAAATTATGATGAATCCATGCAAGATAATCACAAGGATTATTGGATCGAAGCGATGGAAGATGAGATGAAGTCACTACATGAGAATGGCACGTATGAGTTAGTGAAATTGTCGAAAGGTAAAAGAGCTTTATCTAACAAATTGATATTCAGAATAAAGCAAGATAACCATACCTTTGCGCCTAGATACAAGGCGAGGTTAGTTGTTAAAGGTTTTGGCCAGAAGAAGGGAGTTCACTTTAATGAAATTTTCTCTCCTGTTATGAAGATGTCTTTTATTCGTGTGGTTCTATGCTTAGCCGCAAGTCTAGGTTTAGAGGTTGAGAAGATGGATGTCAAAACTAATTTTCTTCATGGTGATTTAGATAAAGAGATTTATATGGAGCAACATGAGGGTTTTGTAACTAAGGGAAAAGAAAATTATGTGTGCAAATTGAAAAAGAGCATGTATGGATTGAAACAAGCTCCAAGGCAATGGTATTTGAAATTTGAATATGTCATTGAAGAACAAGGGTACAAGAAAACTTCTTCAAACCATTGTGTATTCTTCCATAAGTTCTCTGATGATGATTTTATTATTTTATTGCTTTATGTGGATGACATGCTTATTATTAGAAAGAAAAAATCCAAAATTGCAATCCTTAAGAACCAGTTTAGCAAATCGTTTGCGATGAAGGACTTGGGGCCAACAAAGAAAATCTTGGGCATTCAAATCCACCAACACAGAGATAGAAAGGAGTTATTTCTGTCCCAAAAGAAATACATTGAGAAGGTACTCATGAGGTTCAATATGACAGATGCAAAAGTGGTTAGTACTCCCCTTGATAAACACTTCAAATTGAGTATTAGTCAGAGTCCATCTACTAATGAAGAGAAAAAGGAGATGTCTCGTATTCCTTACTCTTTTGCCGTTGGTAGCTTGATGTATGTTATGGTTTGTACTAGACCAAATATTGCACATGTTGTTGGCACTGTTAGCAGATTCAGTTCCAATCCTAGAAAAGAACATTGTTTAAAGTCGTGCTTTGGCAATGGCAAGCCTGAACGTTTTTGTTACACAGACTCTGATTTAGGAGGCAGTCTTGATAATTCAAGATCCACTTTCGGTTATTTGATCACTTTTGCAGGGGGAGCTATTTCTTGGCAATCTTGACTACAGAAGTGCATAGCTCTAACCACCGCAGAAGCTGAGTATATTGTTGTCACAAAAGGTGACAAAGAACTATTATGGATGAAGGAGTTTATTAATGATCTTGGCTTTGAGCAGCCACAGTACATCTTATTTTGTGATAATCAGAGTGCTATCTGTCTCACCGAGCACTTCACTTTTCAATCTAAGAACAAACATATAAATAGAAAGTATCATTGGATAATAATGGCGGTGGAAGAGAAATTATTTGAGGTAGAGAAGATACACACTGATGAAAATCCTTCGGATATGCTGACAAAGGCGGTGGTTGCAGATAAACATGAATTTTGTAGAATGGAAATCATGAAGCTTGTCAATAGTTCCTCTACTTGAATACACATTTGGCTCCTTGGCTGGAGGGGAAGTTTGTTGGGCACATGCCCATGTTGTCCAGCCAAAGGCCCAATGGCCTAATCCTATTCTCTTTTGGTTTCCAATCCTATTTGGAATTGGATTCGATTTATTCCTATTTTGAGTGGGTTTTGGCTTTAAGAGAAAGCACCACTCATGATCTATAAATAGGACAACCTTGGAGAATTATTCTATGACCATTAATACAAGTCTTTGAAAGACTTAAGCACATAAGAGTGGATTTTGAGAGAGCTTTCATAAAGAGAGAAGAGAGAAGAGAGAAGAAAAGTATTTATTTTGCTGCAGATTATATTTCAATCAGCCAACTTCAAATCACGTTTTCCAATTCATTAACCATTGGATCGGGACTGAAATTTTGACCGAGTGTTTGCAACATCTTGATCTTGGTTTGGAATGGTGGATATTGGATTTGGAGGCTTGTGGAATCTGATTTCGAGCCTAGAACAGTAGCTTCATTTTGTGGATTATACTCTTTCTTCAATTGATTAGTTGTTGCTATTGTTGCTCCGTGTTTTGCCCTTGTTGTGTAGCCAATTTGGAGAACTTTTGTAACCCTCTTATTATTATAGTGGAGCTTTTTGGATCTTTATGATCCCGTGGTTTTTACCTCTTGTGCCAGAAGCAGCACTGTATGACTAGGCATAACCCACAACTGATAACTTAGCAACTATAATTGTAGTCCCTCATATACAAGCATATTCATTCCATATCACTAATAACATGCTACATTTGTTGTAGAACAAAGGACTATTCTCTGGGTCATATTTTGAATATCCTTAACAACGTCTTAAGAACTTCATGTCTATCTGTTCTACGCAGAGGCAACATAATGTTACATCGAAAGCAATACGTTTGTTATTATTTTCATTCTCAGTGACAGGAGTAGCCCAAACTTGGCTTAATTCTCTCCCTAGAAACTCCATCACTACTTGGGAGGATTAGTCAAGTAATATTCGAGAACATTTCATCCATCCAACACGACTGCTCAGCAAATTGATGAGATATTGATCTTCAAACAAACTGAGACACTACACGAAATGTGGGAGAGATTCAACGGTCTACTAGTTACGTGTCCACATCATGGTATTTTGGAGCAGATGTTGGGGTAGAGATTTCATATGGGTTTAGTAGATACTTTGAAAGCCAATGTTGATGCTTTAACATGTGGAGCATTTTTTAGCAAGACATTCAGAGAGAGCAAGATCTTTCTTGACAAGATGGCACAAAACTCAGGATGGACAACAAGGAACGCTCCAATCACCCCTGTGGTGCATTTAATGGCTCTAGATCCGGCTAACTCCATGGCTAAAAATATGGCCACTCTACTGACGCAAATGAGCATCCTCACCAAAAAGTGGAAGAATCAGGCGAGAAGCAGCAGACACACATAGTTGATGAAACTAATGAGGGTCTATGTACATCATGCATTAACCAACCATATATCTGCTCATGGAGTGCTGAAGGTGATAGTCAACAATATCAGGAGAACATGAATTATGTGGACAACTATGAGGGACCGAGACCAGGTGGTCAGAATTAGGGTCAGCAGAATCAACAACACAGATAATCTCAGCAGTAGTACAATAACAACAACAACAATCATGAGGATATGCGACCACATGGGCAAATAGTGCCTTACCAAAGGCAACAAGGGTACAACCAACAAAATTAGTAGTAGACTTATAAACAACCTCAACAACAGATTGTGATACATGAAGATAGGTTTGTTAAACTCGAGGGTATAATGCAACAAGTGATTGGGACCACTGGAAAACTAGTTGAATGAGTAGACTCACATAAGTTAGTGATTAAGAATATTGAGATCTAGTTAGGACAGATTTTCATGGCCTTAAATAGTCGTCCTCATGGGACGTTACCTGCCGACATCTAAGTCGATCTAAAAGAGCAGGGCCCAGAGTAACTGATGGCAGTGAGTCTCCAAGATATAAGGGACTTAGATCTGGAGCACGAAATTGCTCGCGAAAGCAGGCCAACTAAGATACTAGTACCAGTACCCATTGAGATAGATGATTCAACAAGTTTAACTAAGATGATGTTATAAAACATACATGAGAAAACCAAAGAACAAGAAGAGGTTTTAAAAAGACTGAAGTTGCACCGAAACCGACAGTAGGAGCAGTGCCTAAACAAGAGAAAAATCAAATTACCGGGAAGAAGCAACCTCCAGCACCATTCACATAGAGATTGGCCAAGTATCAAAAAGATGAGCAGAACAAGAAATTTTTAGAGATGTTGAAGCAAATTCAGGTAAACATTCCACTGATTGATGCATTAAAGGAGATGCATGGGTACACAAAGATGATGAAGAACTTGATGTCCCGCAAGTTCGACTTCCAAGAATTGGCCACAGCATTGACTTAGACCTGCAGTGGTGTTGTTACGAGACCCATAGCCAAAATATTGTCTGACCCAGGGAGCTTCACAATCACTTACACAATAGGAAAATTTGCATTTGCTAAGGCACTATATGATTTAGGAGCAAGCATAAATCATATGCCCCGAGCTATCTACAAAATTCTAGGAATTAGAAAAGCTAGACCCACATTTATGCTATTACAGTTGGCCGACCAAACAGTGAATAAGCCTTCTAGGATTCTAGATGATGTGTTGGTGCAGGTTGGGAAGTTTGTGTTCCCAGCAGATTTTGTCATCCTTGACTATTGGGTTGACGGGGAAATTCCCATAATTTTGGGAAGACCATTCTTGGCCACTGGGAGAGCTCTAATTGATTGTGAAATAGGAGGGCTCAAAATTATATCAAAAGATGAAGAGATAACATTCAATGTGTATAAATATATGTGCGGACCTGGTGAATTTGCGACTCTAATAGATAGGGTAGATGTTGTGTTGGAGGAGGACGATGCAGCATTGAATATTGAAGACCATCTAGCAGCCTGTCTCGTGAACTTAGATGAAGCTAATGATGAAGACTTGGCAGAGTGGGTACTTTCTCTTGAAGGCCAAGGTTTTTGGAAAAGGGAGCTTGAAATTGTGCCTTTGCACTTGGAGAAAAGAAATACTCCGCTAGCTAATCTGCCAATAGAAGATCCACCAAAGCGGGAACTGAAGCCACTGCCATCTCATCTTAGGTATGCATTCTTAGGACCTAACTCAACTCCACATGTTATTATCTCATCCAGTTTATTAGATGTGCAGGTAGAACAAATTTTGTAGGTACTAACTGAGTGCAAGACTACAAGTAGGTGGACCATTACAAATATTAAGGGGATCAGCCCGACCTTCTGTATGCATAAGATTCTGCTGGAAGATGGGCACAACCCTTCCAGAGAACATCAAAGAAGGCTTAACCCCAACATGAAAGAAGTGGTAGAAAAGGAAGTACTTAAATAGTTAAATGGGGGAATCATATTCCCCATCTCTAACAGGAATTGTATTAGCCCAGTGCAGTGTGAATCAAAAAAGGGAGGTATAACGGTAGTGAAAAATAAAAAGAAAGAGGTTATCTCTGC
Source organism: Nicotiana noctiflora (assembly GCA_032618575.1). Classification (NCBI taxonomy): domain Eukaryota; kingdom Viridiplantae; phylum Streptophyta; class Magnoliopsida; order Solanales; family Solanaceae; genus Nicotiana; species Nicotiana noctiflora. The sequence continues at coordinate 78,760 of JASVEL010007183.1, forward strand.
ACAAACAGTAACAGGTTGGAAAATCTATATGGACTACAGGAAGTTGAACTTAGCTACTAGGAAAGACCACTTCCCACTGTCATTCATTGATCAGAAGCTAGATAGATTTTAAGGGAGATCTCACTTTTGCTTCCTGGATGGGTACTCGGGGTATAATCAGATTTCCATTGCCCCAGAGGATAGAGAGAAAATGTCGTTCACCTGCCCTTATGGAATCTATGTTTTTCGATGAATGTCGTTTGGCCTATGCAATGCACCTGCCACAATTCAAAGGTGCATGATGGCCTTCTTCATAGATATAGTATAGGAGATAATGGAGGTTTTCACATATGACTTCTCAGTGATGTGACATTGAGTGGAGCCTAGCTAAGTTATACTATGACCGAAAAGAAGATGTTGGAAGTGGTGTTCGCATTTGACAAGTTCAGGTCTTACCTGATAGGCTCAAAGGTAATTGTTTATACTGACCATGTTGCTCTCAGGTACTTAATTGGAATTGCCCAAAATAAAGGAACCTTGGCATGAGAACCCTATAGATTAGGGAGATCTAAACCGTACCTAATTTGATGGGTGCTACTGCTGCAAGAATTTGATTTGGAGATTCGTAACCGAAAGGCAACAGAAAACCACGTAGCTGACTATTTATCCAGGATGGAAAGAGTTGCAAAGAAGGTTGAGGTAGAAGAGATTCTGGAAACTTTTCTAGATGAACAACTACTAACAATGAGTCTCAAGGAAGCGCCATGGTATGCAGACATTGCGAACTACCTAGCTAGCAGTATTGTTCCCTATGACTTTTCTTCCATTCAAAAGAAAAAGCTCTTTTGTGATTGTTGCATGTACTATTGGGAAGGGCCTTATCTGGAAAGGATTTGTGTTTATAACATGATCCAGAGATGTATCCCTGATATTCACTAGTCTTCTATTTTGCAGGCTTGTCACTCATCACCATATAATTAGCACTTCGGGGGAGTTAGGACAATTGCGAAAGTCTTGGAGTTGGGATTCAATTGGCCAACAATGTTCAAAGATGCACCTCTATGGATAAAGGGGTGTGATGAATGCCAACGAACTGGGAACATTTCTTGCATACATAAAATGCCCATGAAACCAATTTAGGAGGTAGAAGTGTTTGATGTATGGGAGATCGACTTCTTGGGGCCGTTCGTCAGCTCATATGGAAACAAGTACGTACTCGTCAATGTGGACTACGTGTCTAAATGGGTACAAGCTACAGCACTCTTTTACAAAGGGGGTAATTGGTTTTCTAAGAAAGAACATTTTCACCCGATTTGGCACCCTGAGGGCGATAGTCAATGATGGAGGTACTCACTTTTGCAATCGAGCCTTTACAAAGTTGTTGGAGAAGTATGATGTAGGCCACAAGGTGGCCACCCCATATCATCCACAAATAAGTAGAAAACTAGAAGCCTCGAATAAAGAAATAAAGAGTGTGCTGACTAAAACTGTGAACGCAAATAGAACAGATTGGGAAGAAAATTAGATGATGCACTTTGGGCGTATCGAACTGCTTTCAAAACTCCATTTGAAATGTTTCCTTACAAGTTGGTATTTGGGAAGTCGTGTCATTTACCCATAGAGCTAGAGTATAGAGCTTGGTGGGTGTTGAGACGGTTAAATATTGATATTGAGCATAGAGCTTGGTGGGTGTTGAAACCTAATTTTTAACACCACTAACCCATAATTATAGTTTAGGATTATTAGAAGTTAGGAGTTGTAAGACTTGGTTGGGCATGTATAAGCATGGATTGGACATAAAGTAAGTACACAATATAGTCGGGGTGCAACCTATAAACTAAATGTTGAAAAACAAAACGAGCTCTAAGAAAACTATACTACCGCGTCGCACGTTGCGCCACAGTGTGCGACGCGACACTGCAAACTTTTAGTTTTCTTTTGTTCTCTATTAACTAGCCCGTCCCCTAACCCCTCCCTCTTATTTCTTTTCTCTTCTCTTTACAGAATACACGAAAAACCTTTCCCCCAATTCCCCCACTCTCTTTTCTTCTCAAATCCCCCTCCCATACTCACCTCATATCCCTTCCATTCATCCTCAAGGTAAGTGTTTCTCTACTCTCCTCTCTTTTTTTTGAGTTATTCTTTGTAGTTTAGTAGTATAGTTTAATTTGAACTAAACCCTAAGTAGTGTAGTGGTGCTAATTTGTTTCCATTTCTTTGCTTAATTTGGCCATGATTGGTGCTTAACCTGTGAGATTTCCATTGGCTTATACTTGTGGAAGAATTTTAGTATGTCTTGATGCTTATAGAAAATTTTAATGGTGAAGTTGGGCGGAGGTGCCTTAAAGGCCGAAAATTGGTGGAATATTTGTGCAAATTTGGAGCACTTTGTGCCCTTTTTACATTTTGGTGGTGGTAGGATGTTTGATAGGTATGGTTGTGTATTAATCTTGGAAGAATTAAAGTTGAAATTATGAGGTAACTTTGGTGAATACCATGTGCTTGATTACATGGCTCATTGATATAGAAAGTGACTGTAGCTTAGTGGAGGATAATTGTTATGAGATAATGTGTTGCACGACGCTAATTGGAATGTTCGACTCATGCTTTGTGCTTGTTTAGTGTTGTGTTATACTTTCGAAGTTTGTTAGTAGTGCATTAGTATAACTTCTTTTATTTCTCTTCTTAGTCACTAGATTAGCTTTTTAATTTTGTATTTTAAGCTAACATAGTCTGTGGTTTTGTGATTGTACCATTATGTTGGTAGTTGGGTAGGTTGTTGATTACTTGTGGCACACTTCCAATGGAGTAGTCTAAGTCCCTAATATATATTTTACCAATGAAAATGCCAATAACATAAGTGTGGGGGTAGTTTCCCGGTTTGTTATAATTTTGGTTTACGTGTTGTAGCTCATATTGTTCGTCTTGTGTAGGTACAATGTCTTGCCTCTCGAGCAAACGCTCTAATGCTGGTTCTTCTAAGGTTGCGTCTACTAGCGGTCAAGGTGGGATACGGGCACCTCCCCCCATCCCACTAGAGGAGGAATAAGAGTACTTTGACCCTGATGTGGATGAAGTGTCAGAGTGAAAATATGGTATATGGGCTGTCCCGGCCCATGCTCGACATTGGTTCCAGACATTTGTCCTGAAAGTGCCACCAGAGCCGGAGGTGGCTATTAACGATGGGAAATTAGACTGAAAATATAGTGAGATATACAACAATATTCGGGCTTTGGGTTTTGACGGTCTGTTCTGTCTTGACGATGCGATGAATGTGACCCTACTCAATGATTTTTATGCAACTGGCAACTTGCGATCAACCCGAAAATTGTGTACGAGGTGCAAGTATGGGGTAAAGTGATTCCTTTCTCTGCCCAGGTGATCAATTATATTATGGGTTTCACAGAGCATTCCCACAAGCTCTTTCAGAGGTTTCACCGTCGATTGGACTATCCGGCTATTCATTGACTGTTATGTGGTGCTGACTCTTCTACTGCATGATCACAAGATGCAAATGAGTTCCATAAAGACATGAAGAAGAGTACATCCAAAGGCCAGCCAGGGTTGTTTTGTGATTGATAATGCCAAAATAATTCCCACTTAGAGTGACACTGATGTCCCGTGACTGAAAGTGTGTTTGATCTATACCTTTTTAACTCGAATGCGGGTCAATCTTGGCAAACTCATGTTGGAGCATATGGCTAGAGTGAGACCATTTGGGGCCCGCCGTCTATACTATCCGAGTATAATCACTTGATTGTTGCAAGTACACCATGTAGAGGAGGAGTTTCACTATGACCAAACTATTCCAGTGGCATATCCTATTAAGGTATATGGTGTTACGTTGGAGATAGACCGCTACTGTTGCTAATTTTTATCAAAGGATGGGATCATTGAGGAGACTCTCTAGCTATTGTTTGTTGACTAGAGCCTTCGTGCTGCTCGAGGGGAGGCCGATTTGGAGGATTTGCTGCAACATCACCCCCTTTCTGCTATCACTCAGTAGTGGTTGGGGTTGACGAGAGAAGGATAGCTTCCACCAAATGAAGTTGTGAACTCCATTCCCTCAGATGATGAGGACTATTCACGCCCTTTCGAGGGTGCTAATGATTAGGCCTTGGGTCTCAGGGAGTCACCTTCTTTTACTTTTGATTTGTCTATTTTGCACTGGGGACAATACAATCTCTTAAGTGTGGGGTGGGGTGCTCCTATGTGATTGTACTTGTATTATTTTTTATTTGCCAGTTTTTTTTTGTTTTGATTTGTTTCTTGCTTAATAGAAAATGTGGTCTGTAAACTATAATGCTGAACTCTATTGGTTTGTAATAGCTAGTAATAAGTGTTTAGTGCTCTTCCCGACGATGGATATCGTCGACTGGTTTCTCGATGGAGATGAGTTGAAAGAAAAAAAATTATATATATGTGAAAATCAAAAAACATGTCTTTTATTTTAGTTTTTTTAGGTAGTGTAACAATTTTCCCTTGGTTTTTCTTTGTGCCGCAGTTACTTTTCAGGGGTTTTGCTTGAACTGGATGTAGTTAGATCTTTTTATTTTTAGGAATTTAAAATCTTAGTCAGGAAGCTAATTGAAAGGATTTATTTCCCTTAAATACAAATGCCTTGACATCGGTATGTGCCTTAGTTGTGACACCTACGCTTACTTCTTGACTCTTAATAATTGCCTTAAATTGTGTGATACTGTGCTTAACGACTTTGACTAGAGTGTCTTGGTGAGTCTGATCCTGAGTGAGTTATGTGCCATGTGTGTATAAGATTTTATATTATTCGGTGCATTGCATTTGATGTATATAACTTGCCCCGTGTGTTTGCAAAGCGAAAAAGTAATTTTGTTCAGACTTGGAAGTGATATAGGCATTTCTTTGTTGAACCAGATATGTATAATTTACCCGCCTAATTGTTATGTGTCATAGTTAACCCCTTTGATCCTGTAATACTTTTTTTGACAACCACATTACAAGCCTCACCCAATTGCTTGAATTGACCATATATTTGGACCCTTTCACCTCTTATGAGCACTTGAATTTTAGTAAACCTTGAAAAGGTTAAAGTGTCTGGTGTTTGGTTTGGCTTTTGAGTGGAGCTAAGGAAATAAGGAAAAAGGTGCACTATTTTGAATAAGTAAGAGTTACTTGGAAAACAAATAGTATATATTCCTTGATAAGGGGTGACTCTTGATGTAATTATGCTTAAAGAAGAATGGGGTAGTATACATTGATGTGAAGATGGAATTTGATTTGACATAAGTGGGATTTTAAATGTTAAAATATATGCATTAAAGTGCTTAGGGAGGTGCAGTCACTCTTATATCTGAATATATGCTACCCGTCCTGCAGTCTACATTGAAACCACATAAAGTCCTACTTGATCCTAGACTCAATGAGCTTGATTAGTATAATAGTACACTAAGGGCAAGCCTATGGTGCATCTTTTGTGGCATATGAATATTATTTCTGAGAGTGAGTGAATTCTTTCTATTCTGAGTTCCTAATTGTTCTTAAATTTTATTGTGTGTGGAACTACTCTCTATTGTTGTGTGAGGACACGTGATTCATGAAGCAAATGTAATGTCATTGACTTCTATGTTAGAAGTGAGTGAGCGAGTTGTGAATAGTGCATGGTACTTATGAGTTGAATCTTGAGGGTGGGAGGCTATGATAAGGTACTCAGTCTACTTTAATTATTCTTGGCATGTTGTATCAGGGAGGTTGTCTGATGTAGGTTATCCCTAGGAGAAGTGTAGTTTAAATGCTCGAGGAAGAGCAATGATTTAAGTGTGAAGTGTTGATGTGGGGCTAGAAACTCATGCTTTAGTTACAGTATTAAATTCAAATTACTGCATTTCTATATGTGCTTAAGCTCAAATGATAGTGAATTACACTTACTACGTGTTCTATGCCTTGCAGGAAGTGATCCCGAGTTTAAACGTTAATTTGGAGCTAAATCGATCAATTTGGAGCTTTGAAGTCTGAGCAAAATCCCAATGCATTAAGTCGGGATCGTATTCGGAGATAGTGTACGAAGTCTGGATGTCAAAAGAAGAGAAAAAAATTCACTCTGATAATTTGCACTATTGCGTCGCACTGTGTGCCGCAATAGTGCAAATTCACAACATGCGTCAAAAAAATCAAGTCTCTAAAGCTTTCCACTATTGCACCGCAGTGTGCGATGAAGCGTGCGGCGCGGCTATACAAAATTTGTAGAGATAAGTCCTAACTCATGCAAGAAAGAGTGTTTCGTCTGGCACTATTTGGAGGACTTTTGACGCACCAGAGACATACTGATACTATTTCGAAAGGAGATTATCATCGAATTCTACATTCATTTATCTTTAATTTGTAATTTGATTATGCAAACTATTTGTTGAATTATTGCTATGAGCATGGGTAGCTAAACACATAATCTAGGTTGTTGATGGAACATGTTGAAAGATGACTTTCTCGTTATGTTAATATGGATTTGCCATTAAATTATCTCTAATTGTTCAACTATATGCTTAATGTTGTTGATTGAAGGGCCCCCAATTAGTTGTTCCTATTTAGTTTGAATTACTCGGGAGAGAGTGTATATTTAGGTTATTGTTGAACATCATCACTCCTAACGTATATGAGGGATCAATACGAAGGGTAAGTTGGGATTAGGGATAACAAAACCTTGGGTGCGATCTAAGTGAATTGCACTTAAAAGATAGCTAGTGTAATTAGGGCGAATATGTCTAGTATATTGTTGTAATTACTTGGGAGATAGTTACGACAGTCGGAGTGTTCATGATCGATAGAGAATACTTAGGCAAATTTATTACAAACATAGCGGAAAGGATTCCGACAACAGGGAAAATCATAACCTTAGACCATTATCGTTCTTGCTTACAACTAGTTTATAGCTAGTTCTTAAATATTGCATTTATATTATGTAATATTTACTTAATAAACACCCATTTTGTTACTCAAACATCTCTAAAGATTAAATACGTGAATTTCTATGAGTCCAATCATTGTGGTCGATAGGTTAATTTCTTATGGGACTCGACTCCGAATTTGTTAGCCAAAATATATTTGCAGCAACCGCTTTGTCCTTTTTATATAGTTGGGCGTGATCACTGGGCATTCAGCCCTTGCCCGAAATTTCAAACTTCGTCCGAGCCTCTTCGATTGATGCTCGGGGCTCCCAAGGCCCCGCCCGAACACACCCACAAGTTTGTAACGAAAAAACGGACTTGATCGAACCCTTAGAATGCCGAAAAAACCATTAAAACTAGTAATCATACCATAATACTTATTGATTCAAACTTATGAACTTCATGTCCTTCAATTGACTTCCTATGTGACGAAGAACACTTATACTACTCGGATTGACCAAATATTGCGTGCAAGTATTAAATGATATTACTTAACTATTCCCGGTCTCAAAATACCGTTTGTACCTCAATATCATTAAAACCCATTCTAAACCAAATTTAAAGAACTTCCAAAAACATTCAAGAACCAACTTTCACTATTATGCGTCAAAATGCCCCCAGTTTATTCAAAACCCAATTTTAACATGCGCCCAGCCGAAATAGCCATACGAACCTATTGGAATATTCAAATCTTGATTCCGAGGTCGTTCGCTAAAAATATTGACCGAATTCAAACTTGACCTTTCAGGTCAACTTTAAGTAACCAAGTGTTCCGATTTCAACCAAATTCTTCCAAATCCCAAACTAACCATCCTTGCAAGTTATAAATTAGTGAAAACAAGTACGGGGAGTCTTATTAGGGGAACGGGGTCCTAGAAAGCAAAATGACTAGTCAGGTCATTATATTCTCCACATCTTAAACAAACGTTCATCCTCGAATGAGTTTAGATTCATACTTGAAGTGCTAAATAAGTGTGGATATCTGCTTTGTATGTCCTCCTCAGACTTGCAGGTCGCCTCCTTGGCTGGTTGGCCCCTCCACTGAACATTTACCGTGGATATTCTCTTAGATTTCAACTAGCGATCTTATCTATTAACAGTAGCAATTGGCTCCTACTCATAACCTAAGCTCTCATCTAACTAGATAGTGTTGAAGTCGAACACATGAGACAAGTCGGCATGGTACCTCTGGAGCATAGACATGTGAAAACCCAGATGAACTCCCGATAGGACATGAGGAAAATCAAGCTCATAAGAAACCTTCTCAACTCTCCTCAACACCTCAAATGGGCATACAAACCCGGGGCTCAACTTGCATTTCTTCCTGAATCTCATAAGCCCTTCATCGGTGAGACTTTCAAGGGAACCTTCTCACTGACCATGAATGATACATCCCGCGCCTTCTGCTCCGCATAACTCTTCTGTCTGGACTATGATGTGCGAAGTTTTTCCTGAATCAACTTTACCTTTTCCAAGGAATCTTTCACCAAGTCAGTACCGTACAACTTAGCCTCTCTAGGGTCAAACCACCTGAGAGGAGAACGACATTGTCGCCCATATAAAGCCTCAAATGGAGCCATCTCGATGTTGGACTAATAATTGTTGTTGTAAGCAAACTCGACCAAAGGCAAGAACTGATCCCACTGTCCTCTGAAGTCAATCACACATGCTCTAAGCATGTCCTCCAGAATTTGAACTGTCCACTCTGACTGTCCGTCGGTCTGCGAATGAAATGTTGTGATGAGCTCGACACGGGTCCCCAAATCACTCTGTACAGCTCTCCAAAAAGGCAAAGTGAACTGAGGGCCCTTATTTGATATGATAGAAATGGGCACATCTTGCAACGGAACTATATCCTGAATATAAATCTGGGCCAACGTCTATGAATTATAGGTATTCACAACTGGAATGAAGTTTGCCCACTTGGTCAACCAGTCGACAATGACCCAAACTGCATCAAACTTCTGCAAGGTCTGTGGCTACCCAACTACGAAGTCCGTATGTTGCGTTCCTATTTTCACTCAGTTATAGTCATCTGCTGAAATAGACCACCTGTCCTCTAATTCTCATACTTGACCTGCTGGCAATTTAGGCATCTTGCTACGTACTCAACTAAGTCTTTCTTCATTCGTCGCCACAAATAAGGTTGTATCAGGTCACGGTACATCTTTGTAGCACCTGGATGAATAGAATACCGTGGACTGTGTGCCTCCTCTAAAATCCTCTCCCTCAACTCGTTGACATTTGGAACACATAGGTGACCTTGGAGTCACAGAACATCATCATCGCCAATAGAGACCTCCTTGGAATTGCCCAGTAGTATCGTCTCTATGAGAATTGCCAAATGTGATCATTAAATTGTTGAGCCTTGATCTGCCCCAGTAGTGAAGACTTGAAAACAACACACGCAAGAACTCGACTAGGCTCTGAAATATCCAACCTCACAAGTCAGTTAGCCAAGGACTGAATGTCCAAAGCTAGTGACCTCTCTTCTACTGAAATAAATGCCAAACTACCCATACACTCTGCTTTCCTGCTTAAGGGATCGGGGACCATATTTTCCTTGGTCGGATGATAATGAATGGTGATTTCATAAACCTTCAGTAACTCAATCCATGTACATTGCCTCCAACTTAGATCCCTCTGCTTGAACAAATGGTGAAAGCTGCGATGACCAGTATAAACCTCACATGACACCCCCATATAGATAATGCCTTCATATCTAAAGAGTATGAACAATCGTGGCTAACTCCAGGTCATGCACATGGTAATTCTTCTCATAAATCTTCAGCTGACGTGAAGCATATGCAATAACTCGCGCCCTTCCTGCATCAATACACAACCCAAGCCAACTCATGAAACGTCACAATACACAGTATACATCCTCGAATTGGAGGGCAACAGTAGAATCGGTATTGTAGTCAAAGCTGTCTTGAGCTTCTAAAAGCTCGCCTCATAATCATTGGACCAACAGAAAGGAGCACCATTTTGGGTCAACCTAGTCAAAGGCATTGTAATGGATGAAAATCCCTGCACAAATTGGAAATAATAACCTATTAATCCCAGGAAACTCCTGATCTTCGACATTTACGTGGGACGTGGACAATTCTACACTGCCTCAATCTTCTTAGAATCCACCTTACTGCCCTCTCATAATACAATATGTCCCAAGAATGCTACTGACTGTAGCCAAAACTCACACTTGGAGAACGTAGCATATAGTTTCTACTCTAGTAATATCTGAAGCACTACTCTCAAATGTTGCTCGTGCTTCCCCTGGCTACATGAGTAGATCAAGATGTCATCAATGAAGAAAATAAAAAAGGAATCAATATAAGGCCTGAATACCCTATTCATCAAGTCCATAAACGTCGTTAGCCATTAGTCAAGCCGAAGGACATCAGTAGAAACTCGTAATGACCATATCTAGTACAGAAGGCAGTCTTCAAAATATCTGAGTCCCGAATCTTCAACTGGTGGTACCCCTATCTTAAGTCGATCTTAAGAAAAACTCTATTACCCTACAATTGGTCAAAGAAATCATCTGTATGTGGCAATGGGTACTTGTTATTGATGGTGACTTTGTTCAACTGGCGGAAATCAATCCACATCCGCATAGTCTCATCCTTCTTCTTCACAAATAACACTGGTGCACCCAAAGGTGATACTAGCTCTCTCACAAACCCATTTGCTAACAACTCTTTCAACTCTTTTGGAGCCATACAATAAGGTGGGATAGATATAAATTGGGTACCTGGAGCCAAATCAATACAAAAATCAATGTCACGATTTTGTGGTATACCTGGAAGGTCAGAAGGAAACACATCGGAAAACTCCCAGATTACTTGTATTGAATCATTCATTGAAAACTCTATGATGGTCCCAAACGTATGCTATATATGCCAAACACCCCTTCTCGACCAGATGTCGAGCCTTTAGAAAAGAGATAATCCGACTAGATGAACTAACGGAGGAACCCTTCCACTCCAAACTCGAAAACTCTGGCATTACTAAAGTAACAGTCTTGGCATGACAATCAAGAATGGCGTGCTGTGGAGATAACCAATCCATGCCGAAGATGACCTCAAAGTTGATCATATCAAGTAACAGAAGGTTTGCTCTAGTCTCGTAACCATAAAAAGTAACCATACAGGACCGGTTGATCCGATCCACAACCAAATTTCCCACAGGAGTGGACACATAAATAGAAGTACCTAAGGACTTACGAGGGATATCTAGGAAATTAGCAAACAGAGATAACACATAAGAATAGGTAGACCTGGATCAAATAATATCAAAGTATCCCTACCGCAGACAAAAATAATACATGTGATCACAGCATCTGAGGCCACCGCATCTGGTATGGCCAGAAAAGCATCAAATCTAGCTGGAGCACTAGTTGACTGGACTCCGCCTGGTTGAGTCTGGCCTCCACCTTTAGGGCGGCCCTACTAACCTGTCCCCCATCTCTGGGAGGTCGGGCGGCTGATGTTGTAATCATAGGTTAATGACCCTACTGTACTTCCTTGCCTCGAAGTCTGGTGCAGGTCCTCTTTATGTGACCCGAATCTCCACACTTGTAAAAACCTCTCGGTACCATAGACCGCTGACCCGGTGCCTGACCCTGATGGACTTAATACCCACTGGAGGAACCTTGAATGGATAGTGGGCGGTATGAACTTTCTGGCATGGCACTGAAATAGGGTCGTGTTGTAGCACCCCGAGGAAGTGGTGCTGGATTTGTGAGCCTGCTGGGCTGACCCTTCACAAACTGACCTCTACCCCGAGCTGGAGCACCTCTAAACTCTCTAGGGAATCGAGTCCTCTTGTCCTTCTGCATCTGATCTCTACCCCTCAAGCGATAGCCCTTAATCCTCCGAGCAATCTCCGCTACTAGATGATAATTAGCCCTCATCTCAACCTCACGATCCATGCTAGCCTAAATACTGGGGTGCAACCCTACAACAAATCTTTACATCCTCTCTGCGTCCGTAAAAAGTATCATAAGTGCATGACGAGACTACTTTGAAAATCTCACCTCATGATTGGTCAAGGACAACTGATCCTACTCGAGCTGCTCAAACTAACACCGCAATGCTTCCCTATGAGAGGGTGGAATATACTTGTCCAATAAAATTCGTGTAAACCGATCCCAAGACATGGGAGGAGAACCTACTGGTCTGCTAAGAAGGTAAGACTGCCACTATCTACGGGCCCTGCCCTCTAACTAGAAGGCGGTGAAATCTACTCCATTGGACTCTAATATCCTCATGTTGTGCATTCTATCCTTGCACCAGTCAATAAAGTCCTGGGGTTCCTTATGCTGCTCACCCCTGAATATAGGAGGGTGTAGCCTAGTACATCCATCTAGTAACTTTTTGTGACGACCCAAATGGTCATCACTTATTTTCTCAATCATTTTGAGTTTCTGAGGCCTTGAAAACCTCATATATAGTTTCCTCAATTTGCGTGCATAGTCCGGGTGTGAAGCTGGAAAATTTTCATGTTGAAATATGTGAAATATTTGAAGAATTTTGATATTAATATTGATATGGTTGACTTTGGTCAATATTTTTGGTAAACGGACACGGACCCATGATTTGACGGTCTCAGAAAATCCATAGAAAAATATGGAACTCGAGCATATGCCCGGAATCGAAATCCGAGGTCTAGAACCCCTGTAAAAGAATTTTTCTGTTAAATTGTTTTCTAAAAATGTTTAAGGAAAATAAAACTGAAAATTGATTAAAAAGTAATGGTATCGGGCTCGTATTTTGGTTCCGACCCCCGGTACAGGTCATATATGTTGGTTAAGCTCTTCCTGTAAAGTTTGGTTGAAAATGGACGTCGTTTGACGTGTTTCGTCCTTAAATTGGAAATTTTAGAAGTTAAGAAATTTTGAAAGAATTTTTGAGTTTTAAGGCTCAATTCATTGATTTGATGTTATTTTGGCGATTTGATCGCGCGAGCAAGTTCGTATGATTTTTTGAGTTAGTATGCATATTTGGTTTAGAGACCCGAGGGCTCGGGTAAGTATCGGATACGTAACGGGATATTTTGGACTTACAAAAATCTATTATTTTTGCTGGTTGCTGGTGTCCAGGTTTTTGTTCTATGCTATCGCATAGGGTTAACTGGGAAGTCATTAATTTGTTCTATGCGATCGTATAGGTCCTTCGCGATCGCATAGAGTTAATTTAGTAGCTATCCAGTTTGTTATATGCGATCGCATTGCTTCCCCGCGATCGCATAGAGTAAATGTGAAGTCTAGGAAATCCTTCTATGCAATCGCATACCAGTCCTGCGCGATCGCATAGAGTAAAAATTTGTGGCTCAGAAATCCTTCTATGCGATCGTATACCAGTCCTGCGATCGCATCACTGCTTCGCGATCGCATAGAGCGATTTTTGCCCCTTTTATTTTCTTCTATGCGATCGCATCATAGGCCCTGCGATCGCATAGAGTAAAATGTCTGCACAGTGATTTAAGTTCTGAAACAGAACAGAAACGGGATAAAAATCCCATTTCTCAAACCCTCCCTTCTCCACAGCTTTTTCGGTGATTCTTGAGCAATTCTTCATCAAACTTCTTGGGTAAGTGATTCTTGACTCATTTTCTTCATTTTTCATCAATATTATTTGAATTTCTATGCCTAAATCTGTGTAAATGGGTAGAAAAATTAGATAAATGAATATAGTTAGGGTTTTCAAAGAATTTGCGATCTAGACCTCGTTTTGGGGTCGAACTTAAGAACAAACTGTATATTTGTACTCGTGGATGATTGGGTGAATTTATTTTGGTTCGAACCTCGAGTTTCGGTCATATGGGCTCGGGGTCGATTTTGACTATTCCGGGCAGAATGTTGTAAAAATTATATTTAGCCATATGAACTAGTTTGTTAAGTAGAATTGATGATATTAAATCAATTGTGTATAGATACGATTGGATTAGAGCCAAATTTGAAAGGAAAAGGCATTGCTACGGATTGAATTGTTCGTAAACTTTCGAGGTAAGTGTTTGTTCTATCCTAGCTTGGGGGTTCGAGCATGACCATGGGTCTTAAATGGATTAAATTCCTATTAATCCTATGAAATTATGTGAAAGGAAAATATAATTGGTTTCATACCGGTAATATATATAAATTGTTGATTAAAGGTTATTGGTGTCACATTGGTTACAGACATATATTGTTGATTTATTATTATTTATTAGTTTTACACCGGTAATATAAATATTGTTGAAATTGAAGATTATTGGTTAAAATATATATATATATATATATATATATATATATATATATATATATATATATATATATATATATATATATTAAAGAATTGGGATCGTGTGGCACGTTGACTACTTATATATTAAGAAAAGGGATCGTGTGGCACGCCGACCACTTATATATGAAATGGGAGCGAGTGGTACGCCTATCACAGTTTATATGATTGTCGGCATTGGCCATAGTTGCCGGTAGCCTATATGAAATGGGAGCGAGTGGTACGCCGACCACAAAGTTATTCTTATTTTGGCATTGGCCAAAGTTGTCGGTAGCCTAATATTAAATCTGGGAGCGAGTGGTACGCCTACCACAAGATATGCAATGAAAATGAATTGAGACATGAAAGTAAGTTTTGTTCCATTATTCAGATTATTTCTGATATTATAAATTATTGGTTGCTATTTTAGAGCAGATTCTTTCCTTATAAATGTTTGATAATGTTTTTCTGCTGTTGTATATGTATATATCCCAACTGTACAGGTTTATGTGGGGTGTCTGGTCCTAGCCTCGTCACTACTTCACTGGGATAGGCCAGGCATTTACCAGCGCATGGGGTCGGTTGTGGTGATACTACACTCTACGCTCTTTTTGCGCCAATATAGTGTCACGCCTCCTTTTTACGCACCCGCGGGAGTGCGAGGGAGTTTTTCCAGTTAAAGGACAATCGAGACGGGATTAATTTATTTAATTCAGAGTCGCCACTTGGAAAAATAATGGTGTCCCAAGTCACCGGTTTAATCCCGACCCGAGGAAATTTATGACTTTGTAATATAGTCTACGAAACTAGAAAACCGGATAAGGAATTCTGTTAACCCCGGAGAAGGTGTTAGGCACTCCCGGATTCCGTGGTTTTAGCACGGTCGCTCAATTGCAAATTTTTTGTTTCTATCTGTTTTCTTTATATGTTTTTATTATGTGCTACTAATGTTCTGCTTTTTAATTTAGAAGAATTGCGACGTCACGAAAACACATTTCGAGTCACACCACAACCGGTACGCCTGTGACTTTAATGTATTTCAGTTTCGCCGAGAGTAAGATTTGGGTCACATAAATGCGCACACGTATTTAGGAAAGTAATTTTATTTCAAATCGTGCCTAAAGAGTCTATCGCCTGTTTAACTTTGGGAAAAAACCGTGAAATTCACTAAACGGTCCTTCCAAGTCTAAGTTTTCACGACAATTATTCGAGGGCCCCACAATTAGGTGTTTAGTGCGGCGAGGCTCATCTCACTCTTTTATTAAAGGCCAGACCTAACATGATTATGTCTTTTTATTTGACTGGTCTCAAACAATAAACCAAGGTCCTAGTTAAACGATATTTTTAAACTATACATTAAAACCTCCCAGTCAAGTTTATACCAACGGACTTATGGATCCATTTCTAATGAAACGAGGCCAAGGAATTTGTCATTTATACTATAGAGTTGGCTGTCAAATTCTGACGTCGAACCCGCAACTATTTGACATATGCGAATGATTCACATTAAAGTCCTCGTTTGCGTGATTTTATTAAGTTCCAATTAATAGCCCAACCCTAATTGCAATTATCTAATAATCTAAGTTCATGACAGATTGTTATAAAAATGGTAGTGAGACATGGTGCTAGCTTTCAGATTCCTTTATATACATGGCTAAACTATTAAGCTACCTTTAGAATTTATCAGCAAAGTATCCATGAGATTGTATTACTCCATATATTTTTAGCACACGAGACTTCAACAATTAAAGTAACCAAACCAACATGAGGTATTAATACTACAATATTGAACATCATCATCACAGCCACATAATCTTTATAGAAAAAAGAATGTTCAATTATTTCATATCACGATTACAACTGGTTTACTCAATCCTAATCAAACTTCATACATCTTCAATCATAGACGAGTATTTAGATAAACATTTCACCAATGGATACAAAAATAGAACATCGAGTGAACTTAGTCAACTGTTTCGTATATGCTTCTTCATTTGATTTTCCAAGTCAAACTCTCATTGATTCTTTACAATTGTATACAAGGATATAGAGAGTACCTGGACAATGGAAATAGAAGGAGAAGAAGAAGTCAGCAGTAGTAGTATGCAACAACAACAGACTTCAGCAACAAGTGTCACAGCAACAACCAACCAGTAGACACTTAGCACACAATCAGTAGTAGTCCGAAACTCAGCAAGCAGAACAACACAATCAGCTTCAGCAAACTAATGATACACAACTTCAAACAACCAGTGACAAACAACTCCAAACAACAGGGCAAACGACCCCAAAATCTATGTAAGAGATCTCTCGGAACTTAAGACACAGTCCAATGAAACAGTAACCAAAGATCCAATGGCAAATCCAGGAGAAATCAAAATCCCACTGTCTATTTCTCTACAGTTTCTGTATGTGTGAATGACTATAGGTTTCAGAATTATCTCTCCAAAAAATCCAGTCCTAAACTCTGTGTATATCCCCCTCTATCATTGTATTTTCCTAAGGTTTCTCTAGGTATCAATGTCTAAGCCTATGTGTATATCCATGTTTCAGACTGCTCTCCTCTAATCTCCTTTTCAGAATGCTCTCTAATGTTCCCTCTGGGTCTCTCAGTGTTATCTCCTACTGTTTTTGCTCTCCAGGTATGACTGTCTCTCCTTTTTTTCTATCTCTCTGTCTGTATTTTCCAGCCCCCCGCTCTAATGAACTCTCCCTATACTTATAGTTAAAAACCCACTCCTAAGAGCCAAAGACCAGCCAAAAATAATCACCTCTGCCCACCCTTATCTCTGCTGAACCCATACCTCTGTTTTTTACCACTACATTATGTCTAAGTGTGGGTATTACTAATATTAAACTCCTGGTTTCAGAGGGCATTCAGTGGCCTGCTGTACAGCAGGTTCCACTACTCAAAGGGGCACATTAATATGGGTTGTCCTAATGGCTTAACATGTGCTCACATGGTGGCAGTCCACTAGTTCTAACAACTTTTATGAAACTAAACTTAATTCAGCTATAACCAATTCAGTACTAACAGAATCAATGTCAATCAACCACATGAATCAACAAATCGCCAACTCAATACAATTTGAAATAATGATAACCCACTGCCCGGGCTTTCACACCACAAATTCTATGCGATTAGACGACGACCTTCGATTAACTATAACATGTGTTATTAATAACAAATCGAAACCAATAGACAGTGATCTTACAAATCTCGGCCAATGCCGGACATATGCCAAGTTAACTATTCGACAACGCTAATCGACGCGAGTTCATATTCTATAACTAACATATTCAATCAAACGAATCAGAAACAACAAATTGACCAAATAAAGGTCTTTGATAGAAGAAAGAAAAACAGAAAATTGAAAACTATTTAAAGAAAACCAACGACGAATGAAACTACAAAACGATTAAACTAAAATGACGGGTATGAATAAATGAGAACATAAAAGAAGAAGAAATACCTTGAAAAATTCGAGGCTCGGCCAACTTGGGCTTTGGGATTCAAGGTTGAAAAGACCTTAATTGAAATGTTTTTCTAGTGAAAAACAAGTCAATTAAGGTCTATTAGACCTTAATCTTCATAAAGTCCGATGAAGAAACTCCAATTCGAGTTTTAGGGTTCATGCGGTTTAATTGAAATCCGACAAATCCTGGGTTGATTCAAAGGGAACCAACGACGGTATGGTGGTGAAGGGGTTGTGGGGGTGCCGTGGTATGAATTTGGACTCGATTGGGGTGGGTTCGAGTTTTGCTCGAATCTTCAAATGAAGATTCGAGATGAGGGGGGCTGATTCGAGCCAAACGGTTAGTGGATTTGGGCAAAGGAAGGCAAGGTGGTTCAGGGGTGTTGTTTTCCCGGCCAACAGAACGCTTGCCGCCGGCGTAAAGGTGGAGGAGCAAGGTGGCGGCTGCTAGGGTTTCGAGAGGGTCATTTGGTCTTGGCTTCTTTGGAGAAGAAACGGTACAATGAAGAGGAGGAACGGGTTTGGGGGGTTTTGGGTGTACTGAAAGTTGATCAATCGATCCGGGCCGTTGGATGGTGGGAACCAACGGTCCAGATCATTCTATTAAACTAAACGGGGTCGTTTGGTCAAGTGGGGGGCGGGTTAGTGGGGCGGGTCCGGGCAAGGGAATTGGGCTCGATTTTGGGTATTTTGTTTGGGCCTTGTTGTGTTGAGATTGGATTTGACCCAATCTAATTTCCATATCTCTTCATTTCTTAAAACTAGACTCTATGTTGTCTTATATATATATATATATATATATATATATATATATATATATATGTGTGTGTGTATATATATATATATATATATGTATATATATATATATATATATATACATATATATATTAACTTGTAACACAATTAATTTTTACTAACAATTAACCTACATAATTAAGTACCAAATCACATAATTGTATATTAAATGACACAAAGGCAATACATACGATTTTGTGATGTTTCTTCCTTTAAGAATTTGAACACGGTTCAGTTAATTCCTAAACGCACAATTAAACTCCGAAATGCGCGCGCGACATATATATTTTTGTATATATATATATATATATATATATATATATATATATATATATATATATATATATATATATTTTAATTATTAATTTTAAGCAAATAAACACGCACAGAGAAATACAAACAACAAGTAAAGATAACAACACCAAAAATAAATCCACTAGATCACACACCACACAAAACTATTTTATTTTTGCATTTTTGGGAGTAATTCTCATGTAGGGCAAAAATCACGTGCTCACATATAGGTTACGGACATCAGCAGCGGTAGTAGCACGATTGTGGATATTCCGACTACTGAGACTTCGAGGTAGCCTTTCAGGCGTCCGCAAGACCCGTTGTCTCTTCTATCGTATTTTTCATTCTGTTATCTCACGTATTCGAGATAAACAACTTATATTTCTTTCAGACGATTATGTGCATTATTCTTAGAAGTTCATGAGTATTGTGGCACCAGTCTTGGGTAGTGTATCATGCTTGGGTTTTTTATATCATATTTGTTAATATTTGCTAAGTCTTCCGCTAAATTTCTTTATTTCACTGTAAATTCATAATTCTATTTAAATTCTTAAAAAGAGAGTTGTAACTAATGGGAACGTAAGTAAGAATTGGCTTGCCAAGCTTCCACTAGTAGGCGCCATCATAACTCCCGATGGTGGGAAATTCGGGTCGTGACAAGTTGGTAATTGAGCTCTAGATTACATAGGTCTCACAACTCACGAACAGCCTTAGTGGAGTCTGAGGGATCGGTACGGAGACGTCTGTATTTATCCCTTAGAGGCTACAGAGTTAGGAAAAGTTTCACCTTCATTCTTTCCTATCGTGCGAATTTGTTCTTCAAATGTTAAGTTGAATTTATACTCTTGTCTTCCCACGAATGGCGAATTCATGTACCGCTTCTTCATCCGAACAATGGCACAAGCTGGTGATAGATCAACGATGCCTTCAGAAGTTTTGGTAATCAGGTCAATGTAGTTCGGGAAGTTTTGGTAGCTGGGACTACTGTGATTGCTGTGACCTTGCTGTTATTGCTGTTACTGCTGTTGCCACTACTTAACTGATCCCCTTATCACACCGTGCTAAACGAAAAATAAGAAGCTAGACTAAGTTACAGCATCGTGAAATCTTATCTATCTCTTCATCTTGATTCTCCCATGTTCCTTGCTATTCTGTCGGTCTTGATGTTCCTTCTGATGCTTCTTCTCTTCTCACAATTGTTATTTCGGCATATCTTGATTGCCGAACTCCAACCATTGGTTCCTCCTTTGTGATCCCCGAACTATTCTTCTTCGAAGTCTGAATCTATCTTTCTGATCCTTGTTGCCTTCCTTCTGATTTTGAATTCGAATTCATGCTGGGGATTTCTGTTATACTCTACTGCTTCCCTCAAACAACTTCGAAAGTAAATTGCCACTCCATTCTTCAGGCGGGCTCCTGACTTCAACATCTTTTGAAAATAAATCGCCATTCCTCTCTTCAGGCGGGCTCCTGACTTCAACATCTTTTGAAAATAAATCGCCATTCCTCTCTTCAGGCGGGCTCCTGACTTCAATCATCAACTCTGAAAATAAATCGCCATTCCTCTCTTCAGGCGGGCTCCTGACTTTAATCATCAACTCTGAAAATTAAACGCCATTCCTCTCTTCATGCGGGCTCCTGACTTCAATCATCAACTCTGAAAATTAAGCGCCATTCCTCTCTTCAGGCGGGCTCCTGACTTCAATCATCAACACTGAAAATTAAACGCCATTCCTCTCTTCAGGCGGGCTCCTGACTTCAACAACAACTCTGAAAATTAAACGCCATTCCTCTCTTCAGGCGGGCTCCTGACTTCAATCATCAACTCTGAAAATTAAGCGCCATTCCTCTCTTCAGGCGGGCTCCTGACTTCAACAACAACTCTGAAAATTAAGCGCCATTCCTCTCTTCAGGCGGGCTCCTGACTTCAATCATCATCTTTTGAAAATAAATCGCCATTCCTCTCTTCCAGGCGGGCTCCTGACTTCAATCATCAACTCTGAAAATTAAACGCCATTCCTCTCTTCAGGCGGGCTCCTGACTTCAACAACATCTTTTGAAAATAAATCGCCATTCCTCTCTTCAGGCGGGCTCCTGACTTCAATCATCAACTCTGAAAATTAAGCGCCATTCCTCTCTTCAGGCGGGCTCCTGACTTCAACAATAACTCTGAAAATTAAGCGCCATTCCTCTCTTCAGGCGGGCTCCTGACTTCAACAACATCTTTTGAAAATAAATCGCCATTCCTCTCTTCGGGCGGGCTCCTGACTTCAATCATCAACTCTGAAAATTAAACGCCATTCCTCTCTTCGGGCGGGCTCCTGACTTCAACAACATCTTTTGAAAATAAATCGCCATTCCTCTCTTCAGGCGGGCTCCTGACTTCAATCATCAACTCCGAAAATTAAACGCCATTCCTCTCTTCAGGCGGGCTCCCGACTTCAACAACATCTTTTGAAAATAAATCGCCATTCCTCTCTTCAGGCGGGCTCCTGACTTTAATCATCAACTCTGAAAATTAAGCGCCATTCCTCTCTTCAGGCGGGCTCCTGACTTCAACAACAACTCTGAAAACTAAGCGCCATTCCTCTCTTCTTGTACCATTTTATTCTTGCTGCATCGACTCTTGAGCCATCATTTCTCCTAAATCACCTTGTTTCGGAACTGCTTTCCTCCTGGGTCGTGTTGCTTTCCCTCCTGACTGCTGGGGATATCTTTAGAAC
Source organism: Nicotiana noctiflora (assembly GCA_032618575.1). Taxonomy (NCBI): domain Eukaryota; kingdom Viridiplantae; phylum Streptophyta; class Magnoliopsida; order Solanales; family Solanaceae; genus Nicotiana; species Nicotiana noctiflora. The sequence goes on from JASVEL010007183.1 coordinate 100,206, forward strand.
TGTTTACTTACATGCTGAGGATAATGATACCTGGGAAAGTTTTCCTTCATCCCCTCATTTCCTTTGACTCATGCGCTTGAATTTGTGCTGGGATCTCTTGTTGTAACTCTCTGCTTTATGTCGGGTTACTGGTTTCAAGACCTGCAATGTAAAAGGCTGAAGACTTGCCTTTTGTTATACAGGTAGGCGCCTGCTTTTAGTAGCAACTTTTGAATTTAAAATGCATGTTGGCAATAATTTACAAAATATGCATAGGACAATGTAAAATAAAATGTAAAACATCCTATTCGAGGGCGGATAATCCCATCGTATTCTATTCGAGGGTGAATACTCCCATTGTATACTATTCGAGGGCGAATACTCCCATTGTATCCTATTCGAGGGCGAATACTCCCATCGTATTCTATTCGAGGGCGAATACTCCCATTGTATTCTATTCGAGGGCGAATACTCCCATTGTATTCTATTAGAGGGCGAATACTCCCATCGTATTCTATTCGAGGGCGAATACTCCCATCATATCAATGTATGAAAGTGAACAAACCTGAGACGTCCTGTTCGAAGGTGGACAAACCTGAAACATCCTATTTGAAGGTGGACAAACCTGACACGTCATCTTGAATTACCTTCTCGTTTCTCCGAGAAAATTTTCAACAATGGTAGAAAATTTTCTGCCCCAGTATTGGTGTTCTTCCTTGTGGCATGACTTTCTGCTATCAATAGCATTTTCTTTCCCTGTTTCAAATCAAAGAAAATTTGTTAGTTCAAAACATTGTGAGCGGTTGTGCCGCTCCTGTGGTGGTTTTTTCCTTTTATCCTTTCCCTCGCTCGGGGTTCCCAAAACATTATCGGGGAACGATTTCATTTGTTGGAGATGATATTCCTGTTGGGGATGGGTTTTTCCATTTATCCCTTCCCCGTTCTCAACTTGCTGGGGGTTATTTTGTTGAAGATGGGACTTCCTTTCTCCCTTTACCACTCTGTGTTGTCCAACCACCTCGGAACTTGTTGTAGATAACACTGTTGGTGGATTTTCATTTCCTCAAAATTGGTGTTTCATTCTTCTTGAAGGCTGTTGAGGATGACATTGGTTCGAAGACCATTTTTCCTTCTTCCCCAAGTGGGTATTGACTTCCAGAAAATTTTCAAACTGAAAAGAAAATTTTCTGCCCCAGTTTAATAATCTTCTTTGCACCATACTTCTTTGTCGTCAATGGCATTTCCTTGCCTTGCATAATAATTGGACAATTGGTGGCAAGTTTTGAAGTCATTTCTCACTATGTTTTGACTAGACTGGCTTTGATGGAGAGTTTTGACAAAAGGAGAAAGATAAAAAGAAACAACAAATAGAAGACAAGGGAGGACTGACCCTCTAACCAGAAACAACTATAAAAACTTATCAAACGCGGATACCAACTCTACTGGTCATGACATGCACATATGGCCTACCCTCCGTCGTTAATTTCCTTTCACGATTTCTGTCTCGTGATTTCCATCTAATTATCACCTTTATTCGACTTGTAGTGCCCGAAGGGTTTTCCCTTTCAAGCCTCTCTCATTTTGATTTTCTCTCGGCTTTTGTCGCCTTATGGTGCCTGCGAAGGTTTTCACCGGTAAGACTCTCTCATTTGTATCACTTTTAGCTGGGGATTGGGGTGTTACTGCTAAGACTTTCTCGTGTTTCCTTCCTGTTAGGACTCAGAGTCTTTTCTGCTGAGAATCAGAGTGTTATATTCTGATAGGACTCTCTCACTCGCCTAATGTGGCATCTTTTGAAGACTGATCAGAAGGTCTTTCTGGACCGTAATGTGGGATTTGGATAGGGCTAGAAAGAAAGGGTATTGAAGGCTCAAAACAAAATCAATTTTGGGTTCAAAATTTACAACCTTCGGACCTAAATTTTTATAATCAACACAATTTTTCTTTGCCCCAGTTTTTACTTGGGGAATTTTTATTACTTTATTTACACTATGACCGAGTTGTGAAGCGCCTACGTATCCTCTTTAAGGAATCAGGTCAAACGTAGTTCCCAATTCCTCTTTTTCAAGTTTCATTTTTTCATACATTTTTCTTTTTCTTTATCTCTTTTTGTTGTTTTTTTTTTCTTTACTTTTTCTTTATCCCTTTCTTCTCTTACCTTTCAAACTTGCGTGTCTAGTCTTTGCAACTAATTCCGAATGAGGGGTATGAAAGAATTAAAAATAAGGCTCAAAGGGTTGACGATGGATAAAGTGTTTAGATAGCAGAACAAAATGCCTTCGTCATTCCAATCTTCAAAACATGCCAATTGTAAACAACACAATTAACATTCATCATATCTTTAAAGCACAGTTGGACAACACTCTCATTTTCATTATTGTGAATGACCCCACGTCGATTTGGCCAGCTTGCCTTTAACTGTTTCCTTTTTAGTTGCCCCGGCTTCACATGACTCGGGATCCAAATAATCTCAAATTGTTTTTATTTTCTTTAAACGACCCGATCATCTTCCAATTGCTTCATGATCAACTTTTAGAATTAAGCCACAATTATGTGTGCGCATGTCGTGTCACTAGATTCGGCGTTTGAGCACAAGACAAATCTAAAGCGTAAAAAGGACTAAACAAATAAAATGACCGGAAGTAACAAAAGACCGAAAGCTTCATTAAACTAATAACGAAATGGTTCAATGACAAAACAAACTGAACAAACTAGAGTACAGCCCTGAAACAAAACTGGGCAAGACCAAAGCGAACTGCTAGGACAAAAGGGTTTGACCACAAGAAAACCCTGAAAATAACTCGGACAACAGAAATGACAACAAAACGAACCACCAAAGCTCCATCTAGCTGCCCAAAAGATGGAGTGTCTTCCCAATTACCAAGCACAACATTTTAACCACTAAGTTCTGCATCAATATTGCTGAGGCTTCCATCTGCTTCAATATTTTTAGCTTCAGTCAATATACCCCCAGAGGATTCGTGTGCTCCCCGTCATCGTCATTGATCACAATTAACCATCCTTTTTGAATCATTCTTTCTATTTCCTTTTTCAAGGTACGACAACTTTCAATATCGTGCCCTCTGACATTGGAATGGTATGCACATCGTGCAGTAGGATCGAAGCTTCTGGCACGTGGATCGGGAGTATATCCGGGGAGCGGCGTAATCAGGCCGACATGTTTTAACTTTTCAAACAGACTTGCATAGGACTCTCCGATAGGGGTGAGCGCCTTTTCTCGCTTCAGCAACCTCTCCTCCCTAAACGCCTTATTTGGCCTGAAACCTGACCCGGGGGGTTTCCGGTATGTTCGTGGGGGTTGGTAAGCCTTTTGTGGAGCTGGGTACCCGGAAGGTGAAGTACGATTTTGGTTGTCCCGGGGAGAGTAGTGGTGTTGGGGACGGGAGTGGCATTGTGAAAACATAGCTGGGGGACGAGTAGTTGAGCTAATTGAGCGGCTGGAAAAATTGTGATAGGCGGGTATATATGGAGAGTGTGGGGGATCATTTGGCATCGGGTTCATTGTACGGGTAAGGACAGAGTCTAGGAAGCTAGGTGGTGGCGGGGGTGGTGCTTTTCCATCCATCCATGCCCGATACATGTCGGCCACATGTTGTCTCAATATTTTGACTTCTTCTACTAACCCGTGGTTCCGTTCAACCAGTTGTTGTCGGGTATCGGTATCAACCCACTCAGTCTTGAGATTATCTGCCATTGTCCTCTGACTTTGTCTTACAGGGAAGAGTTATTTTAGAACCACAACCAACCACCTTTCTGAAACTGGACACAACAAAGTGAAGACATTACGTTAGCGTTAGGGCATTGGACAAACAGGTAAGCGTGCATTAAGGATGCGATGAACCTGGGCACTTAAACCTTTCTATCACGCATTTGCTTCAGTTACATGCGTCGTTCCAGCTTCTCCTATATGTGCTTCCCCAACTTTCCTTTATTTTCTAAATTGTTTTTGTTATTTTTTGGTTATGGATATGGTCGAATCCTAGGTGGATTGCCTACGTATCATGACCCCGCATGAATCAGACCGAGCGTAGTTCTTGCAAATTAATGCAAGAAATAAAGAAATGTTTATTTGATTTTTTTTTTGAAGGAAAATTATAGAAGCCGACTCCAACTACAAACTTGTGTAGGAAATTTCTACAAGGCCAAGAATATTTTTGGTGTCAACTATGACTATTTCTATAAAATTGGCCACATAATGGCTTATTTGACAAAATGACTATTTTTGCAAAATTTATTTAAGAAAGATAAACTTGAAATTTTTTTTTTATCTTGTGGCTCATGGGGCAACGTTCGGCATCACCATAAACCAACACAAGACTATTTTTCATAAATTGGCCATGTAATGGCTTATTTAGGCGAAGTGGCTTTTTTTGCAAAATTTTATTTAAGAAGATGCAAATTCAAAATTTTTATCCTGGGGCCTATGGGGCATCGTTCAGCACCAACACAGGCCAACACAAGACTGAGGAAGTTAAAATGCAAAAATGTGGCTATTTCAGCAAAACTCCGGCCACGTAATGGCTTATTTGATAAAGTGGTTATTTTTGTAAAGTTGAGTGATGACTCAAAACTTGATTTTTGCGGATACAGCCTTTCGACATTTCCGCGAGGGAATATTTCCAGGTTGTGTCCAAAATTATTTACAAATGACTCAAAGTGGCTATTCTTGCAAAAACGGCCTTCCGACGTCCTTTTGAGGGACATTCGGCTTATTTTAAGCAAGAATAGCATTACCTGACTTATTTATAACAAAAATAAAAATTTTGACATTTTTTGGTTATTTTTGCAAAAAGGGTGTGAACCCGGACTTGATTCTGCGGCTATGGCCTTGCAACATTTCCACAAGGAATATTTCAAGGTTGTGCCCGCAAATTATTAAAGATGATTCAAAGTGGCTATTTTTGCAAAAAACAGCCTTCCGGTGTCCTTTCGGAACATTCGGCTATTTTCAAAACAGCGTCACTTCGATTTATTGACAAAATTAAACACACACATTTTTTTTTGATTTTTAAAGGGGTGGTTGGACCCGATGAGGGTTGCCTACGTATCCCACCTAATGGGGAGAATCAAACCTGCGTAGTTCGGTCAGATTCTTTTATGACCAAATATTTCAACAAAATTATCCCTCCTATTTTTCAAACTTTCTTTTCAAACTTTCGACAGTATTTCGATATCTAAAATATCTCTCTTTTTGTTTTTCAGGAATTTGGCCAATCAGCATAATAATCTAGAACAAATAAATGCAACATATAACATGCTCGGTCTTTTGATTACCGGGTCACCTGTCCTAGACGGACCCAACCCCTGTGTTGAGTCCCCTAAGTCAAATGCAATGTGATGCAAATAAGCGTTTCCTACTAGGGATCCGGCATGAAGTCATGTTATTCTAAGCTCAGAACCTCGGTATGTGATCTAGACTGTGTACCCGAGCGGACAACTCGGGCTGAGGAAGGAGCTCCTTTCCGGGAACCAAAAGGCCAACCGGCTTAGAAACTTTCCGAGCCTCTTTTTATTTCGGGGTATGACACTAACAGAATAGGGAGTCTCAACCAGTGAGCACATCCCGGGGGTGAGAGAAAGAAAGGACTCGGCGCCGTTTGTATATACAGTTCAGATAGTATCAAAGTGGTAAACATATAGCAGTTTGTATATACACTGCAACTAGTATCAAAGCGGTAGACATATAGCACATTAATTAAACATATAATAAAATCAGATATAGACAAAAACAACAATTTAATTGAGCTCGAATTCTTAAACCCTGAACCGAAGTTCTGGGTTTCATTTTCCCCAGCAGAGTCGCCAGAGCTGTCACACCTCCTTTTTACGCACCCGCGGGAGTGCGAGGGAGTTTTTCCAGTTAAAGGACAATCGAGACGGGATTAATTTATTTAATTCAGAGTCGCCACTTGGAAAAATAATGGTGTCCCAAGTCACCGGTTTAATCCCGACCCGAGGAAATTTATGACTTTGTAATATAGTCTGCGAAACTAGAAAACCGGATAAGGAATTCTGTTAACCCCGGAGAAGGTGTTAGGCACTCCCGGATTCCGTGGTTTTAGCACGGTCGCTCAATTGCAAATTTTTTGTTTCTATCTGATTTCTTTATATGTTTTTATTATGTGCTACTAATGTTCTGCTTTTTAATTTAGAAGCACGAAAACACATTTCGAGTCACACCGCAACCGGTACGCCTGTGACTTTAATGTATTTTAGTTTCTCCGAGAGTAAGATTTGGGTCACATAAATGCGCACCCGTATTTAGGAAAGTAATTTTATTTCAAATTGTGCCTAAAGAGTCTATCGCCTGTTTAACTTTGGGAAAAAACCGTGAAATTCACTAAACGGTCCTTCCAAGTCTAAGTTTTCAAGACAATTATTCGAGGGCCCCACAATTAGGTGTTTAGTGCGGCGAGGCTCATCTCACTCTTTTATTAAAGGCCAGACCTAACATGATTATGTCTTTTTATTTGACTGGTCTCAAACAATAAACCAAGGTCCTAGTTAAACGATATTTTTAAACTATACATTAAAACCTCCCAGTCAAGTTTATACCAACGGACTTATGGATCCATTTCTAATGAAACGAGGCCAAGGAATTTGTCATTTATACTATAGAGTTGGCTGTCAAATTCTGACGTTGAACCCGCAACTATTTGACATATGCGAATGATTCACATTAAAGTCCTCGTTTGCGTGATTTTATTAAGTTCCAATTAATAGCCCAACCCTAATTGCAATTATCTAATAATCTAAGTTCATGACAGATTGTTATAAAAATGGTAGTGAGACATGGTGCTAGCTTTCAGATTCCTTTATATACATGGCTAAGCTATTAAGCTACCTTTAGAATTTATCAGCAAAGTATCCATGAGATTGTATTACTCCGTATATTTTTAGCACACGAGACTTCAACAATTAAAGTAACCAAACCAACATGAGGTATTAATACTACAATATTGAACATCATCATCACAGCCACATAATCTTTATAGAAAAAAGAATGTTCAATTATTTCATATCACGATTACAACTGGTTTACTCAATCCTAATCAAACTTCATACATCTTCAATCATAGACGAGTATTTAGATAAACATTTCACCAATGGATACAAAAATAGAACATCGAGTGAACTTAGTCAACTATTTCGTATATGCTTCTTCATTTGATTTTCCAAGTCAAACTCTCATTGATTCTTTACAATTGTATACAAGGATATAGAGAGTACCTGGACAATGGAAATAGAAGGAGAAGAAGAAGTCAGCAGTAGTAGTATGCAACAACAACAGACTTCAGCAACAAGTGTCACAGCAACAACCAACCAGTAGACACTTAGCACACAATCAGTAGTAGTCCGAAACTCAGCAAGCAGAACAACACAATCAGCTTCAGCAAACTAATGATACACAACTTCAAACAACCAGTGACAAACAACTCCAAACAACAGGGCAAACGACCCCAAAATCTATGTAAGAGATCTCTCGGAACTTAAGACACAGTCCAATGAAACAGTAACCAAAGATCCAATGGCAAATCCAGGAGAAATCAAAATCCCACTGTCTATTTCTCTACAGTTTCTGTATGTGTGAATGACTATAGGTTTCAGAATTATCTCTCCAAAAAATCCAGTCCTAAACTCTGTGTATATCCCCCTCTATCACTGTATTTTCCTAAGGTTTCTCTAGGTATCAATGTCTAAGCCTATGTGTATATCCATGTTTCAGACTGCTCTCCTCTAATCTCCTTTTCAGAATGCTCTCTAATGTTCCCTCTGGGTCTCTCAGTGTTATCTCCTACTGTTTTTGCTCTCCAGGTATGACTGTCTCTCCTTTTTTTCTATCTCTCTGTCTGTATTTTCCAGCCCCCCGCTCTAATGAACTCTCCCTATACTTATAGTTAAAAACCCACTCCTAAGAGCCAAAGACCAGCCTAAAATAATCACCTCTGCCCACCCTTATCTCTGCTGAACCCATACCTCTGTTTTTTACCACTACATTATGTCTAAGTGTGGGTATTACTAATATTAAACTCCTGGTTTCAGAGGGCAGTCAGTGGCCTGCTGTACAGCAGGTTCCACTACTCAAAGGGGCACATTAATATGGGTTGTCCTAATGGCTTAACATGTGCTCACATGGTGGCAGTCCACTAGTTCTAACAACTTTTATGAAACTAAACTTAATTCAGCTATAACCAATTCAGTACTAACAGAATCAATGTCAATCAACCACATGAATCAACAAATCGCCAACTCAATACAATTTGAAATAATGATAACCCACTGCCCGGGCTTTCACACCACAAATTCTATGCGATTAGACGACGACCTTCGATTAACTATAACATGTGTTATTAATAACAAATCGAAACCAATAGACAGTGATCTTACAAATCTCGGCCAATGCCGGACATATGCCAAGTTAACTATTCGACAACGCTAATCGACGCGAGTTCATATTCTATAACTAACATATTCAATCAAACGAATCAGAAACAACAAATTGACCAAATAAAGGTCTTTGATAGAAGAAAGAAAAACAGAAAATTGAAAACTATTTAAAGAAAACCAACGACGAATGAAACTACAAAACGATTAAACTAAAATGACGGGTATGAATAAATGAGAACATAAAAGAAGAAGAAATACCTTGAAAAATTCGAGGCTCGGCCAACTTGGGCTTTGGGATTCAAGGTTGAAAAGACCTTAATTGAAATGTTTTTCTAGTGAAAAACAAGTCAATTAAGGTCTATTAGACCTTAATCTTCATAAAGTCCGATGAAGAAACTCCAATTCGAGTTTTAGGGTTCATGCGGTTTAATTGAAATCCGACAAATCCTGGGTTGATTCGAAGTGAACCAACGATGGTATGGTGGTGAGGGGGTTGTGGGGGTGCCGTGGTATGAATTTGGACTCGATTGGGGTGGGTTCGAGTTTTGCTCGAATCTTCAAATGAAGATTCGAGATGAGGGGGGATGATTCGAGCCAAACGGTTAGTGGATTTGGGCAAAGGAAGGCAAGGTGGTTCAGGGGTGTTGTTTTCCCGGCCAACAGAACGCTTGCCGCCGGCGTAAAGGTGGAGGAGCAAGGTGGCGGCTGCTAGGGTTTCGAGAGGGTCATTTGGTCTTGGCTTCTTTGGAGAAGAAACGGTACAATGAAGAGGAGGAACGGGTTTGGGGGGTTTTGGGTGTACTGAAAGTTGATCAATCGATCCGGGCCGTTGGATGGTGGGAACCAACGGTCCAGATCATTCTATTAAACTAAACGGGGTCGTTTGGTCAAGTGGGGGGCGGGTTAGTGGGGCGGGTCCGGGCAAGGGAATTGGGCTCGATTTTGGGTATTTTGTTTGGGCCTTGTTGTGTTGAGATTGGATTTGACCCAATCTAATTTCCATATCTCTTCATTTCTTAAAACTAGACTCTATGTTGTCTTATATATATATATATATATATATATATATATATATATATATATATATATATATATATATATATATATATATGTGTGTGTGTGTATATATATATATATATATATATATGTGTATATATATATATATATATATATGTGTATATATATATATATATATATATACATATATATATTAACTTGTAACACAATTAATTTTTACTAACAATTAACCTACATAATTAAGTACCAAATCACATAATTGTATATTAAATGACACAAAGGCAATACATACGATTTTGTGATGTTTCTTCCTTTAAGAATTTGAACACGGTTCAGTTAATTCCTAAACGCACAATTAAACTCCGAAATGCGCGCGCGACATATATATTTTTGTATATATATATATATATATATATATATATATATATATATATATATATATATATATATATATATATATATATATATATATATTTTAATTATTAATTTTAAGCAAATAAACACGCACAGAGAAATACAAACAACAAGTAAAGATAACAACACCAAAAATAAATCCACTAGATCACACACCACACAAAACTATTTTATTTTTGCATTTTTGGGAGTAATTCTCATGTAGGGCAAAAATCACGTGCTCACATATAGGTTACGGACAGCAGCAGCGGTAGTAGCACGATTGTGGATATTCCGACTACTGAGACTTCGAGGTAGCCTTTCAGGCGTCCGCAAGACCCGTTGTCTCTTCTATTGTATTTTTCATTCTGTTATCTCACGTATTCGAGATAAACAACTTATATTTCTTTCAGACGATTATGTGCATTATTCTTAGAAGTTCATGAGTATTGTGGCACCAGTCTTGGGTAGTGTATCATGCTTGGGTTTTTTATATCATATTTGTTAATATTTGTTAAGTCTTCCGCTAAATTTCTTTATTTCACTGTAAATTCATAATTCTATTTAAATTCTTAAAAAGAGAGTTGTAACTAATGGGAACGTAAGTAAGAATTGGCTTGCCAAGCTTCCACTAGTAGGCGCCATCATAACTCCCGATGGTGGGAAATTCGGGTCGTGACAAGTTGGTAATTGAGCTCTAGATTACATAGGTCTCACAACTCACGAACAGCCTTAGTGGAGTCTGAGGGATCGGTACGGAGACGTCTGTATTTATCCCTTAGAGGCTACAGAGTTAGGAAAAGTTTCACCTTCATTCTTTCCTATCGTGCGAATTTGTTCTTCAAATGTTAAGTTGAATTTATACTCTTGTCTTCCCACGAATGGCGAATTCATGTACCGCTTCTTCATCCGAACAATGGCACAAGCTGGTGATAGATCAACGATGCCTTCAGAAGTTTTACAGAGTTTCAGATAAGTTTCACCAAACTCTTCGCTATCTCCTTCTGTGGTACATCTTTTGAGAACCCAAGGGAATTTATTGACCGTTGCTATGAGATATTGCAGAACGCGAGAATAGTCGAAAGCGAGAGGGCTGATTCAACTGTGTTTCGAGTGGCGAGTGAAGTAGTGAAAACATAATGTATTTAACCGACCGTTGTTTCAACGGACCTTGACGTCTGGTTGATTTATTGGAAGTTGCGAAGGACAATTATTGTGGACTATCAGATGTTGTGACTTTGACTTATAGCCAAAAGGGGGAATTCCACTATTAGTGAATGGACTGGATGGCCATATGTTATGTCAGTTTTGGCTTGGAATGTATATATATGGTATGGAAAGGTCCCCCAAATAAATTATGCATATTTGCGACTTAGTACTCTGCAGGGGGTAAGAATCGGCCCAAAGAATAACAAAGTGTATATGAGCAAACGGGGTAGTTCAGTAGTGTCAAGCTAGCATAGCAAAAGAGGAAATTGATCGTCAATGTTTGTGACAAGCCTATGAAGAGGGCAGATCGTCCAATGCGACACTACCCACTCAACCCTATTTTCTGAAATGTTTTGGAGGAGTTTACCTCCCGGACTCTTTGAAAAGTGTGGTATGTATGATCTGAATGATTATGCCAGGTCATTATGACAATGTACGAATATGTCGTCATGTTCAATAAGCTAGCTGAGCCTCAAAGGATTTGTTGTGAATGTGGCAGATTGGAGAAATATAATTTATGAAGGCACTCAAGCTACGTGCCCCGTTGCAGTCAATACTCAGCTTACATGACCAGCCAGAGTTAGGGGTCAGGATGTTAGAGGCGGAGGTGAGACTCCTAGATGTGGAGACCCAGTTGTTCACATAATTTCTATGGTGTGACTGAGGTCACTACACCAGATGGTGTTATCACATGTACAATTCTGATTGTTATAAAAGGGATATTTTTCCTCAATTTGATTTGGTCTTTGAAGAATTGAGGCAAGTCCTCTTAATATGCTCCGCTCATAAGTGAGCTTCGTAATCATCAAATCTACTTATGTGAATACTTACGCTGTGCTATTAAATGGAGATAATTATCCCTATTATTATGTGTTGGTCACTAGGAATATTTATGAGGTCGAAGGTGACTTTATATTATTTACTGCAATGGGAATTGACGTAATTCCTGAAATAATTATTTTCAATGGTTAATTATATGCCCTATCGGTATAAGGGTTCTTTTTATGTCGTGATACTCTTTGACGGACAATAGTTGAAAAGAAGAAAGAAAGGAAACGAAAAACATCAGTGGCACAATGTGCAAATACTTGTGATTCGGAGTGGAGGGTGAGATCCTCAAATTTTTGTATAACGTGAAAATATTTTTTTAGACCGAGCTACAAGCTGCGATGGATATTATATGAGGACAAGGTCCTGGAAGTGAAACGTTTGTGTTTAAAATTTTCCCTTTTTGGAAATAAAAATCTAGTACTATATCCATGATTTGAGCCATGTCGGTTAGGATTATTTGACAATTCTTACATAGTTTCTATCCATATTTAGCCATTTCTGTTTTGTAATCGTTGAGTTTTCGACTTTGAGACGAGCACCAGGTGAGGATAAATATGACTCGTTAATTCAGGAAAGTAATCATGAGGTTTCCATACCTCATTGTGAGTAAAGTGGGAGTTTTGGAATAAGATATTTAATAACATGGTTAATTGAAAATGTTGTAATTTAGGAACAACTCTTATGGCCAGAGTCATGAATATGTGCATACGTATGAGGTGTCCGTGCCTTATTTAGACTTGTTCGTTGTAGTCTTCATTATTTCCATATTGACATACTCCTGCAGTCAGAAGGAGCATGCGCAGCATCTCAGAGCGGTTCTTTAGACTCTAAAAAATAACCAACTATATGCAAAATTTTCAAGTGTGAATTTTGGCTAAGTTCAGTTGCATTCCTAGGTCATATTGTGGCGGCAGCAGGTATTCAGGTTGATCCAAAGAAGTTTGAGGCAGTCAAGAACTAGCCTAGACCGATATCAGCCACAGAAATTCAGAGTTTCTTGGGGTTAGCGGGTTATTATCGACGATTCGTGGAGGGGTTTTCATATATTGCAACCCCACTTACCAGATTGACGCAGAAAGGTGTTTAGTTTCGAATGGTCATATGAAATGGAAGCGAGCTTTCAGAAGCTCAAGACAGCTTCGACCGCAGCACCGGTATTGGTTTTACCCACAAGTACGGGACCTTATACTGTTTATTGTGATGCGTCCCGTATTTGGCTTGGTGCAGTGTTAATGCAGGATGGCAAGGTTGTTGCCTATGCTTCGAGGCAGTTGAAGGTTCATGAAAAGAACTATCCAGTTCATGATCTAGAATTGGCGGCGATTGTTCACGCATTGAAGATCTGGAGGAATTATTTGTATGGTGTGGCATGTGAAGTATACACCAATCATAAGAGTCTTCAATATGTGTTTAAACAGGATGAGTTGAATTTGAGGCAGAGAAGATGGCTAGAATTGCTGAAAGATTATAATGTCACCATTTTATATCATCCGGGGAAAAAAAGCAAACGTGGTGGCCGACGCCTTGAGTAGGAAGTCAGCCAGTATAGGCAGTCTTGCTTATATTCTAGTTGATCAGAGGCCGCTTGCTTTGGGTGTTTAGTCCTTAGCCAACCAATTTTTTAGGCTGGATATTTCTGAGCCTAGTCGAGTGCTAGCTTGTACGGTCGCTCGCTCTTCATTATTGAAGCTTATACGCGATCAACAATATAATGATTCTTTTTTATGTTACCTTAAAAATACGGTTCAGCGAGGAGGTGCCAAGCAGGTCACCTTAGATGCTGATGTGATTCTGATGATGCAAGGGCACATTTGTGTGCCAAATGTTGATGTGCTTAGAGAATTGATTTTAGAAGAAGCTCACAGTTCGCGATATTCTATTCATCTAGGCACAGCAAAGATGTATCAAGATTTGTGGCAACATTATTGATGCCGTAAAATGAAAAAGGATATTGTGGCATATGTAGCGCGGTGTCTGAATTGTCAGCAGGTTAAATATGAACATCAGAGACCTGGCGGTTTATTTCAGAGAATTGAGCTTCCTGAATGGAAGTGGGAGCGGATCATTATGGACTTCATTTCTAGACTTCCGATGACTCGGAAGAAGTTTGATGATGTTTGGGTTATTGTTGATAGGCTGACCAAGTCAGCTCATTTTATTCCGGTTGCCACTACCTATTTATCCGAGAGATTAGCTGGGATTTATGTCAGGGAGATTGTTTGCCTTCATGGTGTGCCTATCTCTATTATTTCATATCGAGGTACGCAGTTTACCTCACATTTCTGGAAGGCGGTTCAACGAGAGTTGGGCACCCAAGTCCAGTTAAGTACAACCTTTCATCCCTAGACGGACAGTCAGTCCGAGCGGACTATTTAGATATTTGAAGATATGCTTCGAGCGTGTGTTATTGATTTTGGAGGCTCGTGGGATCAATTCATGCCTTTGGCAGAGTTTGATTATAATAATAGCTATCAATCGAGCATTCAGATGGCTCCTTATGAAGCCTTGTATGGTAGGCGGTGTCGTTCTCTGGTTGGATGGTTTGAACCGGGAGAAGCTCGGTTGTTGGGTACGGATCTAGTTCAGGAGGCCTTAGATATGGTCAAGATCATTCAAGATAGGCTTCGTACAGCTCAGTCAAGGCAAAAGAGCTATGCAGATCGCAAGGTTCGAGATATAGCATTCATGGTTAGGGAGCGAGTATTGCTCCGAGTGTCGCCTATGAAGGGCGTGATGAGATTTGGAAACAAGGGAAAACTTAGCCCTAGGTTTATTGGAATATTTGAAATTCTAGATCGGGTGGGAGAGGTGGCATATAAGCTTGCCTTACCACCTAGTTTGTCAGTTGTACATCCAGTGTTTCATGTATCCATGCTCCGAAAATATCACGGCGATCTATCGCACGTGTTAGATTTCAGCACTGTCCAATTGGACAAGGATCTATCTTATGAGGAGGAGCCGGTAGCTATTCTAGATCGGCAGGTTCGACATTTGAGGTCGAAGAGTTTTCCTTTTGTGCGAGTTCAGTGGAGGGGTCAGCCTCCTGAGGCATCGACCTGGGAGTCCGAGTCTAACATGCGGAGCCGATATCCCCATCCATTCCCTGACTCAGGTACTTCTTTCTTTTGTTCGTTCGAGGACGAACGTTGTTTTAGATGTGGAGAATATGACGACCCAAAGGATCATCACTTGTTTTCTCAATCATTTCGAGCTTCTGAGGCCTTGAAAACCTCATTTATAGTTGCCTCAATTTGCATGCACAGTCCGGGCGCGAAGTTGAAAAATTTTTATGTTGAAATAAATGAAATATGTGAAAAGTTTGAAGAATTTTGATATTAATATTGATATGGTTGACTTTGGTCAACATTTTTGGTAAACGGACCCGGACTCGTGATTTGACGGTCTCAAAAAATCCGTAGAAAAATATGGAACTTGGGCGTATGCCCGGAATTGAAATCCGAGGTCTAGAACCCCGGTAAAAGAATTTTTCTGTTAAATTGTTTTCTGAAAACGTTTAAGGAAAATAAAACTGAAAATTGATTAAAAAATAATGGTATCGGGCTCGTATTTTGGTTCTGACACCCGGTATAGGTCATATATGTTGGTTAAGCGCTTCCTGTAAAGTTTTGTTGAAAACGGACGTCGTTTGACGTGTTTCGGCCTTAAATTGGAAATTTTGGAAGTTAAGAAATTTTGAAAGAATTCTTGAGTTTTAAGGCTCATTTCATTGATTTGATGGTATTTTGGCGATTTGATCGCGCGAGCAAATTCGTATGATTTTTTTGAGTTAGTATGCATATTTGGTTTAGATCCCCGAGGGCTCGGGTGAGTTTCGGATAGGTAACGGGATGTTTTGGACTTACAAAATCTATTATTTTTGCTGGTTGTTGGTGTCCAGGTTTTTGTTCTATGCGATCGGATAGAGTTAATTGGGAAGTCATTAATTTGTTCTATGCGATCGCATAGATCCTTTGCGATCGCATAGAGTTAATTTAGTAGCTATCCAGTTTGTTCTATGCGATCACATACAGTAAATGTGAAGTTCAGGAAATCCTTCTATGCGATCGCATTACCCCTACGCGATCGCATAGAGTAAAAATTTGAGGCCCGTAAATCCTTTTATGCGATCGCATACCAGTCCTGCGATCGCATAGAGCAAGTCCAGTCCCCCCATTTTTTTCTTCTATGCGATCGCATAGAGCAATTTTCTGCTCCTTATATTTTCTTCTATGCGATCGCATCACAGGCCCTGCGATCGCATACAGTAAAATGTCTGCTCAATGATTTAAGTTCTGAAACAGAACAGAAACGGGATAAAAACCCATTTCTCAAACCCTCCCTCCTCCACAGCATTTTCGGCGATTCTTGAGCAATTCTTCATCAAACTTCTTGGGTAAGTGATTCTTGACCCGTTTTCTTCATTTTTCATCAATATTGTTTGAATTCCTAGGCCTAAATATATGTAAATGGGTAGAAAAATTAGAGAAATGAATATAGTTAGGGTTTTCAAAGAATTTGCGATCTAGACCTCGTTTTGGGGTCGAACTTAAGAACAAACTGTATATTTGAACCCGTGGATGATTGGGTGAATTTATTTTGGTTCGAACCTCAAATTTCGGTCATATGGGCCCGGGGTCGATTTTTACTATTCCGGGCAGAATATTGTAAAAATTATATTTAGCCATATGCACTAGTTTGTTAAGTCGAATTGATGATACTAAATCAATTGTGTATAGATACGATTGGATTAAAGACAAATTTGAAAGGAAAAGGCATTACTACAGATTGAATTGTTCGTAAACTTTCTAGGTAAGTGTTTGTTCTATCCTAGCTTGAGGGAATATGAATTGAGTTTATGTGTTAATTGTTAAATGTGGTATCCGACGTATAGGCATGGTGACGAGTATCTATACGTTGGGGGTTCGAGCATGAACGTGGGTCTTAAATGGATTAAATTCCTATTAATCCTATGTAATTATGTGAAGGGAAAATATTATTAGTTTCATACCGGCAATATATATAAATTGTTGATTAAAGGTTATTGGTGTCACACCGGTAACAGGCATACATTGTTGATTTATTATTATTTATTGGTTTTACACCGGTAATATAAATATTGTTGAAATTGAAGATTATTGGTTTAATACCGATAATCTTTTATATGCTTACCGTTGATCAGAGATTATTGGTTAAATGCCGGTAATATACATATTAAAGAATTGGGATCGTGTGGCACGCCGACCACTTATATATTAAAGAACTGGGATCGTGTGGCACGCCGACCACTTATATATTAAGAAAAGGGATCATGTGGCATGCCGACCACTTATATATATGAAATGGGAGCGAGTGGTACGCCTATCACAGTTTATATGATTGTTGGCATCGGCCATAGTTGCCGATAGCCTATATGAAATGGGAGCGAGTGTTTCGCCGACCACAAAGTTATTCTAATCTTGGCATTGGCCATATTTGCCGGTAGCCTAATATTAAATCTGGGAGCGAGTGGTACGCCTACCACAAGATATGCAATGAAAATGAATTGAGACATGAAAGTAAGTTTTGTTCCATTGTTTAGATTATTTCTGATATTATAAATTATTGGTTGCTATTTTAGAGCAGATTCTTTCCTTATAAATGTTCGATAATGTTTTCCTGCTTTTGTATATGTATATATCCCAACTGTACAGGTTTATGTGGGTGTCTGGTCCTAGACTTGTCACTACTTCGCCGGGATAGGCCAGGCACTTACCAACACATGGGGTCGGTTGTGCTGATACTACACTCTGCGCTCTTTTTGCGCAGATACAAGTTATGGACAGCAGCAGCGGTAGTAGCACTATTGTGGATATTCCGACTACTGAGACTTCGAGGTAGCCTTGCAGGTGTCCGCAGGACCCATTGTCTCTTCTATCTTATTTTTCATTCTGTTATCTCATGTATTCGAGATAAACAACTTATATTTCTTTTAGATAACTATGTGCATTATTCTTAGAAGTTCGTGAGTATTGTGACACCAGTCTTGGGTAGTGTATCATGATTCGGTTTTCTATTTCGTATTTGTTAAAATTTGCTAAGTCTTCCGCTAAATTTCTTTATTTCGCTGTAAATTCATAATTGTATTTAAAGTCTTAAAAAGAGAGTTATAACTAATGGGAATGTAAGTAAGAATTGGCTTGCCTAGCTTCCACTAGTAGGCGCCATCATGACTCCCGATGGTGAAAAATACGGGTCGTGACACATTTGCGGATCGTCGTCCATAGCCGACCTAGGCTAAGGTACTATTGCGGCAACTGGCTGGGCCCCATCAAGTGGTAGTGTACCCGGAGTCTAATATATGACAGTTGCATGCCCAGGACCCTGAGTAGTAGGGGTATGTGCTCCCCCTCCTGTCTAAGAGGTGGTTGGGTCTACTGGAAATAAACCAGCCTGAGTCATAGAATCGATGAACCGTAGCATACATCCCATAACCTCCTAAAAGCCCGATGCAATCATGAAATCCATTGGGGCAGGCTCTACTGCGGGCAACTCGTCATGTTCCTCAATAATGGGATCCACTGCAAGATATTATTGGGGCAGCTCTGGGGTGCCCTCATCCCTTACCTCGGGCCGGTGCCCTTTCCTGGCCTCTTCCTTGGCCTCTAGCAATTGAGGGAGCGGCTCATCCCGAGTCTGAACGTACGCCATACGCATCCTCACCATTTGTAAGAGAATAGAAAACAGAAATTTAGTATACCATCAACTGCACGATAGGATATGAATAAAGAGTAGTTTCCTAACAACCTATAGGATCTTAAAGATAAGTACAGACGTCTCTGTACCGATCCGCAAGACTCTACTAGGTTTGCCCATAACTTGTGAGACCTACGTGAACCTTGTGCTTTGATACCATGTTATCACGACCCAAATTCCATATTAGGTCGTGATGGTGCCAAACACCGTTGTTAGACAAGCCAACACTAATCAACTAGTGAAATCCTCTGTTTAAATAATTAGTACGTGAAATTTCCTTATTGATAAAGAAATTAGGAGTTTGGAACTTAAGCATAAATAGATGAAAGTAATATAAATCATGATAGTAAACCAAAAATCATAAGTCTACTAATGTGTGTGCCAACACCTGGTGTCACAAGTATGTGGTCAATCAAGTAGAATATATAAAACCATACTATCCTACTATCTGGAAAGGAAATAGACAGGAAATAAAGACATAGAGAGACTTCAGCTGCTGCAGAACGACTCAAAATGGCAGCTCACCGGAAAGTCTCAAGTTGAGGAGTCCAATCGATGTGACGAATTGATGGCCAGATGTACCTGCCTCAAAGCCTGTACAATCAAGTACAAAAGTAGAGTGAGTACATAAAAATATGTACCCAGTAAGTATCGTGCCTAACCTCGCAGAAGTAGTGACGAGGGGTCGACTCCGACACTTACTAGGGCCAACAATATAATAATATGAAGTTCTAATTCTTAAAACATAATGTATATATGTAACAATCAAGCTCAAACCAGAACAATAATCGAGGAATTCCTCCATCATATTTAACAAGGAAAGACACTTTCTTTATTTAAAATAAGTGGCATAT
Source organism: Nicotiana noctiflora (assembly GCA_032618575.1). NCBI lineage: Eukaryota > Viridiplantae > Streptophyta > Magnoliopsida > Solanales > Solanaceae > Nicotiana > Nicotiana noctiflora. The sequence goes on from JASVEL010007183.1 coordinate 119,630, forward strand.
CAATAAATGAAATATACAACTACAAAGAGTTCATATTCTATTATCACACACAATTACCACCGCAGACGTTCGGTCTGATCCAACATAAAATTAAAATGTGCACTACCGGGGATCGAACGACACGAACTATAGATACATCTATTAACCTCGCTCGCAAATCATACATGCAATGCGGTAAAAGCATAACTCCACTCACGAATAATACGTGCAATGTGGTCAAACATAATTTTGATTATTTAAAACACAACACTTCTTTGATCCTTTTTAAAAAATAAAGACAATTCTATTGAAGCCTTTAAATCATTAGATTTTCTCCAATTTAATTACTTTCATACGGTTAGCACATATAATCAAATACTAGTGTCCATAAATCACGGTGTAAACCTAGAACTACCTGGAAATATAAGAAATAGTATCAATGTACGGACTCTCGTCACTTCGTACGTATGTAGTCTCCACAAATAACCATATATTAATTAAGTTCACTTTTGGGGAAATTTTCTTCTAATAAGGTTAGAAAAGAGACTCGCCTTGTTTTGCCTACTTTCAACTTAAGAATGCTCTTAAATCCTCAATCCGAAGCTGCACAAACTGAAACTATTCAAATAGTGTAAAAACCAATCATTATAGGTTTACAAGTTCATATTCTAGCTATTAATGTGATTGTCCAACCCCAAAGGCAAGATTCCTAAAATTGACCCCCTGGTCCGCGTTCCCGGATTGTAGGAAATTTTTTAAGGAAGTTGTTACCCATAACCTAAGGATAAAAATATGTGATTTTTATGTCATTCCATAATGAACTTCTTGGTTAAATATTGTTTTTATCGAAAACCTAGGTTTTATTTTAATCCCGTGATTTTCAATAATCTTTATATGTTAATCTATCCAAAATTCAAGTATTTTACTCACATATAGTAGAAATTACTTACCTCCAAAAGTTTGGTGAAAACCTCTCAAGAGCTCTAAAATTGCCCAACAATGGAGTGAAAATCCGCCAAAAATGTCTAACTCCCCGAATAAATAAAGGTCACTGCCTCTAGTGATTTCCGTATATGCGGTCTTGGGATGCACCTGCACCCACCACATCTACGAAAAATGGTCCGCTTCTGCGGAACTTTACTGGGCTTGGCCGCTTCTACGGAGAGAGGGTCGCTTCTACAGTTTTTGGGCTGGCCACCTTTGGCCGCATCTGCGAGTCAAAGCCCGCACCCGCAAGCCCGCATCTACGGCTGACCAACCGCAGGTGCGGTTATGACAGAAGCTGGGCATTCAACCCTTGCCGAAAATTTCCAACTTGGTCCGAGCCTCGTCCGATTGATGTTGGGACTCTCGGGGCCTCGTTCGATAGATGCTCGGGGCCCCCGGGGCCTCGTCCAAACACATGCACAAGTTTATAATGATAAAACGGACTCGCTCGAACCCTTGGAACGCCAAAAATAACATTAAAACTATGAATCACATCCTAAAACCAAATGATTCAAACTATGAACTTCAAGTCCTTAAATTTACTTCCAATGTTGACGAAGCACACTTATACTACTGAATTGATACCAAATTTTGCGTGCAAGTATTAAATGACATTATGAAACTATTTCCGGTCTTGGAGTCTCGTTTGGACCTCGATATCATCAAAACCTGCTCTAAACCAAATTTAAAGAATATCCAAAAATCTTCAAGAACCAACTTTCACTATTATGCACCAAAATGCTCTCGGGTCATCCAAAATCCAATCTGAACATGCACCCAAGTCCGAAATCATCAAACGAACCTATTGAAACCGTCAAATCCCGATTCCAAGGTTCTTTGCTAAACAAGTAGACCAAAGTCAAACTTGGCCTTTCAAGCCAACCTTAAGGAATTAAGTGTTCCGATTTCAACCCAAAACTCTTCCAAATCCCGAAATGTCCATCCCTGCAAGTCATTAATCAGTAAAAGCAAGTACTAAGAGTCTTATTTAGAGGAACGTGATTCTAGAAAGTAAAATAACCGGTCGGGTCGTTACACTTTCTCTTAAAAAATCACATGCAAAAATCTCCTTCCATATTTTTAAGCGTGATTACCAATATTAGATGCAAGACGGAAAAAAAAATCATGGATGAGGTAGCAAATAAGGTGATGAATAACAAAAAAATATATACAATATTTCAAAAGTCTAAGCAAAAACAGCACTTTCTCGGGTATAGTCGAAATTCATTGAAAATATATATATAAGTCAATATACAAAATTTGAGAAATATTTGAGGTGATTTGGACTGATTTTGTATCAAAATTCGTAGTTCAATCGAGTTCAAAAAATTCTTCAGCGTCACATGTATCAAACATGTATCACGCATGTATCTCATACACAAGTATACATGGATATATATATATATATATATATGTGATAGATAATTGATACAAATGATACATACATATCTCTTTTTTTTTCATGTTCAATTTTTACTTTGAATTTTCAATTCAAACCACCTCTAAACTTCACCAAATCATCTCAAAATGGAGATTCAAGCTCCTTAAGATCTACCCAATCTATTCAAACAAAATCCACTCAAAAGAAAGCAATATTGATATTTGTTTGTTACAAATAGCTAATTGACTAATATTACTATTTTATAAATTGACCAATTTTTGTAATGAGCTATTTATAGGATATACCCGATAGTTTTCCATCTTTTATTTGATAACTGCCACCAGTCTAGTCAGTTAAAAGGAGGGCAATGTTGAAACTTTGTCGGTAAGGGTATATTGGATCCGATAATATAATGGAGGTTACATTTAGACAATAATAATTGACACTGTGAAGGAGAATGATACTGGCAAATGAAAGGCAAAAGCACTGAAGATGGAGTTGCAACTAAGAACAAATTTGATGCTCTAGAAGTTGAAGAAATAGAGAATCCACCTTTGATGATTACAGATGGCAAAGAAAATGACAAGGGCAAAGCTCAACAGCAAAGGTTGGAAGCCAATAAGAATAAGAAGAAGGCAAAAGCGGACCCCGGATTTAAGCATTACGGAAATACTATTATCTTTATACCAATTATTGGCGACAAAATTTGGCGCGCAACTCTTCAGAAACTTAATTAGTACGATAAATTATCAGCAAAATACAAACTTTAATTTTATTAAATATCATTACTTATAGTTGTAGATACCGTATTGTTACGAAGTGGACGACAAAGTTTTCGCAAGACCAAAATCCATATGTAAGAAATGAATATTATTATACTATACACTTTGTTAATAAAAATAGTTTCAATGTTCAAGTTATAATAGTATTTTAAGGCTTACTACTTTGTTAATAAAAACAGTTCCAATGTTCAAGTTATAATAAGATTTTAAGACGTCCTACTTAACCTAACTAATATGGGAACAAGTATTACTTAAATTAAACAAGTTGGAAATTTCACCCTAGTCCTGTAAAAGATATCCTAATTCGAAGTTCTGCTTTTATACTAATTTCCAAACACAATTTTGTTTGAAGACACACACTTCACTGAAAGAATATTTCAAAATAACATTAGCACTCAATTTTCAAACGCCTACGAGCTACGACATTAATTTGGCGTTCACTTGCAAAAAGCAAAAGCTCAGTTAATATCTTCAAAAGAAAAAGAAAAAAACTTACTAAGGGTATATTTCAGCTGAAGAAGAGTTTCAAACTGAGTTGCCGTCGCTGATTCACACAGCCAGAGTTGAACAAATGCTGGAATAGACCGAAAGGAGCAGAATAAGCTGGCAGCCAGGACTAAGAGGGATTTGCTGGAGGAGATACGTAAGAGGAACGGCATCGCACGGACTGCAGTAGAAGCAGCTGCCTTGAAGAATAAGGAACGAGATGCTGACATGTACGACAATTTTGACATGAGGATTGATCGACATTGGTCGGGCAAGAAGCTAGAGGAAATGACTGAAAGAGATTGGAGGATATTCAGGGAGGATCATAATATATCTTATAAAGGATCGAGGATACCTCGGCCCATGAGGAATTGGACCGAGAGCAAGTTGACTACTGAGTTGCTCAAGGCCATTGAGAGATCTGGCTACAAGAAGCCATCTCCTATTCAAATGGCTGCCATTCCCCTTGGACTTCAACAGCGTGATGTGATTGGCGTCGCGGAGACTGGTTCAGGTAAAACTGCTGCATTTGTTCTCCCTATGTTAGCTTATATCAGTAGGCGCTTCCTCCGCTGAGGGAAGAGAACGAGGTGGAGGGGCCATATGCCATTGTAATATTGGTCCCCACGCGAGAGCTCGCTCAACAGATTGAGGATGAGACTGTTAAGTTTGCGACTATTTGGGTATCAGAGTTGTTTCTATTGTTGGTAGACAGTCCATAGAGGAGCAAGGTTTTAGGATAAGGCAAGGTTTTGTGAAGTAGTAATTGCTACCCCGGGAGACTTCTCGATTGCTTGGAGAGACATTATTGTGTTCTGAACCAGTGTAATTATATTGTTCTTGATGAGGCTGACCGAATGACTAGCATGCGTTTAGAAGTTAGAACCCCAGGTTATGGGTGTATTGGATGCTATGCCCTGAGGTGGTGGTAGGTTTATAACTGTGTGGGTTCTAAACTACAAATACAGAGTCTCGGAAAAAGTTACTAGGTTTTCTTCTACTTAACACTACCCTAGACATATGAAGATTTTCTTCTTTACAAGTCTAGCATTAAGTGAAAATTCAAATCAATGAGTATGTTGTGCAATTTTTTCACCTTTGAACAAATATCAAATAAATCGGGAAAACGGAGTACCTGGTAAGCTTCAAAATCATCAAGATTGAACCCAGCTTTCCTCACAACTACTCATCTCCCAATATGGGTGTAAAAGGGGAATTTTAGGAGCTGATTTTCGCTGATTTTTGTCGCAGTTTAATGGAGTTTTGTAGGTGAAATTTGGGGTATTTTGGAGATGGAGTTTGAGAACAGCTTTCATGGAGAAACACTATTGATTTTCAGTTGAGTAAGAAGGCTCTTTAATGGTGAAAAATAATATTTTTGTTGCTGGAGAGGAAGGAGTTGGTGCATCTCTTTTTATCTAGGGTTTTAAAATATCTTCGATATTTTCTAGAAAGACCAATAGTTTTTCTTACTCAACTAAAAAACAATTTTCCCCTACTAATCTCATGTTCAGAGGATGAAGGTTGCGGAGATGAGGATGCTTAGGTGGATGTGCGGGCTCACCAGGTTAGATAGGATTAGGAACGAAGATATTCGGGAGAAGGTGGGAGTGGCCCCAATGGATGAGAAGATGCGAGAGGCGAGGCTTCGTTGGTTCGGGCATGTGCGGAGGAGAAACCACGATGCCCCGGTGAGGAGTTGCAAGCGGCTAGCGGTGGTCGGTGTGAGGCGAGGCAGAGGGAGGCCTAAGAGATACTGGGGAGAGGTAATTAGGCAGGACATGGTCAGGTTGCGGATTTCCGAGGACATGACCCTAGATAGGACAGCCTGGAGGTCCAGTATAAGGGTTGTAGGATAGGGGCTTCTATAGCTTTCGTACTCTTTTCCAGGGGTGGGTGAGGCGCGGTAGGGCCACCCTTAGAGGATTAGTCTGCGTTCTCTTATGGTAGTCATTTCTGGTAGCTACTGTTTTAATATTATTGCATGCCGATTTATTTATGGTACATATGTCTCTTATAGTTAGTTAATTATTTATGCGATGTATGTTGGTATAACTAATGTTGTTTTTGTTTTTGTTTTCTGTTCTTTTCCCTGCGCCGAGGGTCGATTGGAAACAGCCTCTCTGCCCTCTTGGGTAGAGGTAAGGCCTGCCCACATATAACCCTCCCCAGACCCCACTTTGTTGGAATATACTGGGTTGTTGTTGTTGTTGTTGTTGTTGTAAAGAGCCTTCTTACTCAACTGAAAACCAATAGTTTTTCTCCATGAAAGCTGTTCTCAAACTCCATCTTCAAAATACCCCAAACTTCAGCTACAAAACTCCATTAAACTGCCACAAAAATCAGCGAAAATCAGCTCCCAAAATCCCCCTTTTACACCCATAGTGGGAGAGGAGTAGTTGTGAGGAAAGCTGGGTTCAATCTTGATGATTTTGAAGCTTACCAGGTACTCTGATTTCTCGATTTATTTGACATTTGTTCAAAGGTGTAAAAATTGCACAACATACTCATTGGTTTGAATTTTTACTTACTGCTAGACTTGTAAAGAAGAAAATCTTCATATGTTTATAGTAGAAAAAAACCTAGTGACTTTTTCCGAGACCCTGTATTTGTAAATTTAGAACCCACACACTTATAAACCTAGCTCCACCTCTGGTTATACATTAGTTTATCTTCCGTAACTGTCTGCTTAGTTTTGCTTTTTCTTATATTTATGTTATACATGATTACGTTATCTTAGGAAACGGTGTGTGCTTAGTTTTGATTGCTCTTCTTTTCCAGTTTTGATAGCCCTTACTGATGCTGAAAACTTCTCTGTGCTGAAATTAATTTTCATTATTACCTAGAGTGATCCTAATGTAAGTTATTTCTTATAAATAATGTGGCCCAATAAGTTAAGGCTCATAACTAATATTTAATTATGAACAAATCTCATCCGTCCGATTGGTTACTTGATGGACGTACCAGATTAAATGAAAATCTCTATAAATTGGTCTTCTCCCCACCCATTAGGGTTACTGCTTTTTCCTTTCTTCCATCTCTAAAGTCGGTAGTAACGAAAGTTAGGGCAAGGGGCGAGAAACCGATTTACCAATTAACGCTTCCACTTCAAGATAATGGATCCCGCTTCAGGTATGTTTTTCCATGACGATTATATGTAAGATTATCATGTTCAAGATCCTGGTATGAATTATGCTTATGCTTACATGTGGTATCACGAGCCTGGATTGTTTGAACTGATAATCTTCGATTACAAAGATATTAATTTATGACGTATATGATACACCATCAAACTGGATAAAAATTTATGCTTACACTGCTTGGCACAGTAATGTACAGCCCATTGCTTGCTTGTTGTTTCTGACCAAACAGTTAGAATGAGATGTTGTAACAAGTGATAAGCCTCATAGAATTATATGTTTGTTTATGCATTATCTTGCCTCTACAGAGATGCAGTAAGACTAACTAATAAGACTCCTTGGAGCTTACGTTTCTTTATGCAGTAATACTAACTAATAAGACTCCTTGGAGCCTACGATTCTTTATGCAGTAATACTAACTAATAAGACTCCAATACCCATTCTTCTATCCAACTCTCACAACATTACAGTTTATCTTTCATGTTAGAAAAGGGTGTTTGTGGATCATACACTTGTTATTAAGTTATCTCATTATGCCCCTATTTTATAACTGTGGTCATGAAATTATATTTGTTTCTTTGGGATACTATTTTAAAATTAGGGCCATTGATGATTTATGTATGTGTTTAAAATTATATAGTTTGTTAGTCACCAAAGTGATCAAACTAAATTGTTTAAAGTATTCACATGCATAAAATCTTATGACCTCTATTTTGTGTGTGCACTTATGTTATATAGTTTGTTAGTCACCAAAGTGGCCAAACTAGTTTGTTTATGAAAATATGCATACATAAAATTATAGTTTAATTTATCCATGAAATTAATGATATGCCTATAAGTAAAAATAAATGGATAAATTAAATTTCACTTTTGCTAGAAATTAAGGATTTACCCAAAGGTGAATCAATTATTCTATGAATAATGATATGACGAGGTTAATTAATATTGTTACTCAAATATATATTGTTTGTCCAAAGATGGCATATATATTTGGTTAAAAATATTTAAATACCTATTAAAGACTAAATGGCATTTAAATTATGATAGTGTGTCGTAGTATCTACCCAAAGGAGAATTGCGATATGCTTTAATTGTTTTGTTGAATCCATATTAATTTGTGAGCATGTATTATCTTTTGCAGCTATTCCTTTTCATTCGCTTGCTTCGTCTGTTACTATGTTCAATGGATTGAACTTCTCTGAATGGCGTGAGCAAGTCCAGTTTCACTTAGGTGTGATGGATCTTGACTTGGCTCTGCTGAATGATAAGTCCGCTGCCATTACTGATTCGAGCAGTGTGGATGAGAAGTCATTCCATAAAGCATGGGAACGCTCTAACAGGCTAAGCCTTATGTTTATGCGAATGAATATTGCCAACAACATTAAGAGTACTATTCCACAAACAGAAAGTGCCAGGGAATACCTGAAGTTTGTGGAAGAACGTTTTCGTTCTACAGATAAGTCTCTCGCTGGTACACTAATGGCTGAACTCACGACCATGAAGTTTGATGGGTCGCGTAGTATGCAAAATCATATCATCGAGATGACTAACATTGCAGCAAGACTTCAGACCTTGGGGATGAAAGTGGATGACTCCTTCTTGGTTCAGTTTATTCTGAACTCGTTACCTCCTGAGTATGGACCTTTTCAAATTAACTATAACACTATTAAGGATAAGTGGAATGTTAGTGAATTGTCCAATATGCTTACTCGGGAGGAGTCAAGACTTAAGAAACAAGGGAGTCATTCAATTAACCTCATGGGTCAAGGAGCTGGTAAAGGACTTAAAGTGAAGGCCAACAAGTTCAAGAAAAAGAAAGCACCTGCTAAAGCTCAACAGGATGCTAACAAGGAACGTAAGGCAGATACGTGTCGTTTCTGTCACAAGGAAGGACACTATCAGAAAGATTGCCCGAAACGTAAAGCTTGGTTCGAAAAGAAAGGTACAATTAGTGCTTTTGTATGTTTCGAATCATATTTAGTAGAAGTTCCTAATAATACTTGGTGGCTTGATTCTGGTACAACCGCTCATGTATCTACTACGTTGCAGAGATTCCGATCCAAACCACAAATCCAAATAAGGATTTCTTGTTCATGGGAAATCGTATGAAGGCTCCAATTGAAGGCATAGGGACTTATCGTTTGATCATGGAGACCGGACGTCACCTTGATCTATTACAGACTCTTTATGTACCTTCAGTTTCTAGGAATTTGATTTCTCTTTCAAGACTTGATGTTTCTGGATTTGATTTAAAGTTTGGAAATGGATGTTTCAATTTATATAAAAATGCTATTTTTTATGATTCTGGTTTTCTTAGTGATGGTTTATATAAATTGAAACTCGATATTGATTTTTCTGAATCCCTTCTTAATGTTCAACATAATGTTGGAATTAAACGTAGTTCACTAGATGAAAGTTCTGCTTACTTGTGGCACAGACGTTTGGGTCATATATCCAAAGAAAGGTTAGAGAGATTAGTAAAGAATGAGATTCTTCCGAATCTAAATTTTACTGATCTTACTATATGTTTAGATTGCATTAAGGGAAAGCAAACCAAGCATAGTAAGAAAGGTGCCACAAGAAGCACCCAGCTTCTTGAAATTATACACATCGATATTTGTGGACCCTTTGATGTTCCATCTTTTGGTGGAGAAAAATATTTTATCATCTTTATCGATGATTTTTCACGTTATGGATACATCTATTTGTTGAAAGAAAAATCTCAAGCAGCAGATGCTCTCAAGGTGTTTGTTAATGAAGTTGAAAGGCAATTAGATAAAAAGGTGAAAATTATTAGGTCAGATAGAGGTGGTGAATATTATGGAAAATATAATGAGTCGGGACAATGTCCAGGTCCATTTGCAAAGTTCCTCGAGGAACGTGGCATATGTGCACAATATACTATGCCAGGAACACCTCAACAAAATGGTGTTGCAGAAAGGCGTAATCGAACACTTATGGACATGGTTAGGAGCATGATAAGTAATTCCTCATTACCCAAATCATTGTGGATGTATGCTTTTAAAATCGCTGTATATTTATTAAATAGGGTTCCTAGTAAGGCAGTTCCAAAGACCCCTTTTGAACTGTGGACAGGAAGAAAACCTAGTTTAAGGCACCTGCATGTTTGGGGTTGCCCAGCTGAAGCTAGAGTCTATAATCCACAAGAAAAGAAATTAGATTCTCGAACAGTAAGTGGTTACTTTATTGGTTACCCGGAGAAATCTAAAGGGTATGTGTTTTACTGTCCAAACCATAGTTCAAGAATTGTTGAAACCGGTAATGCAAGATTCATTGAGAATGGTGAAGTTAGTGGGAGTGTTGAAAAGCAAAGTGTGAAAATTAAAGAGGTAAGGGTCAATATTCTATTACCCAGAAATATGCCTACTTCCACACAAATACCAAATATTGTTCCAGTTGTTGAAGAACACTTTGACAACGCCGAGCAACATTTGGATGAAACACTTCATGAAGAAACTAACTCACAAATATCCGACACAAATGAACCACAAGAAATGCCATTAAGAAAATCTCAAAGAGTTAGAAAATCGGCTATTTCAGATGATTACGTGGTTTATTTGCAAGAGTCAGATTTTGATATTGGTCTTAATAAGGATCCGATTTCATTTTCACAAGCCATAGAAAGTAATGAGTCCGACAAATGGATTGATGCCATGAAGGAAGAGTTAAAATCCATGGAATACAATAAAGTCTGGGATCTCGTTGAATTGCCTGAAAGTTCTAAAAGAATCAGGAGTAGATGGTTCTTTAAGACCAAACGCGATTCAAATGGCAATATTGAGAGATATAAAGCCAGACTTGTTGCCAAAGGTTATACTCAGAAAGGAGGCATTGATTATTAAGAGACCTTTTCACCGGTCTCAAAGAAAGACTCATTAAGAATTATTATGGCTTTGGTGGCTCATTATGATTTGGAGTTACACCAAATGGATGTGAAAACTGCCTTTCTTAATGGAGATCTCGAGGAGGAAGTGTATATGGACCAACCAGAGGGTTTCGAAACTAAAGGAAAAGGTCAAATGGTGTGTAAACCGAAAAAGTCAATATATGGACTTAAACAAGCCTCACGACAATGGTATATAAAGTTCAATGATACCATAACATCTTTTGGATTTGTGAAAAATACTGTTGATCGATGTATATACCAAAAGATCGGTGGGAGCAAGTTTATATTTTTAGTCCTATATGTTGATGATATTCTACTTGCTGCTAATGACTTAGGTATATTGCGTGAGACTAAAGATTTTCTCTCTAAGAATTTTGAAATGAAAGATATGGGTGAGGCATCCTATGTGATAGGAATAGAAATATTCCGTGATAGATCACAAGGATTATTGGGATTGTCTCAGAAAGGCTATATCGAAAGAATTCTTGAGAGATTTAACATGAACAATTGTTCAGTAGGAATTGTTCCAATTCATAAAGGGGACAAATTTAGTCTCATGCAATGTCCTAAGAATGATGTAGAGCGAAAAGAAATGGAATCAATTCCTTACTCTTCTATTGTTGGCAGTCTGATGTATGCTCAGACTTGCACAAGACCGGATATTAGCTTTGCGGTCGGAATGTTAGGAAGATATCAGAGTAACCCAGGAATTGATCACTAGAAAGCTGCAAAGAAAGTTTTGAGGTACCTGAAAGGAACGAAATATTACATGCTCATGTATAGGAGATCCAAGCATTTGGAAGTTATTGGATACTCGGATTCAGATTTCGCTGGATGTATTGACACTAGAAAATCCACGTTTGGTTATTTGTTCCAATTAGCTGAAGGAGCAATATCGTGGAAGAGTGCCAAACAGTCTGTCATTGCTACATCCACGATGGAAGCAGAATTTGTGGCATGTTTTGAGGCCACAATTCATGCATTATGGCTGTGAAACTTTATTCAGGACTTGGGGTTGTCGACACCATTACCGAGCCGCTGAAAATTTATTGTGATAATTCTGCAGCAGTATTCTTCTCCAAGAATGATAAGTACTCCAAAGGTGCCAAGCATATGGAATTAAAGTACTTTACCGTCAAGGAGGAAGTTCAGAAACAAAGAGTGTCACTTGAGCATATTAGAACAGATCTCATGATTGCAGATCCGTTAACGAAAGGTTTACAACCAAAGATATTTAAAGAACATGTACATAGAATGGGTCTTGGTTGTATTTACGACTGATGTATTTATGATGTTTTGACATTCTGAGCTTTATATGTTTCTGATATACATTAGTGATTTCCTGTTTCTCATAATGGTGTACACATTATTGTTTTGAGATATTACAGGATAAGTCTCAAGGAGACACTATTGTGGACCATAAAATTTTATAGCTTATGAATCTGATACGGTAAATTACTAATGTTGTAGTAGATGGAAGGGAGTATGTAGACAAATTATGTATAACCCCCATAACTCACATTTACTAGTTTATCGTATTGTGGTATTTATGATGGACATTATAGAAGAGATTTGTTTATGCGCAACTAATGTTCCTATATTAAATATTAATATAATGTGATTATTGGGCCAAGTGGGAGAATGTAAGTTATTTCTTATAAATAATGTGGCCCAATAAGTTAAGGCCCATAATTAATATTTAATTATGAACAAATTTCATCCGTCCGATTGGTTACTTGATGGACGTACCAGATTAAATGAAAATCTCTATAAATTGGTCCTCTCCCCACCCATTAGGGTTACTGCTTTTTCCTTTCTTCCATCTCTAAAGTCGGCGATAACGAAAGTTAGGGCAAGGGGCGAGAAACCGATTTACCAATTAACGCTTCCGCTTCAAGATAATGGATCCCGCTTCAGGTATGTTTTTCCATGACGATTATATGTAAGATTATCATGTTCAAGATCCTGGTATGAATTATGCTTATGCTTGCACCTAACACTTTCATTCAAAAAGAACAAATCAAATGATAATATAGCACAGTACCTCATGGAACTAATGGGGTGGGGGTTGCGGGACCATTCGTATGTGTCACCCCTTAGTAATGGTTAACATGACCATGCAAAGCATTCAACTTGAGACTTGATATGTAGGAGATGATGTTTGAGATTATGATAAGTTGCTCACTTATCACTATGTTTAGATTGAGGCAAGTTGTTCACTTGTAGAAACATATCAAGAGTTATCTAATTATTTACCTTTTTAATTATGTGAAGACAATCTCGGGCCATTGTGCCATTGATACTTGTAGGGCCGCTTAAACTGAAGTTTGAGTGAAAGAGCATTGAGCTGGCAGCCTTTGATATTGGAGAATTTGTCTACTAAAACTACTAGTACGTGACTGATTAGAAATTTGAAATTTCTACCTCTGTAGTGTTTGCTCATTCAAGAAATAACTTCCTTCCTAAGCTCTTAGCCTTAGAATTGCTGTCATATTTGCTGTTTGTATGACATGATGGATAATGAGAATTACAAATCTTGTCTGCTGTTAGTAACCATTCTATTGCAAAGTTGATATTGGCATTTTTATCCAGTATAAGTTTAATGCCTGCTGTATGCATACCAGAACGGATGCTAACAGTGGACCTGCTGTTTAGGACTATATATTTGTTCAGTTTAGTCTTGGCTGACTAACCCATCCTCTTGCTAGTTTATACTAGCTTTTGTATTCAGTTGAACTTCATTGTATGTCTTGTATCTCTGTGTGTGTGTGGTTGGGGGGGGGGGGTTGACTGCCTCATTCATGCTACAACTGATCATCAAGCTAATTTTGTTTATTATTTTGTGATGGAAATACAATCTGATTAAGATAGTATCAATCTCTGTGATGGATATCAGAAAAATCTTCCCATTCTCAGGGGGTGATGCTCAATTCTCGAAGTACAATTTATTTACATACTATATATCTTATTTAGAATATAATCAGGCCACATGCTCTTCAGCTTACTAAATACATGACCTTTTATAGGAGGGCGTGGAGATTGAGGATTAAGGTTGTGGGTTGTTGAGTAGTTGCATGTTTTCCTTTTCCATACCGGTTGTATTAGTATTACGCCCATTTTCTCTTATTCTTAAATTTTTTATTACTGCCTGTTGTTGCTTGCTTCAGTTATCTTATTTTTCTTGCCATTATTACTGCTTCCTTTATGGCTTCTCTACTACTGTATTTTTTTCTTAACTGTTGGATTATGCTTTTTTTGAGCCAAGTATCGTCTATCGGAAATAGCCTCTATACTTTCACAAGGTAGGGATAAGGTTTGCGTACACACTACCCTCTCGAGACCCCACTTAAGGTTGGGTATGTTGTTGTTGTTACCAGCAAGGATAATACAATGAGGCTGAGCACCAAACTTTTAATAATTTAATATTAAAGAAATTGTTTGAGTTCCGGATTATTATACTGATGTAAAGTTTGTAATGACGAGAAAACAAGCTGCTGAAATTCGGTAGCACTAGACTTTTTCTGTTTTCTTTATGATCTCACTGCATTTAAGTGAATATGTTCAAGGAAAGACGAAGTTTGATCGTCAGTGTTGCATTGACATTGCTCCTGGATTACCATGCTGCAGTTTCTCTGATTGAATCGATCTATACAGAAATATAATATATGGAAGTTCCGTTGTATTATCACAATACTTAGTTTAAAGTCTGTAACAAATTAATCTTACAGTTAGCATGGAAGTTTGGGTACTCCCAGTAAAATGATCAAATGTTCTTATATCTGAAGTTTGTCAATGCTGTGCATTCAAAACTTCTGTAGATGGTGAAGATTCCAAATTACAACTCGAAAAGAAGAAGCGTGATGAGGGTTCCTGACAGATAAGATACCATATTGGTTTACTGCTTCTGGATATGTTGTCCTGGCTACAATATCAACGGCCACAATGCCAATTATCTTTCCTTCACTCAAGTGGTATTTGATCCTTTGCTCGTGTCTAATTAGGGGTGTGCATTCGAATCGGTTTATTAATAAATCGAATCGATTATTTATTATCAAAATCGAAACCTTATTGAAACGATAACGATAAGCATATGTAAAAATCGATAATCAATAAGTAATTATCGATAAAGGTCAAAATCGAATCGATAAATCGAATGCACACCCCTAAACTGTAGACACTTATAAAATAAGTAATTACCTATTTGTGTAGATTAATATAACATATAGATTGAATATATATTCCGTTATATTTTAAAAGCGGCTTGTACAATATCATTTTCCCTAATTTATACCCTTTCTTTTACTCTAAGCCTCTTACCATATTATTTCCTCTGTCACATTTAAGGAATGATCATGTTTAAGGGGCAAAATACATAAAGCGTCCCTTCAAGTTGTTCACAACGGTTAGCCAGACACTTCAATTGGCCCATTTATCATTTAAACACAACTATTAAGTAAATCAAGTAGACACCTGAGTGCAGCAGAGCTGATGCGTGTGTTACACTTGCCAATGACATGTCAAAGAACGACACGTATAATTTGTAATTAAACTTAACATATATAATTGATTTTAAAAAATTAAGAATGAAAAAGGCAAAGCAGCGCCTCCCCCCTCCCCCAACTTCATCTTCTTCCTTCCATATTCCACCAAAACCAGCACCACCCCCATTTTCAATTTCTTTTTCTTCTTTCTGTTTCTGGAATTTGATTTCACCATAGAATATGTTCCAGGAGTATTTCTATTTTTCTTTCTTTCTCTTCGCGAAATCAACAATTCTATTCGATCCACGCGCTTGCTTCTCTCTACACAATCAAACCTCAAAGCTTATTAATTCATCTCTTCGATTCAACTCAGAGCTTTGAATATGCTCTGCTTTTCGATCTCTCAACGCAACTTTCTCCCAATTTCAACTAGTATGTTCTTCACATTCTTAACCCGAACTTTCTGTTTTTTCTCTTTGATTTCAACTTTCAATTTTAATTCAATCACAACTCTTCGTACACACCTAATTCAATTTGGGAAAAATTTAAAAGGCAGTGGGATCTATTTCGGTGAAGAAAATGAATTAATGTGGGGAAAAGAAAAAATTATAGTGGGGCCCACATAAAATAAAGTATAATCTGAAAGAAAAAAAGAGAATAGAAAAATATAATAAGCTCACGTGCTCAAATTTAAGTGAAACACACTTGATTTGCCATGTCATCCTAAGGTATCTACTAAGCACACTTTTACGTAGTAGAGGTGTCTAACTGAAAATAGGCTCAATTGAGGTGTTTGTCTGGTCATTGAGGACAACTTAAAGGGGCTATTTATGTATTTCGCATATTTAAGGATCAAAGGAATGAAGTTTAAATTAATGTAAAATATAATTAGACGTGATGATGTATTTTATTTTATTTTTATGTCGTTGGAGTGTTGGTGGCAGTGGTGAAGTCAAAAATATTTTTAAGGTTATTCAAACTTGAAAGAACTGGAAAAAAATTCCGACAAAGGATGTTCAATTTAGGCTTTATACATCTAAAATTAGTATTTTACTTATATACACAGTGCATTTTTTCATAATATTTCGTCAAAGGGTGGTCAGTTGACCACTCTTTGCTATAGGTGGCTTCGCACATGGTTGGTAGCATACATTTGATCTTTTACTTTAGTTTTGTTGTATGTGCTTGCTGACACAATTTTTATGTTATAAATGATGTTCGTCTTATTTTAGCTTCTTTTTGTCCATACTAGTTAGGCGCATTTATAGCGATATACTTTCCGTAGAATCCCGCAAATTTTCTTATTGGTGTAATCGATAACCGAATTGATAAGCCCCCAAAATAGATAAATCGAAATGGAAAAAATCGAAACCTTATTGAAACGATAACGATAAACATATGTACAAATCGATAATCGATAATTAATAAGGATCAAAATTGAATGCACACCCTTATATGTAATTGCCCCTGCCCTCGCCTTCTGCAACTCCTATGCTAATGGTCTCACAGTCTGGAGCTTGGCTTTAAATGATGGGAAGATCGGTCTATTGCTTCACTAGTAGGAAGCAATGACACGGGGTACAGTGATATTATTTGTATGGGAGAGGATAAATAAGATGCAGTAGATTTTGATATGTGGAGATAGTATTTGGACGATACCATCAGCTATCCTCTCCATTTTCAGGATCAACCCACCAATTTGCATGTACATTGGGCCTTCTGCACACAGCTGAGCACCAATTTGCATCTACTGGTCAGGAATACTTCAACAACTATGACTCAGTCCAAAACAAGTCGAGGTCGGCAAGTTCAAGAATCCGTCAGGTTGTAAATATTTTGTTCCAGCTCATCCATACCCGTAAATATAATGTTCATCGAATGTTACCAGAAATGTATTACTTGGGATTGTCACTATTGTATTTAAGGACATATATTACCTTTATCGCATACACTCATTAATAGGACTGTTTTAATCTACTGGAAAAGTATTACTGGGGATGCCCCATTTTAGCTTCCTTCATCTACTAATACACATTAGTCCAATTTTAGGTCTAACGAAATGTGAAAGCGATCACTAAAATTCTAATTACACGTGTTATGGCAAACTTAGTCGAACATGCTAATATTTAGAACTGTGGTGATTTACTCGCTAACATTTGAAAATTGAAAAACGGGTTAAAATAGACGTCATTTGTAATAATCTTCAGAGCATCTCTGTTTTCCGCTTGGATAACTTTACTTTGTTGTAATTAGGCGAAATGGCTTCTTGGCCATTTAAATTTGTTCGGTTCATAAAGTCGATACATGAATTTATATTTTTCCTATCTGAATACTTCAACTTGACGGAATGAATACTAATAAACATTTTCTGTTGAACGTGTTCGCCAATCGCTCTGACACGAATGTCATGTCATATGTTTGGTCTGTATTATATGGCATGTGGATTTGCGGGTCCTATATTATTAGAAAAAAATAATCTTTAAAATTTTTAATTTCTTTTTCTTTCCCTTTCTCCAACATACACAGTCAATAATGCACCAACAACTCCAAACGTCAGTCATTTTCAACCATCATCATCTTCTTCCTTCTATATGAAAGCTTCGTCCAAACAACAATATAGACTACTGATGTTTCCTGCTTTGACATCATGTGTATATAACTTGTGTTATATACACAGAATTCACAAGGTAGCAATGGATGACAACTTCAGAGTACGGGTGGACAAGGTCGTCGGCTCTTTGACTTCGACGGCGACGACGCCATCCTCCAATTTGAGTTCTCTCTGTTGTTTAACTGACGACGATATTCACAAAAGGGATGACAGAGATAGTCCCTCCCGAGAACTACTCGACTTTTGATTCCAAACCCTGCCCTTCTCATATTAACAGTTTCTTCGCTAAGCCCCACCTGCAAACCCTAGATTTCTCCGATCTTGCACTTCTCTTTTCAGTAAATCAATGCATAATAATTTGGACTATTTTTATATTTGTGCTTGCAATCCTTGTGCAGGAACCATTTAGCGAATGGGGGAAAGAAAGGGAAAAATTAACGGGGAAGGGGAGGAAAAGTAGGATAGAAAATGAAAAAAGTTTAGAGGATGGGGGAGTTACTTGGAAAGATGAGAGAGGGGGAAGGGGAGGGAAAAAGAGAAGGAGAGAGAAGTCTTTTTTTTCTTTCTTATTTATATTTTATTCTATTTCTAATATATCTTTAATAAAAATAAAACTATCACTGCTAGAAATTCGGCAAAAATCAACCAAGAAAAACTGACCAACTTTGATCGGTAAAAAACCGGCCAAAATATCAAAGTTGGTCGGTTTTTCAAAATATTTTAATTTTTTTTTAATAAAACCAACCAACTTTGGTCAGTTATTTTCGTGCGAAAATACAATTAAAGAGTATAAATAAATAAAAGACGCTTTTAAAATAAAATGCACCAATGGTCTAGTGGTAGAATAGTATCCTGCCACAGTACACATCCCGGTTTGATTCCTAGACGGTGAATCTTTTGATTATATAATTAAAATACCGACCAACTTTGGTCAATTTTTTTTTGCAATATTTTTTTTAATTTAATTTACCGACCAACATTGATCAGTAAATAGCGACCAACCTTGGTCTGTCTACTAAAACGACCACCAAAATAGTGATCAAGCGTGTTTGGATGCATTTTGATCGGTAATTTGCCAAATTTTTGTGATCACTAATTACCGGGTTTCTAGTAGTGTATTCACTCGCCTTGGCAACGTGATTTGCACACAATTTAACCATGTCAGTTGTGCCACTTCCATATAGGCTCTGGTTAATGGTCCAATATACTTATTAATATTCATTGTCAAGTCGAAATATTCAAATGAAAAAAATATAAGTTCATATACGACTTTATAAATCAATACAAATTTAATCTGCTAGTAAATCTTTACGCCTTTGTAATAATATGTAGAATCTATCTATGGCAAGAAAATTACGGTATCTTTAAAGGAAGTGGATAAAATTTTCCTCATACTATGAGAAATAAAACAATTTTGTCTATCTATTGGACTTTTCGCGTAATATTTACTTTCGCCGTACATTGTTTTACCTATGATCCTGTTGAATCTTGTTTTAACCTTAAATGATCAATCAACTATTAAAACTTCTAGTTACATGCCTTTCACGGCTCACCTCACCACTATTAACTCTCTCTACAATGATAGCAAAAAGAAGGAAAAAGAAAAATCACTTCCAGGAAATTAAGTGGCAATTGAGGAGAGGTTGCTTTAGAAAAAGGCAAGGGTTGGATCTTGGATTCTTAGGCGGTCTTCTTTTTTGTCTCCATAATGGAAAGCAATATTGATTTGACCAACAAAGACAAATACGATAATATGCAATGAAGCACTTACACCAAGTCACCAATAATCTCAACTCCGCCTCGTATTTGGATTGTCAATTGTTTACCTTTCAGTACTCAAATAGATGAACAACAACTGGTCTAGAACATGAATGAGCAGTGTTTAGATTTCACATATTATTCGCATAATTCTTTTGGCAAAATTTAAAGTTTTGTAAGGAAAATTCTTATTTTACTGGAAAAAATAAAAATTTATATTATTAAACACCTTATATACATTGTTATACATAGTCATACGTTAATTATACATAAATATATAATAATACACACTATCTGAAGGTAATTTTTTTTTTTTACAATTATCTATGTTGTTAAATTATGTATAATCTTGGATACTTGTGTATAATCATGTTTAAATCTTTATAGCTATGAGAATACACACAAATATACATGGTTATAATTATATATAATCTTGTATACTTGTGTATAATCATGTATAATTCTATATAATTATGGGAATACACACAAATATACAGAGTTATACATGATTATACAAAGTATATATAGTTATATAAAACATATACGTCATTCTTCCTCCCTTCAGAAGTCAGTAAAAGTGAGAAGAAGAAGAAGAAGAAGAAGAAGAAGAAGAAGAAGAAGAAGGAAAAATTACCAAAAAAAAGGAGATTTTATACCTTAGAATAAGAGATAAGAAGCAAGAACCACCCAATATTTTTTATACCTCTACTTCAATACCAAAATATCAAAAGAGAGTTTTTCAGAGGAAGTTAGATCTGAAAATTAAAGAGGATAGAAGATGGAAATGAAATTGTTTTATAAAAGAAGATAAATAACTGGAACATCATCTCAATAATTTGAAAATTGTCTGAAAATTGAAGGAAAAAATGGGTAAAGGATATTTTCCATCGACATATCTATTTTTCGATGACATCTTTAATTTTCTTGGTGATCTCTGGATTGACTTACTTTGAAAGTTGAAGAAAGAAGAAAAAATGGATAAAAGAGACTGTCTAGTTATCTTCTTCATGCTAGGTTAACTGATGAATTCATTTTTATGCATTATCTATAAAATGTGCTATATTATCTATAAAGTGGGCTATGTTGGGTAAAGTATTGAAATATGGGCTATTTTTGTTTTAAAATTGGGCCGGTTGACATTAATTCTATCTTAATATTATAGAAATTCGGGCATCTAATTTTGGCATGGAGTGATTCAAGAGAAGTCCCTTGTCTTTGCGAGTATTTGGACATAAATTTTGGTCGAAATTTAAAAAAAAATAATGTAAAGTCATGCTAAAAAATAAGTTTTAAAAAGTAATGTTTGTACATAATATTACTTGAAAAGAAGTTAAATTTTGATGATTGACCACCAAAGGATGTGGTAGTGGATGAGACTGTTATTCCTGAATCAGAGGTCTTGGGTTCGAGCCATGTGTATGGAAAAATTCTTAGTAGGAAGTGCTTCCCCCCGCAAGGGGCCCTACGCGATGCGAATCCGGATATAGTCGGGCTCCAATGTGGGTACCCAACACCGGGTGAGAAACCAAAAAAAAAAAAAAAAAAATTGATTATCGAAAAAAAAAAAAGAAATTGACAATATTGTCTACCAATATGGGAGTAAGTAAGGGTATAAAAAATTAGTATTACTAATGACATAAATGGGACTGCATCAGGAGTGGACTAAAAGCAACCATATTCTAAAAATAAATACAGCATCTCCACCGTACAAATGTATGCGCATGATCTGTGCACGTCAAATCACGCATCCTATAATTATTCCACGTAACTAAGTATTTGTATACCAGAATGTCAACTATCATAATGCGACGTAGTTATGCGCGTTAGGACTTTAATAATTGTAGACAAAATCAGAACATAAGTATACATTATTCTTGATATATTACCTAGGCTACAGAAATTATCAAAATTGCCGTTTTTCCATGGAATTTGACCGAGGAAGTGGATGAGCAAAAAACAATTATGAAGAATTGAAAGAGCAAAATTTCAGTCTTTCACTTTTTCTATCACTGACAGTGAAAAGCTCCAGAAATGATCAGAACATTGGAACTTTCCTCTCTTTTTCTTTTTTGTCTTTTTTGTGAGACCACCTTCTTCTCTCTATCTCAAACAGGACACACAAACAACACACTGATAATATCAAACATATCTGCCTTTCCCTTTTACTAGGAAACAAACATCTTTTAAATAGTTAAAATCCATCGAGTTTGTTCATGGATCCCAAGCAGCCGCCAGCTCAGTCTAACGCTATCAATATTAGCAATATTAACCACAGCAACAACAATATTATGGTTGAGTGCAATATTAAGCCTGTTCATGATCAAATAAAAGAAGATGAAACCAAGAAGCAGCAGCAATTGGTTCCTAAAAGAAAAGATAGGCACACAAAAGTTGAAGGCAGAGGGAGGAGGATACGTATGCCTGCTCTATGCGCTGCTAGGATTTTCCAACTCACCCGCGAATTAGGTCATAAATCTGATGGAGAGACCATCCAGTGGCTGCTGCAGCAAGCCGAGCCCTCCATATTTGCCGCTACTGGTACTGGAACCATCCCTGCCTCGGCTTTAGCTGCAGCAGCCGCTGGACCCTCTGTTTCCCAACAGGGGACCTCTGTATCCGCTGGTTTGCATCAAAAAATGGATGAATTGGGGGCGAATATAGTCGGGTCCGCTAGTATTAGCACTTGTAGTAGTAGTAGTAGGACCAGTTGGCCAATGATGTGTGGGAATTTTGGAAGGCCCCATTTGGCCACAGCAGGAATATGGCCCGGACCTACTCCTGTTGTCATTAGTTCAAGCACCAATTTGGGTAGTGAAAGTTCCAGTTATTACCTACAAAATATTGGCTTTCCTGCAGCCACCAATATGAGTCCTATGAGTTTTACTTCAATTTTGGGTTCCAGTACCAACCAGCAATTGCCAGGTTTGGAGCTTGGATTATCACAAGATAGAGGTCATATAGGGGTTTTCAACTCCCAAGCATTGAGTCAGATATACCAACAGCAGCATCTATCTCCCGAGGATGATTCTCAAGGATGAGGACACTAGTACAACTTTCAGATAAAGACCTGAGCTAGATTTTGCTGAATGGTTTTCATTTTTTTAGGAGCTGTATTAATTATAAGTTAAAAGCCAACTTTTCATTATTCATTTTCCCTTTATATCTGAGTTTGTGTGCTTATATCTTGTTTACTGAAATAGACATAGTAATCACATAAACATGCGCAATTTTCTCTTCTACTAGTATATACTACATAAGGCTTTGGATAGATTCACCTCTTTGTTTTTGTACAAGGGATTTCCGGCCGTCAATTGCTATTTTTATATATCCAGCCTAAGGAGATCCCAAAAATTTGCTCTAGTTTCTTCTGGTTGGGGGTTGAGGGGAGGATGAAGTTGAGCTTTTCAATCTTCTATTCGGCCAATTAATTGGAAAGAGGCTACGTAGGAGTAAGTTTTGTATACACATATTTTTTTTGGATCCCACTAGGTACAGGTACATAATTCAAGAAAACCATAACTATGACAGCTGGTAGCCAGAGAAATCAGCCCTTTGTGTATCTAAGTTGTTTGTACACGGGTGCGGGTGTTCGTTACAGGTGCG
The DNA here is from genome assembly GCA_032618575.1 of Nicotiana noctiflora. NCBI lineage: Eukaryota > Viridiplantae > Streptophyta > Magnoliopsida > Solanales > Solanaceae > Nicotiana > Nicotiana noctiflora. The sequence continues at coordinate 142,745 of JASVEL010007183.1, forward strand.
GATCTAGAGGTCACGAATTCTTCGACATGTAAATTCTAAAATCCAGGATATGGATCCTAGTGTGAATACGGATGTGGGGATCCGATTAAAATTTATTCAATAAAAAAAATCTTTAAATTTGTAAGAAATTTAGTGGATACTTACGTATAGCTTGTAAAGTATGGATTTTTTTTTTATTCTCAAATTGTATAAAAGTTATGGATTGATGTCGAAGATAAGGCATGTTATTTTCTTCAAATTTTATTCTAGTTTTGGTTCTGATTTCGGGAATCAAATTGTATCTTGTATTAAATTTTTTCGTCCATTGTAGTCAAAGTACTCAAAAGTGTTTGATCATATCCGCATGGATCTCATACCCACACCTATACTAGTATTGTATTGACACGATTACTACACCGAAACTAAAGTGTCGGAGCAACTTAGTTGTGTATGGATAGCTCCATAAATGGCTTGTATTATGTCAATGTAAATAAAGCTGTCAAAAATGGGGATGTTACATAACAATACTTGCCTAGAAGGTGATTGTCAAGTTTCCTTCAACCTCATGCGTCTAAAAAAGTGTACGCGTGCTCTTTGTCATATCAACATCTAATAATTCAAGACTATCAAACATGGGCGGATCTATAGCCTAAATTATGGGACACATGAAAGGTTGAACGGTGTCCTTGGTTCGGTACTTAATTATTTATTCAAAAAATTAAGGATCAATTCTCATTTAATATTTTTTTCCCTTCTTTCTTTAGTGATGCACCCATATCTAGATATTCTAAATCACTGTCAAACTTCCAAACTTAGAGAGATATTTAGGAGCAATAAGACAAAAATAGCTCGGGGCATCCAATATACGATGCCGAGTTTAGAGGGGCTTCGGTATATTACACCTTGTCATATTTGGGCACCACAATATGTATAGCACCTGCCCAAAGTATGTTTTGTGAAAAGAAAGAAAGGGATAAAGAGGGAATTTTGAAATGAAGTGAAAGGAAAAAAAGGAATAAAAAAGTAGAGAGTATGAAACAAGAGAGAGCAAAGGTAATAATAGTGATAAGTAGTATATAAAGTAATACTAGCATATTTTGGAGAAAAAACTGAGGGCATTTTTACAAACTTTAAACCGAGCGAGAGAAAAAAATCAAGACACTCTTGACAATGTAGATTGAAACCGGCCTCTCTACCTTCACTAGATATGTATAAAATTTATGTATACAATACCCTCCCCAGACCCCACTTGATATACTTGTTTTTTTGTTGTTTTTGATGTTGACAACGTCCGAAATGCAATCTCAACTTAGAAAAATAAAATATGTTGTGTATCATAACGACATTTCCATCATAGTCGACTACATAGCCAGCCCCTAAAGTTGCCACATCTTTTCATTTAGACAACTCATTTGAGGCTATTATTACCTATTAGACTTCCTTAGCTATTACTTGGAACAAGGTCTAGAGTATAATGACCAAGTCTTCCAGTACGATAAAGATTTAGCAATTTGGTAGCCACTTTACGATCATAATCATCCGAATCAGGAGGTAAATTAAAAGCATCGCAAAGGACAGCAAACTCTCCTTTGATAAGCTGCAGCATGATCTCCTCATCCTCAAGATTGCAATTGAAAGATGAAACTACTTCGAAGAGCATTCTTCGGACTTTGTTCACAGTGAAATCCTGCGTGAATAATCTCAGATGTCATATCCAACTATTCTAATCGGGAAAGAACAAGGAATCAATATAAGTTGAGCCAAAAACCGGACTATATTCATGTTCTAAATTTCCCATATTATCAGTAGTGTGCCAAATGACTTGGATGGATGGCCTCTAATTTGGTAAGAGCAGTTTCATTACAAATGACTAAAGAAACAAAACAAACATAAAGCAAAGAGGAAAGGACGATATAACCGATTTCCTGTTGAACTGCTAACCTGCGTGTGATCTGTTAAATATTGCCGCTTCTGTCTTCTCTCTAACTCAGAACTATCATCAGCACCGGATAATGACAACTTGGCCCATTGTTTGTATTCATCGCTCAAGTTAAAGATGGACAGAAAATATTCCGCAAGCTCCACTTCCCCAACCAAGCAATCTCTGATTGCACCTGCATTTAGAGTGAAGGAAAACGGAGCATCAGTTTGCAGGTCATTTCTAGACTCACACTCCTGCCTTTTTCCACTTCCTCACGAGCCATGGTACTTTCACCCTGTGTATAGTTTTGTCCCTATTGATGTCTATCCTTCCTTCTTTTTCATTCAGTCAACAAGAAGAGCAGGAGCTGTGAGAGAGTTCGGATTTGTGACTATGTTCTGATGAATCCAAAAGGTTAGCGAAAGAAAATGTTTTGGAAATTCTACCTGTTAAAGCTAGATTAGAGCACACCTCTGCATCAAGAATCTCGGCCGGCAAAACACCAGGTGTGTCTAACACATAAATACTAGGATGGCTGGCGATCTGATTTTGTAAAAGTACTTTCATCAAGAAATGGCCACAGAAGCAAAATCAAACAGAAAACAGGAAAGCGAAAACTCATAAGTTGACAAACAAGCTGCAGGAACTCTGCAAAAATTCAAAACCCAGATGTACTAACCTTTCTAGATCACAACTTTTCTGGTTGAAGCCAGATGATGATAATACAAAGAAATGACAAAAGAGACTCTTTTTTTAATAAATAAGAAATAAATACCTTCAAGCCACTAATATTTTTTGTTTCTCCAGGATCAGGACTCACTATGGCATGTTTTAATCTTCCTTTCTCTACAGATCAAAGAATGTTTCAGGATGTTGGATTGGATAAGTTCTTTACATTAATTTAATATCTCTCAGAAAGACAATAATAAAACAGTTACAAGAACTTAACAACTAACAGTTTGTAGTAAAAGTTGATGTACCCGCTGCACTGATCCTTCCAATTTGATGCAATGAGTTGGCAAGAGCAGACTTGCCAACATTAGGAACGCCAACAAGCATTAATGTGATTGTCTGATCACAATGACCAGTCTTTGGTAATTCTCGAACTCTAGCTTGCAGAAAGTTCAGTAACTGCAAGTCTGCAATATGTCAAGATTTATATCTGACGCAAATGAGCAGGACATGCAAAACAAAAGGTTGTCAGATCAACTAGTGATGAACGTCAAACCCTACTCCTTTTTCATTAGTACAATATCGATGCCAGCCCAACAATAATTAGTCATATTGATAAACATACTCAAATGGACCAACGTATTTTGGGTGCACAAACACCATTAACCGAAAGGCCACCTGAATTTAAATGAAAGCTACGGAACTTGGTAATACAATTTATATAACCTTTGAAATGTCGCATCACTACGGTGTTCTACTCTTTATACTACAACTTAGGGTATTGTCAAAGTATTTCCTCATATATTAAACATTAAAGAATTCCTATTCTGTAGAAAAAGAATGTTACAGAAGTAAACAATCTAGAAAGCTAGCCATCAAATACATCAACATGGAACCTCAGTGGGAAAGTATGTTCAGAATTAAGGGGAGTAATAGACAAGTTCCAGACAGATTGGTGCAGCTAGAACTGAATAATAAATTCAGGAGTATAACTTGAAACAAATAATCGTTACAAAATCCAGATTATGAAAGTAATGTTAGCGAAAATATTCTTTCAACTACAAAATTTCATGAAATGCTTGTCCTTTTTCTTTATAACATTGTAAAATGAGCACTTACACCAGTGACCACAAATACTGAAGTAAATACTACAATAGTAGTGTTATCAAAGGGGAAAAGCGCAAAAAAAGCTCCAAGGTCCGTTGGGGCTTTAAGCGCAAAGCGCAAATAAAGTGTGGGCTTCAATGAAAAAAGCGCAAAGCGAGAAAAACTAAAAATATGCATGTAGTCCAAGACTAATCATTATAAGTATGAATAACAATTATATGAACAAAGAAATGAAAAATAATTCACGATAAAGTGAAATATCAATTGTTTAAGGTCTCCTTTTTCAGGATTACACTCGTTGGCGAGAAAGAGTATGTCTTAGAGCTTTGATGCGACACTAAAGCGCCCACAAAGTGAGGCGAAGCTTACAGCATTTTGAGCCTCGCTTAATACAGGGATTAAGCGCGCTTAAGCGCGCCTTTGACAACACCGCAACAACATACCCTATGATTTCCCACATGTGAAATTTGGGGAGGGTAGTGTGTACGCAGACGTGACACCTAACCTAGAGGGCAGAGAGGCTATTTCCGATAGCCCCTCGGCTAAATAAAATAAGAAAAAAAGCAGTGACACTTTTATACACGTACCTCTTTGATTTTATCTTTATTATGAGAATTGACTCCAAATACAAGACACTTTTGTTGCTCAAAGTATTTCAGCCATTCCTGTAAGATACAAATGCAAATAAATATCTGCTCATGCAAACGGAAGCGAGCAAAAAGTATCTACAACATAAAATCTGCAATAATTTGGGATCAGAAGTAACGCATACCAGCGGAAAGCTATAAGGTATGCTGCTTGTGATCATATAGGGGGTGGGCAGAGCAGGGGGATCTAGGAATCGGCTAGATGAACAATTGTCTACCGAAACAACAGTGTTTAGTTTACCACACTAAGCTCCTGTTTGGCCATAAATTTTGGCTTCATTTTTTTAAAATTTTTGAAAATATTGTTTGTTTGTGAAATATGATCATGTTTTGGAAAAAATATTCATAAAATGTTCAAGTTCCCAAAAAATAGTTTATGACAGTTTTTGGGTAAAAATTTTCTTCCAACTCACAAAACTTCAACTTTTCTCCAAATAAAATGCATGTCCAAACACAACTTCAGCTATCAAAAATTATTTTTCAACACAACTTCAAAAACTCTTTTCCAAATTTCAATCAAATCTATGTCCAACTGCTAGCTAAGAAACAACAACAACTTCCCTGTATAGTCCCACAGGGTGGGGTCTGGAACTGCTAGCTAAGAAAGTGAGGAAAAAAACATCACCTTTAGTTGAATGTGATTTGCTAAATCTGTCTTGTTCAGAATTATAATGCGCCTCGAGGAAGGTGACAAATTCTTAATTGGCTCACATTTTGATGATAAAGGAATCTGAGAAAAGTCAAAGGGGAAAAAGAGTAAAAAAAAATAGATGACAGATACACAAACATATGCTTGTTAATAGGGAAAGGGCCAAATTTGTCCCTCTACTTTCATAAATTATCCACGTTTGTCCCCAGTTCTACTATCCGTCCAAATACGTTCTCGCCGTTAAGAAAGTAGACAAATCCGTCCCTAACCCTAACAGAGTTCCAACGTATCAGCGGGACCCGTCTTTTTAACTGCCAACTAGGCAAATTTTCAATCCAAATTAAAAAGACCCATTTATATTATCTAACCCGTGATTCGCTCATCTCTGTTAACACCGGCGAAGACCTCAAAAAACATGATTTAAGAATACGACCAGGTCACAAAACGTTACAAGTCGTTTCTAGAAAGTTCGATGAATTAGAGAATTGTACGTACACACATTGAACAATAGGGGAAATTCGGGTTCTACAACACCTGAATCTCCGTAAATTGTCTTCTTGGTATTGATGATGATGTGAACTATAACCTAAAGGGTGAAAAAATGTGAAACTAATTACTCAAGATGTTTAGCCGATGCCGGATTCTACAATGGTTGAAACGACATCGCTTTTCGGTCGACTAATTCCACGCAGTCGCTTGCTTATTTGCCAACGATAAAGGTACTCAGTGGAGGAGAATAATCTGAGGGCTGGGTTTGAAGAACAGTTTTCACAATTAGGGGTTGGAGACAGCAAAGTGGATTCGTCTTGCTCGCCGGCACCGGCTGCTCTGGTTTCCGAAGCTGTGTTTTCTAATGTGCCGGTAGTGGTTGGTGGGGACTGGGGATTGTGGGAGTCGTGTTTTTTCAGATGATGAGAGATCGAAATAGTATTGGTTATTGGAATATTGCTCAAACACAACTATGATAGCAACCTCCACAATTGCAACAGCCAAACCTTTCTCCTTCTGATTTCCCCCCCCCCCCCACAATTCAGTTTCAAGCTAATTAAATATAGCTAAAGAAACAGGTCAAATAATAGAAATGGGTCTGTTTAATTTGGGCCAAATATTTGCCTAGTTGGCAGTTAAAAAGAAGGGTCCCACTGCCACATTGGAATTCTATTAGGGTTAGGGATGAATTTGTCTACATTCTTAATGGTAGGGACGTATTTGGACGGATAGTAGAACTAGAGACAAACGTCGATAATTTACTAAAGTAGAGGGATAAATCTGATCTTTTTCCCTTATTAATAAGGGAACTAAAACATGTTTGAACATATGTTGAATTATAATTGAGTCCTTACAAAAAATACCCACCATATATGTCATTGACAACTTTGTCAATTTTTTTATTTTCCTCATAATGGTTGTGTCAGCTTCAGTTTGCGCAATCTCGGCTAATCCACCAAAGAGCCTGCTATAACCCACAAGCACCAGGGTCACCGAAAATAACAACAATTATAATAATAATAATAATAATAATACTGCACTAAAATAATTTTGAGCAAAAATACACCACTGGCTTGAGTCGTGTTGGGCACTGTCCTAAGAAACTATTTCAGCACTGTGAAATGTTTCTCCGGGATTAAATAAGCCCACCTCTATTAGGGAGGATACAGGAATCAGCAAAATTAAATATTACGAACCCAACTAGAAGGAAAAAGAATAAAAACTAATATCAAATATTAATAATAAAGGAAAATATTTTGAAGAGAGGAGAGAGACGTATGAATGTCTCTGAAGATGGAAATGGTCTTGTGGGAAGACCAATTTATAGCCAAAACTACTCAAGCTTTGCCATGCCATTTGTCAAGTTTCTTGACATTTGTCAAAGCACTCTACCATTTGTCAAGACAATTACATGCATCTTGGCAAGCATTTGTCTTCTAGAAGGCCAACTAATCTTTAAACTATTGCCACAGTCCCTCACTATTTTAAAGATTTTCAAAAATAAACTTGTTGGATTTGTATGGTCTAAATGTAATAGGTTTGGTGTCTTCTGGACTATGAACCAAACTTAGACCAATAAAATTTAACTCACAGAATTATTGGTGAAATATAATATTTCTATGAACCAATAATTCTATTGTATGTCAGAGATTTTATCAAACACATTTTGACCTCCGGTAATTTTGCTGTTCAACGCGGTTTTGCGCCCAATAGGTCATGCGCGTGCCTGGTTATTCATGAGAGCTCTAGAGACTAGGCCAAAATCTCATAGGAGCGGCCCACTCCACTCTCATATACGTGAATTCATCAAGTGTATACTGTTATTAAATACACCATCCATAGGGACTATAAATTTCATTAAGAATTATAACTCAGCCTTTTAATTAGTAGCAGCAAACACTCTCTTTTAGTGCATCAGTGCCAATATCAACTTATTATTACCCATATGAACGTACTTCATGGGATCTCCAATCACATAGGTTGGGTTACCATCTTTATCGACAACATGTCGGCCTTAACCCCATCTCTTTTGAGGTTTGAAGAATTAATTTTCTTCCCACGGGTTTAGTCAGAGGATCAGCCAAATTTGTCTCTGACTTCACATAGTCAATAGAAATTATTTCATCTCTCAACAGCTGTTTTATGACATCATGTCTTAGTTTCATGTGTCTACTTTTACAATTATAAGATTTATTCTTTGCTATAGCTATTGCCGTTTGGCAATCACAGTGTATAGACACAGGAGGCAATATGTCCTTTATTAGAGGGATATTAGCTAAGACGTTTCTTAGCCACTCAGCCTCAGAACCAGCTAACTCCAGAGCTGCAAACTCTGATTCCATAGTTGATCTAGCAATGATCGTCTGTATAGCTGATTTCCACGATATTGCACCACCACCAAGGGTGAATACATAACCACTAGTGGATTTAGTCTCATCTGAATCAGAGATCCAGTTTGCACCACTGTATCCTTCTAAAGCAGAAGGAAATCCACTATATAGGATACCATAATTCATGGTTCCTCTCAGATATTTCGTTAGTCTCTTTAATGAAGACCAATGCTCTCTATTGGGATTATGAGTATATCTACTCAGTCTACACACAACATATGCTATATCAGGCCTTGTAAAATTCATTAAATGCATCAGACTCCCAATAATCTAAGCATATTTAGACTAAGCAACTGGGTCACCATTATTCTTTTTCAACTTAGAGTTAGCATCAAAAAGAGTGCTAATAGATATGACATTAAAATATTCAAACTTCTTAAGAAGTCTCTCAACATAATGTTCTTGTGACAATATTATTCCATCTTCACTCCTTATAACTTTAACTCCTGATATAGTATTTACTTCACCCAGATCTTTCATATCAAAATTAGAAGACAAGAATAATTTAGTACTTTGCACAATATTTAAACTTGTACCAAATATAAGCATGTCATCAACATATAGACATATTATCACATAATCATTGTCTATCACTTTAGTATAAACACATTTATCCACCTGAACTGAAGAAAAATCGTCTCTCAGTAACACTTGTTCAAATTGCTCATACCATTGCTTTGGAGCTTGTTTAAGGTCATAAAGAGATTTAATTAATTTACAAACTTTATTTTCTTGTCCAGGAATGACACAGCCTTCAGGTTGAGCCATATAAATTTCTTCTTCTAAACCACCATTTCGAAAAGCAGTTTTCACATCCATTTGGTGGATAAAAAGCTTACGGATTGAAGCTAAGGCAATTAAAACTCGAATAGAAGAAATTCTAGTCACCGGTGCAAATGTATCAAAATAATCTATATTTTGTTTTTGAGAAAAACCTTTTGCTACTAACCGAGCTTTATATTTATCTAAAGATCCATCTGGATTAAATTTTCTTTTGAACATCCATTTACAACCAATAGGTTTTTGCACCATGAGGTAAAATAGTGGGAGACTGGCAATATTTTAAAGATTAATTGGCCTTCTAGAAGACAAATGTTTGTCAAGATGCATGTAATTGTCTTGACAAATGGTAGAGTGTTTTGACAAATGTCAAGAAACTTGTCAAATGGCATGGCAAAGCTTAAGTAATTTTGGCTATAAATTGGTCTTCCCACAAGACCATTTCCATCATCAGAGACATTAATATGTCTGTCTATCCTCTTTTCAAAATATTTTCCTTTATTATTAATATTTGATATTAGTTGTTATTCTTTTTCCTTCTAATTGGGTTCGTAATATTTAATTTTGCTGATTCATGTATCCTCCCTAATAGAGGTAGGCTTGTTTAATCATGGAGAAATATTTCACACTGCTGAAATAGTTTCTTAGGACAGTGCCCAGCACGACTCAAGCCAGTGGTCTATTTCTGCTAAAAAATATTTTATTGCAGTATTATTATTCTAATAATTGTTGTTATTTTCTGTTTCATATCCCTACTATCTAACCTTGTCCATTGAGGATGGAGTAGACAGGTTCAACACAAGTGTTGTAGCTGGGATTCGAACATAGAACCTCCCGTTTGTCACTCATATGCCTCAATCACTCAGCAAGCCGTTTGGGGACTTGACAACGATGTCAATATATCAAGCTACGTTGTTGTTTTTCTTTTTTATTTTATTATGTTGAGTTGACACTCGAGATAAAACTTAGAAAAAGGCTCTGGAAGATTGAAAGATTAACTGGTAAGATCATTACCTACCAAAAGAGGCCAAAAATAATGGTCCATTGCTCAATTGCAACATACATCTTGAACTGCTAAACTCTAACCCCCAAACCCCACTACACACAGCCGAAGTTACCACTTCGTTCCCTTGGCGACTCAAACCCCCCCAACTTTATGGTTAGAGATGGAGGGTTTACCACTAGGCTATCCCTCATTTTTCCATAACTGGTACGTAGTCAGAGTAGATCATGCAGGACTTAAGTCGTGTGAGGTCAAAACTTGTTAACAAGGGAACGCACATCTAAGAGAATAATGTATTACCCAAAGAACCACATCACAAAACAAAACATTTCCAGAGTAATACTGTCAAACTCATTCAGACATTTAATCAACCACATGTCAGACACAAAAAGGGAAAGGAAAATATCCAATGGGGTCTAAGGTTTATACATACCCGCGCATCTCTGACTTCAAGGACAAGATCAACCAATGGAATTCGTTCGGCTATGGCACGAGATGCTGCAGCCATCTGAGGTGTGTACCACCATGTTGAGCCTTTATTCCTTGCCACTTCCTTAATTGCATTACCTATCTTTTGAACTAAACTAGCCTTTAAAGTCATTCCTGTACAAAAGAATAAGCTAGGTTAGAGCATAGTTGGATTAGCATTTTCCCTAACAAGTAACAACCAAAGTCAAAGTTTTGTGAAAATTCTCAAATCCAATACTCAAACTGCCCAAGAATTGGAGAATATAAAGCTCAGTTAACCACTCAGTAGCAAAAAAATTCATATGCTCTCCACAAAATGGACAGAAAGAATGAGTTTTTAATACAAAAAGCTGCTAACTGCATATGATAAAGCAAGTGAAAAAGCTCAAAGAAACACATAAAAATGTAAAAAGGTTCAATTTTTACCTAATTGGCGATGAAACTCCAGTAAGTACAAGTAACCCCAGATTGTCTTATTCTTGTAAAATGCCTAAAAACCCCTTGAAACTGAAGCCATTCAAATCAAACATATTGTCCAAAAGTTCCCAAATACAGAACCACTTGTGAAATAATGAAGATACAGATAACCAAGAAAAAGAAGCAACTTTCAAAAGAGATCCTTCTTTGGCAGCACTTGCCGTTGCAGTTCTACGTGACGCTTAACGGTTGAAAAAACCGGCCTAGAAGGTGATTGTCAATTTTCTTTCAACCTCACGCATCTAAAAAGGTGTATTAATGCTCTTTGTCGCATTAGCATCCAATGAGCCAAGACTATCAAACATGGGCGGATCTATAGCATAAATTATGGGGCACGTGAACCCATGGCCTTCGTCACACATGCTCCATGAAGGTTGAACGGTGCCCTTGGTTCAGTACTTAATTATTTACTCAAAGAATCAAGGATCAACCATTTAATATTTTTTTCCTTCTTTTTTTAATGGTGCACCCATGTCTAGATATTCTAAATAGCTATCAAACTTCCAAATTTAGAAAGAAATTTAGGAGCAATAACACAAAAATAGCTCGGGGCATCCAATATACGATGCCAAGTTTAGAGGGGCTTTGGTAGATTATACCTTGTCATATTTGGGCACCACAATATGGATAGTACTTGCCCAAAGTGTGTTTTATGAAAAGAAAGGGAGATTGAGGGCATTTTGAAATGAAGTGAAAGGGGAAAAAGGAATAAAAAAGTAGAGACAATGAAAGAAGAGAAAGCAAAGGTAATAATAGCACTAGAAAAGTAGTATATAAAGTAATACTAGCATATTCTAGAGAAAAACCTGAGGGTGTTCTTACAAACTTCCAACTGAGCTAGAGAAAAATTAAGACACTGTTGACAACGTCGATTAGAACCAGTCTCTCGAATATGCTAGGGTAGTGTATACTTTATAGCGGTCAACGTGCAAGCCAAACAAAAAATGCGCAAGTAGCACGTAAAATGCATCGGAATGGTCTTTTAATTTAGGTACACATGTCCTAGACAAACCCAATCTCAGTGTTGAGTCCCCAAAATCAAATGCACGTGATGCAAATAAACGTTCCTACTAGGGATCCGGCATGACGCTATATTATTTCAAGTTTGAACCCTAGGGTGTATTGTTCTAGACCTGGCATACCCGAGCGGAAAACTCGAGGCGGGGGGACAAGTACCAAGAACCAAAACGTCATCTAGCTTTATAACTGATCCGATCCTCATTCTAAATTCGAGATATAACACTAACATAAAAGAAGCCACACCATCATGCGGTTACCAGAAGATTTAGAAAACTCAGAGAGAAGAAGGATTTCATAACAGTTTATATACCGTTCACACAATATCAAAGTGGTAAAAAGCGACATTTAGCACTTAGATCCAAACAAGTAATATCGGACAACCATAAGTAACCCAAACAAGTAATACCAGACAACCATAAGTAAGCCAAGTATAACAGTTATTCTAAGCTCGAATTCTAAAGCCTTAACCAGAGATTCTAGGTTCAATCCCGGCAGAGTCGCCAGAGTTGTCACACCTCCTTTTTCACGAGGAATAGGGAGTTTTTCAAAATAAAATGAAATTATTCCAAATAGGATTATTTATTACTTTGGAGTAGCCAGTTGGAATAATTTATGGCGTCCCAAGTCACCGGTTTATTTTAAATACCAAATAGAGGAAATTTGACTCTGTTTTAAAGTCCTCGAAACCAAAAAAGTGGGTAAGTAGTTCTGTTAACCCGGAAAAAGGTGTGAGACACTCCCGAGTACCGTGGTTTTAGCACGGCCGATCAACTATTAATAATTGGCCTAATTATCCGATTTATTACATATTTAAAAACACATTGTGTATTTTTAACTTTCTAACCGATTTTAATAGAGTTTTAATTGCTTTTGGGATTTATGAAATTTATTTAAATAAGTCGTGGCGTCGCGCACTTATTGTTTGTACACATATTTATTATTATAATTATTTGATGTTATGATCGAGTCACATGAAATGCATACCCAAATTGAGAAATTATGTATCATGACTATGCCACGGGAACCATAACTATAGTTGTGATGATTTAGTTACGCGCCCAAAGCGATACTTTTGAAATATTTCTTCCTATGTTTGGGATGATGTGAAGTTCTTGGGATATGAATAAGTCTGATAAAAGGAGTGTGGCTTTGACTACTAAATGTTAGTATAACCAAATACGTTACAAATGAATTCACTACCAATAAATTATTCATATAATCTATCCAAGAAATCACAAAATTAAACTAAACCATTGTTCGACCTTAAACTAACGCCTCAGCGACAGCAGGTCAATCAAAGTTCGGCCTGGTAGTCCTAAAGCCCATTAACAATTTCAGAAAATAAAAACTAATCTCAATTAACTAATATTTAACAAAGACTCCAATGAACAACAACAACAACCTAATATATTCCCACTTAACAAAGACGCCAATGATCTAAACTTAAATGAAACGGACAGCCGTCTCTTTGGCTCATTAAGTCTAATAAGCAATTTGTTAAGAATACAATCATAGAAATGGAGATGAAATATCAGAAACACAATTCATTCATGATTTCAGCCAGTTTTATGAAGAAATAGTACAAAATTCAGGAATGTGTACCTAAAATACTCGAGAAATAGAGCTTGAAACAGCTGATAAAGGGCAGAAATGGAGATGAAGGAAGTTCAGCTACAATTTTGATAGCAAACAGCATAAGAACAGCAATGTCGACCTCAACTTCAATCCAAAAACAACTGAGAATCCCATAAATTCTCCTAGTAAACACAACAGAAAATCAGAAAGCCTTTTAAATCCTTTTGTTTTGTTTTGTTTTCCTTTGTTTTTCTTCTTCGGATCCAGTGTAGAAAATTGGAATTTAGGGGGTTTGTTTTAACTTTTTCAGAGGTTAGATGTGTGTGTATGGTGGTGAATTCTCGGCTGTCTTTTGCGTCAAAGGGAATGGGTGAGTGGTGCGGTTAGGTTTTTAGGAATGGGGGGTCTGTTATGAGAGAGTGAAGAACATGGCGCCGGCTCGGATTTTTTAGGGTTAAGGGGAAGGGAAGGCCCGATCGTAGTATTAGGGCCGGCAGGGGTCTAGAATAGATTCCGGGTCATGACTTTTCAGCAAAAGAGGCAAAAACTTAACCTCATTTGTTTGCACTTGACGTCTAAATCTCAATCACTCCGATAATTAAGTGCATTAGTTTCGAAAGTGTGAATCTTAATTATTCAGATCTTAATCATTAAGTATATTTATTTATTTTTTTACTTTCACAAACACTTAATGGTTTTGAATAGGTTTGTATGATTAAGATCTTAGACTTAATTTCATTAAGATGCTATCACATATTCATTATTAACTGCTGTCACCGTCTACCATTATCAACTACCACCATGTCACCACCACCACCATACTCAACCACCACCACCACACACATACCCCACCACCTCCACCACCACCTCTGCCATCACCACGCCACCATCATCCTTAATCATAGCCTTCATTATCGACCATCACCACCTACTATTCCCACCACTCCGACCACCATCGCTCTCACCCGCAATTAACACTCATCCGCATCAACTATCACAACTGACCACCCCATCACCATCAACAAGCACAGCTGGCATTGCCCATCATTATAACCTACCACCACCCAGCTACCACCACCCACCTACCACCTTACTCAATCACAACTACTACCACCACCCGACATTATTAACTATCACCACCCACCACCACCATCCTCAATCATAATCGTCACCACTACTAATCATTACTAACTACTAGCATGAACCACCATCATAAACCAAAACTACCACCAACCACCGCCTCTAGTCGGCATTCTCCCATTAGTCATTACCACCAACAACTATCATATTTAAAAAAAATTATATATTTTATTGATATAATATTAGATTAGTTAGTATTTCATTTGAATTTTATGTTTATTAATTTTCAAATAAAGATAAATTTTATACATTCAGTTATTAAAAATCAAACAGTCTTAATTATTTCTATTCAGATCTTAATACACATCTTAATATATTCAGATATGTATTCAGATTCAGATGTCTCAATCTTAATACACATATTGATATATAGATGTGTATTCAGATTCAGACGTGTTAATCTTTAAAAAAACAAATGACGCCTTACGCTTTTCAACAAAAGACTAAGGCATCATTTGTTTGCACTCAATGGAGTTGTGAATCTTAATCATTCAGATCTCACACATTAAGTGCGTTTATTTTTAAAGTCTGAATCTTAGTTATTCATATCTTAATTAGTAAGTGTGTTTGTTTTTTTTATTTCACAATCACTTAATGAGTCTGGATAGGTCTGTATGATTAAGATATATAACAGAGACTTAATTTCATTAAGATGTTATCATATATTCATTATTAATTGCTGTCACCGCCTACCATTGTCAATTACCACCATACCACCACCACCACCACTATCACCATCAATCATAGCCGCCATCAAACATCACCACTCACTATCCCCACCACTCCGACCACCATCATTATTACCTACAATCAACACTCATCCACCTCAACTAACACAATTGACCACCCCATCACCATCAACAACCATATTCGGTACTGCCAAATTTATAACCTACCACCACCCACCCACCACCTTCCTCAGTCACAACTATTACCACTACCTGTCATTATTAACTATCGCAACTCACAACCACCATCCTCAATCATAATCGTCACCATTACCAATCACTACTAGCTACTAGCATGAACCACCACCATCAACCAAAATTACCACCAACAATCGCCTCTAGTCGACATTCACCTATTAGCCATCACCACCAACAACTATCATATTTTTAAAAACTATATATTTTATTGATAGATACTAGATTAGTTAGTAATTCATTTGAATTTTATGTTTATTAATTTTTAAATAAAAATAAATTTTATACATTGAGATGTTAAAAATCAAACAGTCTTAATTATTTCTATTCAGATCTTAATACACATCTTAATATATTCACATATGTATTCAGATTCAAGTATCTTAATCTTAATACACATCTTGATATCCAGATGTGTATTTAGATTCAGACGTCTTAATCTTAAAAAAACAAATGAGGCCTAAGATGGAGTTTATTTTAGGCAAAATACATACGGCCTCCGTTTTATATTAAAAACAAAAATAATATTGCAGAGAAAGAGAGAGAATTCTTATTAAATTTTGGGATGATTTACAATGGGCTAAGACTCTTCTATTCATAAGGGAAATATAACTTAGTCACTAAGTAAAACTCTCTACAAGATAGACATTCACTCCAAATAGAATTATATTCATAACACTTCTCCTTGAATGTCTAGTCAATAAGTAATGTGCCTCGTTAAAATCTTAACTAAAATAAAATCCAATGGAAAAAAATCTAGTAAAGGAAAAAGAGTACACAAATCTAACAATACGTCTTTTGGTTGCCTCGTTAAAAACCTTGCAAGGAAACCCAGTGGGACAAAACCTTATAAGGGAAAAATAGTAAACCGCACATTAACTCCCCCCCCCCCCCCCGATGCGAGCATCAATTCACATCATTGAGCCTTCGCATCCCGATCTTGTGCACTAGCTACTTGAAGGTTGACGTCAACAAAGATTTTACATCAGTTTCAGTATATTTTCGTAATGACATAACATAGAGATCTCTTCATTCGTATATTCAGGTACCTGAATCTCTCATGAGATATTATGAAGTGTTATGTCATGTGATCTTCTAGATCACTTGCCTGCTTTATTATGATCATTTTGATCATTTGCTCGTCTTCTTTATCAAGAAGTTTATTTGAAACCGATTGTCTATACGCTTTAAACATACCATAGACATTGTCCTTATAGGACCTATTATAATATGAGCATTTGCAATGATAATATAGTTACTTTCTGTCACGACCCTAGTTCACCAATCGTGAACTTGTCATAACGGCACCCAGTCTTCGCGACTAGGTAAGCCTAACACAATCGCGGAATTTACAGCTTTCACGAACAACTAAAATTAACAACACAATAGAATAGAAAAATATAATAGGTGTCGCTCGGAACATACACTTTACCAAAATTTCTAGAATATATAACCACCAAGACCCGGAAACTCACGGGCAAACACAGGCTAAAGAGAGTATAATTGTGGCTCTATCCTCCAAGAGTATCTATACAACCGAAACAAAAGGAAATAACTAGTGTCACTCATGAAGAACAGAAGAAGACTCTCCAAATCTGCGAACGCAGCAGATGCATACCTCGAGTCTCCTGATATATCTCCTCGATCACCGTTAGTGTGCCTGATCAGATGGACCTGGATTTGCACAACAAAAAGTGTGCAGAAGAGTAGCATGGGTATACCACGGCGATACTCAGTAAGTGCCAGGCCTAACCTCGATGGAGTAGTGACGAGGAAGGCCAGGGCCCTACCGAGAATAATAATAATAATATATATCGAAAAGTATAAAGCAGGAGTAAATCTAAAGTAACGGCAAAATAAGATAGAAACTAAAAATCATCTACGATTAAGCTATCAAGGAAAATTAACACAACAAGTACAAAATCAATATCACAGGATCTCCGGGAATTGAACCCGGAGTCCATTTAACTTAATAGCACAGGATCTCCGGGGATTGAACCCGCAGTCCATTCATATCAATATCACAGGATCTCTGGGAATTGAACCCGCAATCCTTTTATATCAGTATCATAGGATCTCCGGGAATTGAACCCGCAGTCCTTTTATATCAGTATCACAGGATCTCCTGGAATTGAACCTGCAGTCTTTTTATATCAGTATCACAGGATCTCCGGTAATTGAACCCGCAGTCCTTTTATATCAGTACCGTAGGATCTCCGAGAATTGAACCCGCGGTCTTTTTATATCAGTATCATAGGATCTACGGAAATTGAACCCACGGTATTTTTATATCAGTATCACAGGATCTCCGGGAATTGAACCCGCAGTCCTTTTATATCGTAGTAGCACCGGATCTCCGGGAATCAAACCCGCAGTCCACAGAACACAACACAATCAAACAAAGAGAATACGCAGAGAGAAATGAAATATACTGCTACGATTAACAATTAAATTCAATCTCAACATGTTCCAAGAAATTCAATTAAGACAAGTAGGCATTTAGATAGTTAATCCTATCTAAGCATGCTTCCCTAGCTAACACAGAATAAGTCTTGCAATTAAACCAATCAAATAACAGAGATAACACTAATTGAGAAATTCAAGTAAAGTAGGTTTTTCAACAATTTTCGCAAGTACACGCTCGTCACCTCGCGTACAAGGCATTTAAATCAATACATATTATATCCTAGGGGAAAATATCCCCTGCACAAGGTTGGACAAGTTACTTACCTCAATCCTGGTACAAAACCGCTAAGAAATAATGCCCTTGCCACGAGTATCTGACTCCGAGTGCCCAAATCTATTCAAATCAATTACATAGTATAAATAACATCGTAAGTAACTAATTACACTATTAAAATTAAAGCTACGGTGCGAAAATGGATAAAATGACCAAAATACCCTTCCAGCCATCGGATCGGAATCAAAATATTTTTACGTTTTTAGAACCCTCATACTCTCACGAGTCTAACCATATAAAATTTATCAAAATCGGAGTTGTTTGCACCTTCAAATCATCAAAATTTGTTTCTAAGAAATTTACCCCAAGTTCCACCCAAAATCCGATATTAAAGAAGAATTCGAGTTTAGATTAGTGAATAATAATCATAATGGAGTAAGAAATCGTTACCCAACAATTGCCTCTGAAAAACCCTCGAAAAATCCCCCAATACCGAGCTCACTAGCTTGAGTTTGAGTAAAAATGGAAGAACCCTCGTTTTGAAACGTTATATTCTGCCTAGGTCTGTTGTTCAATGCGATAGCATTCAATGGATTGCGATCGGGTAGAGTAAAATTTAAGGCTTGAAAAATGTGCTATGCGATCACAAACTAAGGCTTGCGATCGTAGAAGGCAAGAAACTTGTACACTGCGATCGCATAGAAGAAAAGGGACCCCTACGACTTAGACTCAAAATACACTATGCGATCGCGGGCAAGTAATGTGATCGCATTGAAGAGTGAAATAGGCCTCTGCGATCGCGGACAGGACAATGCGATCGCATAGAGGAAAATTCTGGACTCCTCACCAAACTCTATGCGATCGTATGGGAACCCATGCGATCGCATAAAGTAAATGTCTGCAGCAGTTATGACAGCAATTCAGTTGTGTTCTTCAACTCAAAATGGTCTGTTTGACCCCCATAAAAACACACCCGAGGCCCCCAGGACCTCAACCAAAACCACCAACCTACTCCAAATCATGATACGAACTTGTTCCAATCATAAAAACACATCATTAAACACATAAATCATCAAATCAAGGCGAATTCAAGCCTAAGTTTCAACTAAAACTTCCGAAACCTATATTCCATCAAAAACCCGACCAAACGATGTCCGAATGACCTGAAAATTTGCAGACATATCCAAAATCACCTAGCGAATCTACTGAAACTGTCAGAATTTCATTCCGACCCCCGAATCAAAATCTCACCTATCAAACAGACAAAAATTCCAAACTTCGGCATTTCAAGCCTAAATGAGCTACGGACCTCCAAAATACATTTCAAACATGCTCCCAACCCCGAAATCACCTAACATAGCTAATGGAACCATCGGATTTCCGTTCTGAGGTCGTCTTATCATTGTTTTGAATACGGGCCATTTTTCAACTATTGGGCTCTCATTTAGGGACTAAGTGTCCCAAAACACTGCAAATTATAGATCCGAACATCCCCGCAAACCAATGTAGCATAAATGAACTTAAGGAAAGTAGTTAATTGGGGATCGGGGCGTAAATTTTAAAATTGACCAGCCGGGTCGTTACATCCTCCCACACTTAGACATTTGTTCATCCTCGAACGAGCATAGAAAACATACCTTAGGTAGTAAAAACATGAGGGTACTCGTTGCGCATATCCTGCTCGGTCTCCCAAGTCGCCTCCTCGGCCGGCTGACCCCGCCACTGCACCTTCACCGAAGCGGTGTTCTTTGACCTCAAGTTTCTGATTTGCCTGTCCAAAATGGCCATTGGCTCCTCAATATAAGATAGATCCTTGTCCAGCTGAACTGAACTGAAATCCAATATGTGCGATGAGTCACCATGATATCTTAGGAGCATAGAAACATGAAATACTAGATGGACTCTAGCTAGGCTAGGAGGTAAGGCAAGCTCATATACAACCTCCCCAACTCGCCTCAAAATCTCAAATGGCCCAATAAATCCCGAACTCAGTTTCCCTTTCTTCCCAAATCTCATGACGCCCTTCATGGGTGAGACCCGAAGTAGAACCCGCTCGCCAACCATAAATGCCACATCGCGAACCTTCTTGTCCGCATAACTCTTATGTATGGACTGGGCTGCATGGAGTCTATCATGAATCACTTTGACCTTGTCTATCGCATTCTGAACCATCTCTGTACCTAACAACCTGGCCTCGCCCGGCTCGAACGAACCCACCGGGGACCTGCACCTCCTTCCATATAGGGCCTCATACGGCGCCATCTGAATGCTGGACTGATAGCTGTTGTTATAAGCAAACTCCGCCAGTGGCAAGAAGTGATCTCATGAACCTCCAAACTCAATCACGTACGCACGGAGCATATCCTCTAAAATCTGAATAGTGCGCTCAGACTGTCCATCCGTCTGGGGGTGAAATGTTGTGCTCAGCTCCCCCCGAGTACCTAACTCCTGTTGCATGGCTCTCCAGAACTGCGAAGTAAACTGAGTGCCTCTGTCTAAAATGATGGAAACTGGAATACCATGCAACCAGACTATCTCACTGATATAGATCTCTACCAACCGCTCCGATGAGTAAGTAGTGCACAATGGTATGAAATGGGCGGACTTGGTCAGCCGATCCACAATGACCCAAATAGAATCAAACTTCCTCATAGTCCGTGGAAGTCCGGATACGAAGTCCATGGTGATTCGCTCCCACTTCCACTTTGGGATCTCAATCTACTGTAGCAACCCACCCGGACGCTGATGCTCATACTTCACCCGCTGGCAGTTGAGGCACCTAGAAACATAGTCAACTATATCCTTCTTCATCTGCCTCCACCAATAGTGTTGCCTCAAGTCCTGATACATCTTCGCGGCTCCCGGATGGGTAGAATACCGCGAGCTATGGGCCTCAGCTAGAATCAACTGTCGAAGATCACCCACATTAGGCACACAAATACACCCCTGCATCCTCATCACCCCATCATCCCCGATGGTAATATCTCTAGCATCACCATGCCGAACTCTATCCTGAAGAACAAACAAATGAGGGTCATCAAACTGTCGCTCCCTGATGCGATCAAATAGAGAAGACCAAGAAACCACGCAGTCCAGAACTCGACTGGGCTCTAAAAGATCCAATCTAACAAACTGTCTGGATAAGGCCTGAACACTCATCGCCATAGGTCTCTATGAGGCTGGTAGATATGCCAAACTCCCCAAACTCTCCGCCCGGTGACTCAAGGCATCGACAACCACATTGGCCTTGACCAGGTGATAAAGAATAGTAATATCATAGTCCTTTAACAACTCTAACCATCTCTTCTAACGCATATTTAGGTCCTTCTACTTAAGCAAGTGCTGCAAACTCCGATGATCAGTGTAAATCTCACAAGGAACCCCATACAAATAATGACATCAGATCTTCAAGGCGTGAACAATGGCAGCTAGCTCAAGATCATGAAAATGGTAGTTCTTTACATGCACCTTCAGCTGTCGGGACGCGTAGGCAATCACCCTACCATCCTGCATCAATACTGCCCCAAGTCCAATCCGTGAGGCATCACAATAAACTATATAGGACCCCGAACTGGTAGGCAACATCAAGATAGGGGACGAAGTCAGAGCTGTCTTGAGCTTTTGGATTCACACTCCTCTGTCCACTGAAAAGGGGCACCATTTTGGGTCAATCTGGTCATAGGTGCTACGATCGATGAGAACCCCTCCACAAAGCGACGGTAATAACCCGCCAAACCAAGGAAACTACGAATCTCAATAGCTGAGGAGGACCTAGGCCAACCCTGCACGGCCTCCACCTTCCTCATATCCACTCGAATACCCTCGCTCAACACCACGTGGCCTAAATTGCCACCGAACTCAGCCAAAACTCACATTTAGATAACTTTGCATATAATTGCTTCTCCCTCAGAGTCTGAAGCACTATCCTCAGGTGCTGCTCGTCCTCTTCCCGACTGCGAGAATATACCAAAATATCATCAATGAAAACAATCACGAACGAGTCAAGATATGGCCTGAATAAACTGTGCATCAAATGCATGAAAGTTGATGGGGCAACTCATAATGACCATACCGAGTCCTGAAGGCAGTCTTTGGGATATCTGGCTCCCGAATCTTCGGCTGATGATAACCAGAGCGCAAATCAATCTTGGAGAACACCCATGCGCCCTGTAGCTGATCAAATAAGTCATCAATATATGGCAAAGGATACCGGTTCTTCATTGTAACTTTGTTCAACTGGCGATAGTCAATGCACATACACAAAGAACCGTTCTTCTTCTTCACAAACAACATATGAGCACCCCAAGGCGAAACACTGGGTCGAATGAAACCCTTACCCAACAACTCCTGTAACTGATCCTTCAATTCATGAGGAGCCATGCGGTACGGAGGAATAGAAATGGGTTGAGTGCCCGACAACAAATCAATACCAAAATCGATATCTCTATCGGGCAGCATGCTCGGGAGATCAGTTGGAAACGCATCAGAGAAATCTCGTACCATTGGGACTGAATCAATAGAAGGGGTGTCAATACTGACGTCCCTCACATAAGCTAGATAAGCAGTACACCCCTTCTCAACCATACGTTGAGCTTTGAGAAAGGAAATAACACGACTGGGGGTGTGATCTAGAGTACCACTCCACTCAATACGTGGAATGCCTGGCATAGCCAGTGTCATGGTCTTGGTGTGACAATCAAGAATAGCATGATGGGGCGACAACCATTCCATGCCCCGAATAATATCGAAATCAACCATACCGAGCAAAAAAAGATTAGCTCTGGTCTCAAACCACAAATAGTGACCACACATGACCGATACACACGGTCCACAACTAAAGAATCTCCCACCGAAGTAGAAACATAAACGGGGGCACTCAAAGAATCCCAAGGCACACCCAGATATGAAGCAAAATAAGAGGACACATATGAAAAAGTAGAACCAAGATCGAATAGAATCGATGCCTCTTTGTGACTAACCAAGATAATACCTGTGATAACAGAGTCAGAGGCGACAGTTGCGGTGCAACTAGGAATAGCATAAAATTTGGCCCGGCCCCTCCCTCGAGGGCGGCCTCTATCACCCTAATCCC
Source organism: Nicotiana noctiflora (assembly GCA_032618575.1). NCBI lineage: Eukaryota > Viridiplantae > Streptophyta > Magnoliopsida > Solanales > Solanaceae > Nicotiana > Nicotiana noctiflora. The sequence continues at coordinate 165,757 of JASVEL010007183.1, forward strand.
CACCCCTGGCTGACAGGGCAGGTGGGGTGGCGGCTGGAGCTGGAACGATGGCCTTCTGCCCTTGTGAACCATGCTGAGGCTGTAAAGTCCGTGGAGGCGCTCCTATCCTACGCCTGGGCACTCCCTAACCAGATGGCGAGTATCCCCGCACTCATAACAAGCCCTGGGAGGATGCGGTGGTTGTGACTGACTGGCCCCGCTCCCGCTGGACTGACCCACGGAGGTACCCCGTGCAGGAGGTGCGCTAGAAACTAGGGAGCATAGTAAGGCTCCCGAGGTGCTGGAGGAGGTGAAGTACCACCAGCTGCTGGCAATGCTGAATGAACTGGACGACCAGAATAACCCGCAGTCAAATCGACTGGCTGCTGCAGTACGGGCACCAGAGAAATGACCCGACTCACGAGACCTTTTGGCCTCCTTCTCTAACGAGCATACCCTCAATCCGTCTGGAAATACTCACCGCCTGCTGATATGGCACATCCTTCTCTAGCTCTCTGGCCATGTTGGACCGGATAGGTGGAATAAGACCCTCAATAAACCTCCGCACTCTCTCCCGGACCGTGGCGACCAAAATCGGTGCATGTCTAGCTAATCGGGTGTAACTGATGGCATACTCAAATAATATATTAGAGCCCTGGCGCAACCGCTCAAACTCCGCACGCCAAGAATCCCTAAGGCTCTGGTGAACAAACTCCCTCAAAAACATATCAGAGAACTATGCCCAAGTCAGTGAGGCATACTCGACTAGACTATCCAACTCATACGTGCGTCACCAATCATAAGCAGCCCCTCGAAGCTGAAAAGCAGTAAAAGAATCCCCATTGGACTCTACTATGCCCATAGTACAGATGATACGATGACACTCCTCCAGAAGTCCCAAGGCATCATCTGAAGCTAAACCACTGAACACTGGGGGATCATACTTCTTGAACCTCGCCAACCCGCGTTGCTCGTCCTCGGAGGCAGCTGACCCACCTTCGGGCTGTACTGGTGCGGCAGGCGGTATAGGAATAACATTTGAAACCTGCTCCATGGGCACTCACTGCTCAGGAGTGCGAGTTGCGGGAGTCTGGGCACCTCCCCCGGCCTGAGATGTGGCTGCAGCGAGAGGAAACAACCCCACCTAAGCCAGAGTAGTGTACATGCTCATAAACTGAGCCAAAGCCTCCTAGAGTGCTGGAGTCGTAGTAGTTGTAGTAGGTGTACCAGGTGCCTGTGCTCCACCCTGATCCACCGGTGGTGCCTCAGCGGCAGCGCGTGCGGGTGTTGTGGTTGCACCTCGGGCACTTCCTTGGCCTTCCCCCCCTCCCGGCCTCTAGTGGCGGCAGCAGGGGGCGCAGGTGCCTGCTCCTCACGAGTAGCACGTGTCCTCACCATCTGTGAGAGAATAGAAGACAAAAGTTTAGATTTGGTGTCAAAATATCGCACGACAACGAATTCAAAAGAAATGAAGATTTTCCTAAACCGTTACATAGCCCCTCGCAGATAAATACGTACATCTCCGTATCGATCAGCGAGACTTTAAATAACCGGCCTGTGTCCCGCGACTCCTATGAACCTAGAGCTCTGATACCAACTTGTAACGACCCTAGTTCACCAATCGTGAACCTGTCATGACGTCACCCAGTCTTCGTGACTAGGTAAGCCTAACACAATCGCAAAATTTACAACTTTCACGAACAACTAAAATTAACAGCGGAATAGCATTGAAAAATATAATAGGTGTCGCTCGACACATACACTTTACCAAAATTTCTAGAATATATAACCACCAAGACCCAGAAACTCACGGGAAAACACAAGCTAAAGAGAGTATAACTGTGGCTCTATCCACCAAGAGTATCTATACAACCAAAACAAAAGGAAATAACTAGTGTCACTCGGGCTCGGGAAGAACAGAAGAAGACTCTCCAGATCTGCGAACGCAGCATATGCATACCTCGAGTATCCTCATATATCTCCTCGATCACCGGTAGTGTGCCTGATCAGATGGACCTAGATCTGCACAACAAAAAGTGTGTAGAAGAGTAGCATGGGTACACCACGGTGGTACTCAGTAAGTGCCAAGCCTATCCTAGATGGAGTAGTGACGAGGAAGGTCATGGACCTACCGAGAATAATAATAATAATATATATCGAACAGTGTAAAGTAGGAGTAAATCTGAAGTAATGGCAAAATAAGATAGAAACTACAAATCATCTACGATTATGCTAACAAGGAAAATTAACACAGCAAGTACAGAATCAATATCACAAGATCTCCGGGAATTGAACCCGCAGTCCATTTAACTCAATAACACAGGATCTCTCGGAATTGAACCCATAGTCCATTCATATCAGTATCACAAGATCTCCGGGAATTGAACCCGCAGTCTTTTTATATCAGTATCACAGGATCTCCGAGAATTGAACCCGCAGTCCTTTTATATCGTAGTAGTACCGGATCTCCAAGAATCGAACCCGCAGTCCATAGAACACAACACAATCAAACAAAGAGAATACGCAGAGAGAAATGAAATATACTGTTACGATTAACAATTAAATTCAATATCAACATGTTCCAAAAAATTCAATTATGACAAGTAGGCATTTAGAAAGTTAATCCTATCTAAGCATGCTTCCCTAGCTAATATAGGATAAGTCATGCAATTAAACAAATCAAATAAAAGAGATAACATTGATTGAGCAATTCAAGTAAAGTGGATTTTTTAATAATTTGCGCAAGTACACGCCCGTCACCTCGCGTACAAGGCATTTAAATCAACACATAATATATCCTAGGGGAAAATATCCCCCACACAAGATTAGACAAGCCACTTACCTCAATCACGGTATAAAGCCGCTAAGAAATAATGTCCTTGCCACGAGTATCCGACTCTGAGGGGCCCAAATCTATTCAAACCAATTACATAGTGTAAATAACATCACAAGTAACTAATTACACTGTTAAAATTAAAGCTACGGCGCGATAATGGGTAAAATGACCAAAATACCCCTCCAACTATCGACTTAGAATCGAAATATTCTTACGTTTTCAGAACTCTCATACTCTCACGAGTTTAACCATATAAAATTTATCAAAATCAGAGTTTGTTTGCCCCTTCAAATCATCAAAATTTGTTTCTAAGAAATTTACCTCAAGTTCCACCCAAAATCCGAAATTAAAGGAAGAATTCGAGTTTAGATTAGTGAATAATAATCATAAGGGAGTAAGAAATCATTATCCAATAATTGTCTCTGAAAAACCCTCAAAAATCCCCCAAAACCGAGCTCCCTAGCTTGAGTTTGAGTAAAAATGGAAGAACCCTCGTTTTGAAATGTTATATTCTGCCCAAGTCTGTTGTTCAATGCGATCACATTCAATGGATTGTGATCGCGTAGAGTAAAATTTGAAGGCTTGGAAAATGTGTTATGCAATCGCAGCCTAAGGCTTGCGATCCCAGAAGGCAAGAAACTTGTACACTGTGATCGCATGAAGCTCAATGCGATCGCATAGAAGAAAATGGACCCCTGAGGTTCAGACTCAAAATACACTATGCGATCGCGGACAAGTAATGCCATCGCATTGAAGAAGGAATAGACCTATGTGATTGCGAACAGGACAATGCGATCGCATAGAGGAAAATTTTGGACTCCTCACCAGACTCTATGCGATCACATGAGAACCTATGCAATCGCATAGAGTAAATGTCTGCAACTGTTATGACAACAATTCAATTGTGTTCTTCAACTCAAAGTGATCCGTTTGACCCTCCAAAACACCCCCGAGACCTTAACCAAAATAACCAACCTACTCCAAATCACGATATGAACTTGTTCCAATCATAAAAACACATCATTAAACACAAAAATCATCAAATCAAGGCGGATTCAAGCCTAAGTTTCAACCAAAACTTCTGAAACCTATTTTCCATAAAAAACCCGACCAAACGATGTCCGAATTACCTGAAAATTTGCAGATATATCCAAAATCACCTAACAAAGCTACTAAAACTGTCAGAATTCCATTCTGACCTCCGGATCAAAATCTCACCTATCAACCGGATTTTCAAAAATTTCAAACTTCGGTATTTCAAGCCTAAATGAGCTACGGACCTCCAAAATACATTCCGAACTCGCTCTCAACCCCAAAATCACCTAACGGAGTTAACAAAACCATCGGATTTTCATTCCAAGGTCATCTTAACACTGCTCCGAATACGGACCTTTTTTAACTATTGAGCTCTCATTTAGGGACTAAGTATCCCAAAACACTCCAAATTCTAGAATCGAACATCCCGGTAAACCAAAATAGCAAAAATTAACTTAGGGAAAGCAGTTAATTGGGGATCGGGGCATAAATTTAAAAAATGACCAGCCGAGTCGTTACACTTTCTTTGAGTCAGCAAATGCGTTTGGCCTGCTTTACAATAAATTGCACATGAATTATCCTTTTATTAACTTCGAGTTTATATTATTTTATTTGAGGATCTAGATGTATAAATGATAATTTATTCCATGTAACTTTTTCTCAACTGTTGTATCTTGTCTCCCTCTCGTGTTAGAAAAATCAACTTGTTTCCTCAACATTGAAAACTCATCTTTGTGTGTTATGGTGTTAATCAAAATATACATCGCACATCAATAATAATAAGATGGAATTATTTGGTTCCTAACCCTGGATCACTTGTAAGGTGAGAAAATAATATACTTTCGTATATAACCTATACCGAACAGATATAGATAACTTTGTTCTCATAAGCAATAGCTTATCTATTAAGTAGAGACACTCAATAAATTATTTTGCTAAACCAACTTATCAAGATAAATTATCTTAAATAGGAAATCTGAATATTATGCTCGAAATTAAATTAATGAGCAAGATACCTCGCACACACCGGCTAGGTTGCGGGTTAATAATAAGTACACATGTAACCATCTCAAAATAGAACACATTGACTCCTATTCCTAAAAAAACTAACTATACATGGTTCAAATAAAACCCTTGAAAAAGAATGCGGGACAAAGAAAAACCAAGAGGGCATTGCTACACTACCTAACAAAAGAAAATATTTTTATTTTCTTTCTTCTTTAGACTTAAATCCCTCAAGAAAATTGTCTAATAGATCCATCATCGGAAAATATGCAATCTTTTCTATTTAAAAAAAATTATTCAGTTAAACTAACACAACTAAAATAACATAGAAAGTCACCTAGACAATCTCTTCAACTCACATTTAAAATTGTGCATTGTCCCCAATGCACACCATAACTAATAAAAGGGTAAAAGAAACTCCGTGTTAGGCCAAAGGCCGAAGCACCAACATTCCATGAGGTTCTCAGACTTCTCCCACGCTTGGTCCTTCGTGCGGGTACCTCACACTTAACCAACCTTTTGGTTTGATGTTGCAACTTTGCTTTTCATACTCCTAGAAAATAAAAAACTAACAATACAAAATAATACAATTAAAAAATAAAAAAATAAATAAAAGAAAGAATAAAGGTGGGTTGCCTCCCAACAAGCGCTTGATTTAACATTGCGGCATGACGCGAATCGCTTTTTGCCTCCACCTCGAGCTTATGAATTACATTCCCAATTTGGCATCAAGTTTTCAACTATGCTCTAGTGTGGAGGAACAAATTAATCAGCCCAAGCAACCATTGTACTATTCTACATTTCTTGGCTTTTAGATGAGGTATGTAGTCTTGTCTTTCTGGCAAGAAAGAATCCAGAATGTAGGCACCTTCTTCCTCATTTCTTGACTTCTCAATCGGCTTGGATGACTATATTTCCATATCGCCATCCAAGCACAACGTAGAAAAATATTTGGAGTGCGGACCAATGCACTCACACACATGAATTTTAGGATTTTCAGCATCTTCAACCTCAATGATACTAGAGTTGTGATGACCTAACCCTTCGTCTCATATGTTACTGCTCCATTTTGCCTGTTCTACGCTTCTTTGTGTTTTATTATCAGTATGTGGTATGTTAGAGTTGATTTGTATTGGTATTGGTGGAAAATGAGACACTTAGTCTCTTTAAGTTGGAAAAGTCAACTGGATGTTGACTTATGAGTTATAGGGCTCGGATGTGATTTTTGGGATTCGGTTAGCTTTGGGAGGTGATTTGTGACTTAGGAGTGCGATAGAAATTAATTTTGGAGGTCCGATATAGAATTAGGCTTGAATTGGTGAAGTTAGTGTTTCAGCGAATTGCAGGTGTTAGGTGAGATTTTGATTCGAGGGTCATAATGGAATTTCAAGAGTTGTTGTAGCTTCGATATGTGATTTTTGATATGTGTGCAAAATTTCGGGTCATTCAAACGTCGTTTGGTTGGGTTTTCGATCGAATGCGTGTTTCGTAAGTTTTTAAAGAACTTAGGCTTGAATCCGATGTGAATTTATTATTTTAGTATTGTTAGATATGTTTTGATTGGAAGAAGTTTGAATGAGGTTTTAGGATGCGTTAGTTCTTTTGGTTGAGGTCCCGGGGCCTCGGGTGAGTTTCGAATGGTCGATCGGACCAATCTTGGCATTTTGAGTTGCAGATTTTGCTGTCTTGATGTTGCAGAGTATTTGTGCTTCCCGATCGCGGGTATGGTGTCACGATCTCGTAGAAGTTTTTTCGAAGGCAGGTGATTTGCTCTATGCATTCACGTTCATGGGTCCGCGTTCGCGGAAGGTAAGAGGTTTGTGCTTCGCGTTGGCACAAGCTATGTTGCGTTCGCGTTTAAGGAATTTGGCAGGCCAGTTAATGCTCTATGCGTTCGCGTTATTTGGTTCGTGATAGTGGAAGGTCGGTCAGTAGTGCTTCACGTTCGTAGTGATGGTATTGCTATCGCGTAGGGGTTATTTTGATCAAGGAAAATTTGTGCACTGCGAACACGTGGAATTGACCGCGTTTGCGTAGAAGGAAATGCTGGAGCTAGGCAATGAGTTTATAAACATTTCATCCGCAATTTTGGGTCATTTTTCCTCCATTGTTGGACTTTTTTAGAGCTTTTTGAAGGAAAATAAAGAGGGATTTAAGGAGAATCGATTGTAGGTAAGATTTTTGAACTTAAAACACGATTATATTGTAAAATTGGTCTATGAATTCATGAAAATTAAGCCTAAAATTGATGAACTAGTGCTTGAGTTTCTGATATTTCAAATAGGGATTTGATAGGTCAATTGAGCTCGGATTTGGGAGTTCTTGATATGTATGAACTCGTGGCGAGACGAGGAATCTGGTAATGTGAGCTTTTTTATTTTTCAAGGAAGTGGGCTTGGGGCTCGATCTTTGCTAGTTTCGAGATTTTTGCTATTTTTGTTTGTTTTTGATTGGGTAGTGTCCCATTTTTATATTGTGATGTATTCACTCTGATTTTGGATAGATTCGACGCACGTGGAGGTCGATTTGAGGGGCAAAGGCGTCGCGAGCTAGAGATTTCACTGAAACGAGGTGAGTAATACTTGTAAATGATATCCCGAGGGTTTGAAACCCCATATTTGCGCATCATAGTGTTGTATTGAGGTGACTTGCATGCCGAATATGAGCGTGGGGTAGAGCACCGTTGGTGATTTTAACTTGGTCCGCCCCGGTTGTTGATTTTTACCACGTATTGAACTGAAACTACTTGTTATCATTATAATTTGGGCTGATTGCCATGTTTGGGCTTCGTGCCAACTATGTGAATCCTTCTCAAAGGGTTGCACTGTTCTGTATATTATGATGGAGTGCCTTACGTGATTTCTTGCTACTCAGTTATTATTTACTCTCATTACTCACTGGGTTGGAGTACTCACTTTACTCCCTGCACCTCGTGTACAGTTGCAGGAAATTTGTTACCCAATAGCGAGTTTAGCTGCTTGAGTATTTTGCTATCGTAGCTGAGCAAGGTGATCGCCGGCGTTCGTGGCACCGAATTTTGTCTTTGATTTGTAAATCTTATTTTGTATATCATTGGACCTATAGTTGTGTTTGGATTTTTTTTAGATGCTCGTGACTTGTGACACCCCGATCGGGCTGTGTTGGATTGTAAATATCGATTATTAATGCTATTAAGTCGTATTTACCCATTCTTTTATGTTTAATAATTGTTAAAGAGACGAATTGGGTTAGTTGATTAGCCTTGTCTTCACGAGAGGTGCCATCACGACTAGGTTTGGAAATGGGATTCTGACAAGTTGGTATCAGAGCCTAGGTTACTGGGTCTAACGAGTCATGAGCAGGTTTAGTAGAGTCTTGCGGATCGATACAAAGACATCTGTATTTATCCACATGAGGCTGCAGAACCTTTAGGAAGAACTTCACCTTCTTGGAATTCTTATCGTGCGTATTTGATTCAGCTTGAGATATAGCTCTTGAAATTCCTTCCACATGTCTGTATACGCACATGAGCGCTCAGTATTATATGTGCCTTGATGGCTTGCGATTCCTTGATCAAGGGGCAAGACGTGATCTTCATGAGTATGTTGGGCCAGTCTGGAGGACTTGAAGCCTGATCTTTGCCTATGGCTTGAGCACCGAGGTGCTGATTATGCGAGCAAGTGTTTTGAACTTGTATGTTCGGTATTGTCCTTATTAGCCGGAATGTCGATTGGATATCCATGTGATGAGTATGTTAGTACTGCGGGGTGTGTATACATGACTTGGTAGTGACAAATAAATCTGCTGGATAGTAGAGGAACTATTAAGTGTTCAATTCCTATCGTGATTTGATGTGTACCCTGAATTATGGGCGCGTGAAGATTATTTTTGTGTCTCCTAGTTGGAAAGTAAAGTGCAATACATGTGCGGTATAAGTTCAGACTCAGGGAGACTAAATGACTGTGTAACATATATGATGGTGGAAGGTGTGCTGAAATACTAAATTGAGGCGAAACAGGTGGGTTATCTCCCACGAAATGTTCTTAAGTGGCATGCTCCTTATGTGTACGTTAGAAGATCTCATATGTAATTGAAGGGTACATGTTGGAACTTTGAGGATTCGGGTCGCTTAAGAGAGATGACTCAACTGATGTGGGGGTAAATGCGAGATTTGTAGAGGATTACAGTACCTGATGATCTGTGTTTTCACAACTAGTAGATATTTTGAGTTCAAACTCACCATGATATTGTGGCATCATTAGAGTAAAAGTATTATGGGTTATTGAGTGTATCCTGATGTATGGCTTCGAACCAAGTTAGGGAGGCTGCTGTTGAATAGCTGATTGCACAGTTATGTGCTATGTTTATTCCATTTCGAGATATACTGGCGGATCAGTTTTGGTCGCAGAAATTGAGCCGAGGATGACACGAGTGAAGAAAAATTTTGACAAAGTTTATATAGTGCTTCGTAGATGTGAGAAAATACAAGGATGTCTTGAGCTATTATTGATAAAGAATGCTCAGTGTATAGAGAATGAAGATGGTTGTTTGTATTGGTATGAGACCATGTTCATGCAATGTTAGAGTGCTATAAGGCATGGGTGATTCTGCTCGTTAAGCCATGTGAATTGCAGTTTGAATAAGAGCGGATGACTCATGAGAATGGTTTTATTGTGTTCAAGATTCTACGTGTAACCATTAGGTGTCTTAAGGTTGTGTATGTAGTCAGAGATTGTGTTTTCATCAGAAAGGTCAAGACTTGTGGTATATTTACGTGATTATGGGATCCTATGTGTCGGTACCTAGAAAGTAAAGGAAACAAATTCAGATTCGCAAGAAGTCCTTCAAGTAGAGTATTTTGGAATGTGGTATTTCTAGGAACATTTGAGAGAGTATTCAGTGTCTTATGGGTCTTAGACGTTATGGTCTTGTGCTTGGGTCTCGTGTAGTGAGCCTGGGTTGAGGCATTATGGTGCTACAACAAGAGGAAATATCAAGTTGATGATGAATCAGAAGGGAAATTAAGTAGATGAAGTAGCTTGATAGCAGACCAAATCGGTATAGTACGGATATAATTAGTTCATCGTATGTGTCCGAGGCAATGAGCCCTTACAGGTATTGTGCAGCAAAGTTCTTGAGCTGTAACAACTTGCTTAGCTTGGTTTGGATAGAAGGATCCAGTCCTAGCAGTTTAGCTTGTGCAAATGGAATTGGCAGAGATATTCTTGTCGGGTTTACCGTGGTTTGGAGATGAATATATTTTCTATGGGTATGCGAGGCATGGAATGTGTAATGATTCTTCTTTCTAATGAGATTAGCGGAAGTTCTTGATTAGATGAGTTACAATTCAGTTCTAAAAGGGAGTTCAAAAGAAAAATTCTTGGGAAACGCATAGGCTCAGGTAATCAAGGAAATGGTACTAGTGAATGTGAGTGATTTGATGAGAGTATATGTATCGGAAGAAGGGTAATGTGATTAGACTGATGATACTACATTAATATTACGGTGCTTTCTAGCTAGATCGACTACTAATATTTGAGTGTGTTTGATGGCACATGAGAGTTTTAGAATATCTTTCATAGAATGATTAGGTACTTGAGGTGTAATATGTATTCATACGGTGGAATTGGGGATCAGGTATGGTGACTCGTGTGCTATACAGAGTTGGAGACTGGGAGTTCTCAGGTAAAGACTATGTAATGGTTGTGGATCGTGTGTATTGGTACCGTTAGCAGCTACTGGGATTTGGAGGCCCGAGTGGATCTTTCTTTGCTTGGTATATTATATTTTGGATATGATATTGGGGTGTAGACTGGTTGTCTCATTGTTGGGTTATTTTAGACTATCGTGCTATGGGCTATGTCGGAAAATGCCACAGGTTGCATGGCGAGGTGCACCGGAGTATGTTCTAGCAGAGTAGGTTGTATTCCGAAGACTAGTAGACGACTGGGAAGAAGCTTTATAGGTTGGGCCTTCGTGGCGGATGTTAGTACAGAGGTTTCTACCATTGATTTAGTTCCGATATTGAGGGAATTATTGGATGCGTTTCTTGTGGCCGAGCATGTCGCCAGGTGAGATTGTTAATTATGGGGGCCATTGAAGAATGGGTAATGGTAGGCAGTAAATACCATATTCTCTATAATGACTACATACTTAATGCTATAGAACATCTCCATTAAATGTCACCGGGTGGCAGACATTTGTCTCGACTTTTATGAATATCATTCCCTTCAGGGATAAACGAGATTGTTGCCTTCAGACCTGGTTGCATATTGCCTCCGGCTTTATGTGTCATTTTATTATGCGATCATTTAATATGAACATATTTTACCCTATACATCCTTATAAGTACTTCACTCAGGGGCAGACCTACGCTTGGGGGTGGGGAGCACGCGCACCCATTGTCCTCGGTAAAAATATTATATGTATATTCTATATATATATAAGTTAATAGAATAAGGACCCCTATAAATATATTATGAGGCACCCTCAGTCACAAAGAGTGGGTAAAAGAGTTGGTTTGTGGAGTAGTTCGCTTCTTCAAGACCCAAGTTCAACAATCAAAATAATTATTTTGATTGGGTCTCATTTGGTAATTTTAACACCCAAAGGCCTATTTGTATCCTTTTCTCTCTCTCTGAGAGAATTTCAACAGGCCTACTAGTACCCTTTTATCTCTCTTTGAGAGAATTTCAACACAGTATTCCATTTTCTTTCTTTTAACATTCTTCTGCCAAACCCAAATGAACAAAACAAATTTCATCCACCTTTTTACCATCACATATTCACACGTTCTTTCTTCAGGGATCAATGCATCAAGCAGCTGCCAATCTTTTTCTGGGTAAGATTTAAAAATTATACTTGGAATTTTCCATCTTGTTTCCACTTTTCTAATGGTAAATTTCAGTTTCTAAGTTAGGGTTTAAAAAAATTTCTTTTAAAATACGATTGAGAAGGGGATTAAATAGAAGGTTTTGCTTGCCTCTTATTTGTGTGGTATTTATTTGGTGCCGGGAGCCGTATCATACGGCTCTGGCATGAGTTATAGTAGTGGAAGGAGCAGCTTCAGGCTTCTTGGTATTAAGTTCGTTGGCAGGCCAATGTGGTTACATATTTAGCTTGAGTTAGCTTGGTTAGTCCCGAGTTGTATTGTTGGGAGGTAGGTTGTCGTTATTGAACTTGTTAGTGATATGGGGAATCTATGAGTTGCTTTTCTGTGCTGTGAGGCATTATGATTGGTTGGATATGGGCACTTGTGGTGCGGTTCTATTGAGGGTTCATGGAGAAAGTCTAGCGGGAAGAGTAATTGAGTGTTGCTCCGTAAATGGAGTATTGACGTTGATCTATCGGGTTGCGTGCCATATGTTATTTGTTTCACCATGAGTGTAATGAATTGCTTTGGTTTCAGACATCAAATTATGCGTGGCTGTCGATTTTGAGCATGACGACTGGAGGTGCTTCATAGGTAACATTATTTGGATAGGATTGCGCATTGTGGCGAGGCTACGTGAGGGTATGACCTTTCGGGGTAGCTTCATGTATTCTATTTCTATGACGTGAGATGGGGTCACCGCCTTCTGTTGTGATAGTAGTGATGAACTTGAGTTACAGCTCATTCGTTGAAGTCATTTGCCATGATTTGAGTATGTTCAGACCACTCCTTATTGGTGCGTGTATTTTGCAAGTTGTGGCTTAGGCCTAATGAGGTTTCATATCACCAGAGTTGTGCATTGGATTCGAGGTGATCTTTGGAGTCATTAATTAATACGAACATATTTGATTTCAGCTGGTTGGGAGGATAAAATTGGAGTTTGGCTCGGGATCTGTTGTGGTATTAGTCAAAAAGGAAGTGGCTTCATTAATGGTTGATCTTAGAAATGGTTACGATTTATCGCGTGTTTCATTTGTCATTGGCAGTATATAAAAGTGTTGGAATAAGACTTTAGCTAATAAAAGGTTTTTATCGGTTTGTGGTAATTGTGGGCAATTGCTGTGGATAGAGGCTACCGTTTCGAGTGTTGGATTATGTGGTATATTATATAATTTCACCTGAGGTTGCAGTATGGGTTATTACAACTGGTTCAGACTTATTCTGAGTATAGATGTGAGGTTCTGGTCTTGTGTATAATTTCAAAAAGTGTAATGTGGTTCTATGGGTCATGGTCTAAATGGGTTGTGAGATTTCAACTATGTTGTGTTATCGGACCTATGCGAGATAGGGTGACGTGGGATCACCCCGGGTATATGCTTGATAAGGTTATTCAGCTATTGGTTGGCTTATAAGAGTACGCTCGAAGACGAGCATTGGTTTAAGTTGGAGAGGATATGACGACCCAACGTGTCGTCTTATGTGTTACTGCTCCATTTTTCCCGTTTTATGCTTCTTTACATTTCGTTATCAGTATGTGGTGCGTTAGAGTTTATTTGGATTGGTATTGGTGGAAAATGAGACACTTAGTCTCTTTAAGGAAGGCTTAAGTTGGAAAAGTCATCCGGACATTGACTTATGTATGAGTTATAGGGCTCGGATATGATTTTCAAGATTCGGTTAGCTTCGGGAGGTGATTTATGACTTAGGAGTGCGATCGGAATTGATTTTGGAGGTCCAATGTAGAATTAGGCTTGAATTGGCGAAGTTAGTATTTTGGCGAATTCCGGGGGTCAGGTGAGATTTTGATTCGAGGGTCGGAATGGAATTCCGAGAGTTGTTGTAGCTTCGATATGTGATTTGTGATGTGTGTGCAACTTCTAGTGTGTTTACAACTTGTAGCCTCCAGATCCATGCTTTAAATGCTTTTTGATCCGTTGCTCTCGAATGTCTTGAATTGATACAGAACTCGTATCTATTTGCTCTTTGTATCCTTTATTTTTAGAATTACATTCCAACCCACTATAAACAGGTACATGACTCACCGTTGAATTACGTCCCGTGTCTAATTTGTCTCCTTGCATCTTTCTCTTTCTGAATAATAACCTTTTGAACAATCCACGTGTCTTGCCACATCATAAAAAAAACTTTTTCCCAATACACTTATACTCTTATAACTATGCAAATCTAAACCTAAATAATTATTTTGTGATGTCCCAAGAAAAAAGTCCACGTCATGGAGAATGATACCCTTAGTCACGAGTACCCTTTATAGCCTGTTTGGCCAAGCTTTTTTCTTGGCCAAAATTATTTTCGGTCAAAAGTATTTTCCCCCCAAAGTTAAGGTATATGACCAAACTTTTTAAAGAAAAAAAAGTATTTTTGAATAAAAGTAGAAAAATTAGCTTCTCATTATAAATATTTTTTTGAAAAACACTTTTGAGAAAAATATACTTAAAAATACTTTTTAAATGTTCGACAAACATTAATTGCTGCTCGTAAGTAATTTTTTAAATTGATTAGCCAAACACAAATTAATTTTTATCAAAAGTACTTTTTTAAAAGTATTTTAAAAAAAATACTTTTTCAAATAAATAAATTTGAAAATTTGGCTAAATATGCTATAAATAATACTTGGGGAAAAAGTCAAAAAACCATAGACGGTAACTCTGAAAATTTCTGACAAGATTCTTAACGCGGAATCTCACTTTCCCAACTCCAAAACAGAAAAGTGATTGAAGAGCACTTCCAGAAAAGGAAAAAATACAGAAGAAAACCGATTGTATAACATACGCAGCATATATACATATACTCGTAATAGATACGTAACTGTCACATACATAATTTAAGATATCCTCATGTCCTCCATCGACTTCAGTCACATACTCTCTTTTCTTTCAAGTTCCCTCTAGGTTTCCCCAATTTCATCTCTTTATTTTAGCTTTCTTACTTTAATTCGTTTGGTCCAGCTTCAATCAAGCTGAATAATACTTCAATTTTCTATAACCTTTGCTCTCTATATACTGGCACTTTTTATTTAGGTTTGGGAGGTGAATAAAGTAAAGAAGAAAGAGGGTGGAGGGCGATTACAAATGCCGGAGGAGGACTTGTTAGAAGTTAAGTTTCGGTTGTTCGATGGATCAGACGTGGGTCCGTTTCGCTGCTTACCGGCTTCCACGATAGCTATGCTTAAAGAGAGAATTGTCGCCGAATGGCCCAAAGGTCAGTACATAAAAAATATTTGTTTCATGCTTGGAGTGCTAGCTTAGTATGATTGAAACGCTTTTCCTACAAATATCTTATTGTTGCTGGAAGCTGGAAAACAGGGTCCAAATAGAAACACTAGAATACTCATAAATCTAATGAAACCGGCACCGTAACGCTCACTATTCTAAATAACTGTTCGAAAGTTTTTTTTTTGTTTGGTTTGCATTTAATTGTTCCTGGTGGTGATTTTGATTCCTTTTTTGCAATTAAACCATTGATTTTGTGTGACATTTTAATTGATAAGGCTAATGTGCAAATGGCCTAAAGTTCACATCAATTAGCTGCAATGTTGCTCTTGAATCTGTTTCCTTTTTTTTTTTCCATGTTTAATTCATCTAGGTTTGTCTTTCTATATTTGTAGTTTATCGGAGAACATGAAGAGTGCCCCAATAGTATTATAGCTTCATCTTCAGGAAAAGGGAAAAAAAGGAAGTTGAAGAGAGAATATTCTTCTATTGGGAACTTCTCTTGTTTGGAGTCCCAATAGAAAATTCTTGTATTTAATTGGTCACAGATCTTCTCAATTTTTCTTCCGTTGCAAATTTGCCACGAACAAATATGAGATTTTCACAGAGGAAGTCTCTCCTATCCCTCTATTTCTTTCATGTATTCTGAATTAACCATGTGAACACAAGACATGTTAAGGAGTCAATGCATATGTTGATATGCTACTGTACTATAAACGAATTGGATGGGTTCAACTAATGGGTCGAGATGCTAAACCAATATGGGAAATGAATCACATGCTTTATAATAGTTGTTGAGAAAGCTGCCGATTAACCTTGTATATCATCTTGATTAGAAGAAAAATAAACCATCTTGCTAGTTTAATTTTGCATCCTTCATTTGATCAACAAATGCTCAATTTTGTGAAATTTTACAAGTTACATGCTAACATTCTTTTTATGGAGATTTTTATTATTTTTACGCATGATATTAAGTTTTAAATAGTCTACTTTTAATGATGCTTTCTTTCACATCCCTGCCCACACTTATACCACATTGTCGACTACTTTTTGAAAGGAAAAGAATAACATACTAGTGACTGCACTATTGGTGTTTTCTCAAGTAGTTGTATTATGTGGAGAGAGTAGAAACGGATGTCAACTCATTGACTTTTTCTGCCAAAATATCATAGTAAAACATGTTGACCTGAATTTAGGTTGAGTATGTTCTTTTTTTTTGATGAAGTAATTTAGG
This sequence comes from Nicotiana noctiflora, assembly GCA_032618575.1. Taxonomy (NCBI): domain Eukaryota; kingdom Viridiplantae; phylum Streptophyta; class Magnoliopsida; order Solanales; family Solanaceae; genus Nicotiana; species Nicotiana noctiflora. The sequence goes on from JASVEL010007183.1 coordinate 181,926, forward strand.
TTGAGTATGTTTGTTGTAAGATTTAGGACCCTAATTTGGTCAATCGATTATCCCTGTTTTGCCTTTAACATGAATAGACGATTCTCTAAACTCGTGACGTCTGAATCAAATTATTCGCTTAAGTTTCATTTGTTTTGAGCTCATAGTTGTCAAATTGGGATATTAGAATGTGTCGGTGGCATGAATCAAGCCTTCTATTTTATAAAAGGAAACAAAATGCAACATTTGAGCTCATTACCCAAAGATAGAGAACCCAATTCAGCCAATAAGGTAACCGATCAATGTACTAAAAGAATGTTTTTTAGAACGTTTGTGAGACTAATAATGCCAGATGGGATTGAATAGTACACCTCTAAAACCCAACATATTGCGAAGATGAATGTCATAGAAATGCGAACATTAAGATGCATGCATGGATATACAAGATTTTGGAAGACTAAAGATCATTGCATATGAGGCCAAATATATCAATATTGACATCAAGATGAATCTAGGTTATACAAGATTGGACAAGATTAGAAATTATCACATTTGAGGCCTACCATATCCCAAGATGAATGTCATGCAGATATTAAGATGAACATGTGGTGATACATTATTAGACAAAACTAATGACGACCTTGTCTAACAGTGGGTGCAAGTAGCATATAGAGTAAAAATGAGAGAAGATCATGATATGGTTTGGCCTAGAGTTGTTAAATGATCGGTTGAGGACTCGAGGAACACTCAAACCCTGAAGCTAGGTGCAGCCTAGGTTTTGCACTTTGCCTCACTTAGGTGATGCTTTAATGTGGGCACCAATGGGCTAAGTCTTGTGTGTTATCACCTATGAGCTTCCTCTTTGAGAGGGTAACACTAGATGACAAACATAAATATATAATTGGCAAAGTGAACATTAATTGTTAGCAAAATGTCATACGAGGATTCTTTTAGTTATAACAAAAATTTAATTCATATTGAGAAACTAGTTGGTCAACATTTAAAATTGCGTCTACATCTGAATTGAAAATCTGTAACGTTTTTTGAATTTAATTGACAGTATTTTTAGTTACGAAAGGAACTAAAAGGATTTAAAATCACTTGGACGAAGCTGTCTCAAAAGATTAAAATCTCTTGGAATCAATTTGGATTTTGGTTATGAAAGGAGCATGATGGAAGCAAGAATATATAGAAGATACTAGGTAATTGGGATTAAAGTTCAGTTGTTACTATATTATGCTCGGTGTTCCTCAGAATTTTCTTATTCTGGTAAGAGATTTGTATCTGTGTAGAGATAGATGTTTGATTTAGAGAACTGTCTTGAAGAATTATTTGGTATTGTAATAAATTGGGACCTAAATAGAGATGGATGAAGAGGATTTATATGGCTGATCCTTACTAACTTGAGATTGATGCATAGCTGATTGAGATTAAAAAAATTTAAAAAAGGAGCTTCAGTTCAGTATTTAAGTCTACCAAAATGGGACCAAAATCCAAGTCCAATCTTTTGAAAACCCAACCCTCACTGGACGGCAGAATGATCAAATCAGTATAAGAATTTTGGTTGAAGTGAGTTGGTTTTAACCTGCAATTTGGCTATCCCTATTTCACTTTATGTCATGCAAGAAAGAATATTGATGTCAAAATCTTTTATAACCTACAATGTTTGGCAAATTTCATTCTATTAGCTTACTATTATCTGTATAGGTTGGGACTGGCATAAGGTCCTTCTTAAGATACACACGCACAGGCTCTTGTTCCCTTTTTCTATCTGAGCTCTGTTTTGCTGAGATTTAGTTGTCATTCTTTCCTGGCAGATAAAAGAATTGCACCCAAGACAGCAAATGATGTAAAGTTGATAAGTGCTGGAAAAATTTTGGAAAACAACAAGACTGTTGGTCAATGTAAAACGCCTTTCGGTGAGCAACCTAATGGTGTGATTACCATGCATGCTGTTATACAGCCATCTGTAGGTAAATCAAAATCAGGTAGGTTCCTCTTACTAGATTTGTAGACAATATGCACTGGTTTTCCCTTTGTATGATGTGTTTGTGTTTTAGGATATTGGTGATTCTGTTATCTAACCTAACTAAATATTTGCGTTCAGAATCTGTCTCCTTTTTAATATCTTGAATGTTTAGCAATACACTAAGTTCTACATACCATATTTTTAACATATTGCTGTTTATGTCTATGGTTCTCGCCTAATTACTTAATAAGAAAATGCCTATAGTACTTGCCAAAATTGATAATTGCTATGGCTCTTGCGGTGGACTGGTGGAGTAAGATTTTCAAATATGTAGTTTTGGTTGCAGTCTTTCATATGGAGCACTAAATTTTTTTGCGTTTGGAACAGAAATATGAAGTTTGAATTGCAACCATAATAGATACAATACTTAATTAATTTTTCAAATGATGGAGACTCTATCACTGTTCTTTTATGTTTAAGCTTGTATGGTATTACTTCATTTTAAAAGAGGTCAAATTCGTTGGCTACAAATTGAACTGTATATTCGTAAGCCGCTTGACCCGAGGATCTAGTTGATAACCTAAATCTAGCTTATGTCATACAGTATAGGGTTTCATATGCCTCCAACTTGAAGTGATTCATAATCCACATATGCAAGAGTTGCTCCAAACCAAATTACCAAGCCTACCTTAAATTAAAAGCAACTAGGGCAATCTCCAACAGATATTAATTATGGTTGCGTCCTGGCATAGTTGGAATTACTATTACCACTAGCTTACGATTAAGAGCAGCAACAACAACAACAACTACCCAGTATATTCCCACAAAGTGGTGTTTGGGGAGAGTAATACGTACACAGGTCTTACCTCTACCCAAAAGGGCAGAGGCTGTTTCCAATCGACCCTTGACTTGGGAGAAAGGGAAGAGCAAGAGGAGGAGGAAGAAAAGGAAAAACAAAAGAGCATTAGTGACTCCAGCAGAAATCGCATAAACAGTTAACTACACATAAAACCATAAATTAAAAGGCATGCAATAACACCTAATAGTAACTATCATAGGGAGCACGATACAGAATGCAAGACATCTACGGAGGGCCCTACCAAACCCCACCTAGCCCCGGGAAAGAAGTACGAAAAGCTCTAGAAGCCTCTATCCTACAACCCTAATACTAGGCCTCCAGACTTTCCTAGTAAGGGCCATGTCCTCGGAAATCTGCATTATTGCCATGTCCTGCCTAATCACCTCTCCTCAATACTTCTTAAGCCTCCCTCTGCCTCGCCTCGTGCCAACCACCGCCAGCTGCTCACAACTACTCACCGCATCAGGGCTTCTCCTCTGCACATGCCCGAACCACTCGAGCCTCGCTTCCCGCATCTTCTCATCCACGGGGCCACCCCAACCTTCTTCCGAATAACTTCATTCTTAATCTTATCTAACCTGGTATGTCCGCACATCCACCTGAGCATCCTCATTTTCGCAACCTTCATTCTTTGAACATGAGAGTTTTTAACCGGCCAGCACTCCGCCCCATACAATATGGTAGGTCTAACCACAACTCTATAAAACTTACCCTTGAGTTTCGGTGGTACTTTCTTGTCACACAAGACTCATGATGCAAGCCTCCATTTCGATCACCTCGCCCCTATACGGTGGGTGACATCCTCGTCGATCTCTCCGTTCCCCTGAATCACCGACCCAAGATATTTGAAACTGTCCCTCTTGGGGATGACCTGGGCTCCAAGCTGAACATCCCTGCCTACTTCGCTCGACTCGGCGATAAACTTGCACTCCAGGTATTCTGTCTTAGACCTGTTCAGTTTGAAACCCTTAGACTCGAGAGTCTGTCTCCAACCTCTTACCTCTCGTTAATGCCGACCCTCGTTTCGTCTATCAGGACTATGTCATCAGCAAATAGCATACACCAAGGTACATCCCCTTGAATATGGCGTGTCAGTGCATCCATCGCCAAGGCAAATAAGAAAGGGCTAAGGGCTGATCCTTGATGAAGCCCATATCCACCGGGAAGTGATTTGAGTCTCCACCCACCGCCCTAATCCTAGACTTCGCTCCATCATACATGTCCTTGATTGATGTGATGTAGGTTTCCGGCACGCTCTTCGCCTCTAGACACCTCCATAACACCTCCCTTGGGACCTTGTCATACGCCTTCTCCAAGTCAATAAACACCATGTGCAGATCCTTCTTCTTATCCCTGAACCCACCAATCTCCTTACAAGGTGGATAGCTTCTGTAGTGGAGCGGGCCGGCATGAAACCGAACTGGTTCACAGATATGGATGTCATCCCCCTCACCCTCGCCTCAATCACCCGTTTCCCAGACTTGCATGGTGTGACTTAGTAATTTGATGCCCCTATAGTTGTTACAACACTGGATATCCCCTTTGTTCTTATACAGGGGCACGACTGTACTCCATCTCCACTCCTCCGGCATCCTCTTAGTCCTGAAGATACATTGAACAATCTAGTCAGCCACTCCACACCTGTCCTACTTACCACTCCACACCTGTCCTACTTACGATTAAGAGCATGCTTAATAATGTCTAATTTCACCTAATTCAGCAAGTGCTACATGTAGGAGAAGACATTATTTCTTCGGTTCTAATTTACGTGATGGTGTTTGACTACGTAAAGAGTTCAAGAAAGACTTTTGAAACTTGTGGTCCAAAAAAGTTATGGATATTTGTGTGCCTATAAATCATCACATTACGGGTACGATGAGAAGCTTAAAGTAAAATTATTTTTAAATACAGAAGGTGTCATTCTTTTTGCGACAGACTAAACAGAAAATACTATCACATAAATTGGAACTGAACGAGTATCATTTTTGGATATACCATGTTTCATCTCCTAAATATACCATGCTTGAAGGTGATATTGCGATTATTTTGATCAAGAGAGTATAAATTGTGGTGATGCTTGTATAGAACAACAAGAACAAACAAAATTAGAATTGATATTCACCAAAAAAGGTTTAAAACTGATATGGTCCAGGAAACTTGCCAAAACATCACTAGACACTATTTTGGGGAGACTCAGGAGATTAGGTCTTCTATGTAAAGCATCTTTTACTTTATTAATTATTTTTACTGAGACGTTACATGGTATTATCATATTCATGAGCCTACAAGACTAGAAATATTTTTATATAGATTGAGATGACTGTTTTTATTATTGGGTTCAGTCAGTAATTTGTTTGGCTTAATCTCATCTCTTTTGACCATCAGGTGGGCAATGGTAGCTTCGGATGTTAACTTGGTGGGTAGGGTATTACAGAGAGTAAAGTTAAGAGCATGTTTGGAAAGCCACCTAGGAATTGGATTTGGGTGTAATTGGGTGTAATTACACAGTTTGACATGTTTGTTTGGCCAAGTAATTACTTGGTCAGCATGAAATTGGGTGTAATTAGAGGGGGTGTAATTACACTCTCCAATTCTCAAGGGGAGGGGAGAATTGGTGGTAATTACACAGTGTAATTACAACGTTATTTTTCATTTTCGTTCCTTTTTATTTTATTTAAATTTATTTTCTTTATAACTTTTTATTTCTATTATTTTAATTTTTAATTTTACTTTTTAATTTCTTTTAAAATTGTAAAATATATTTTTCTTTGTACACTATTTTTCTTCCTTTATTTCTTGTTATTTCATGTAATCGCTTATATTTTATTTTTATTTATTTTATTATTCTATTTTTTGAAATTTCACCTCCTAGTATTATAAATAATGAGTCATTTACAAACTTATCATATAATGAGTGATGTAATTAAAGTGGAATTTCATTGTTGAATGTGGTTATAAACTTATTATGTTTCATAATCTAAAATTATAGTGGAACTTACTATTATTATGTTGGAATTTGACATATGCTAAATAATTTTTTTTAAATTTTATAATTGTGTTACATTCATGGTTCTAATTTACTTGTTTTAGTAGTATTGGCTCACTCGCATGTTGTTCATGTTTTAGTTAAAATTGATAGATAAGTTTTGTTAAACATTTGAATAATGTTATGACATTATATTTACAACAACAACAACAACTACCCAGTGTAGTCCCACAAGGTGGGGTCTGGGGAGGGTAATATGTAGACAAGCCTTACCCTTACCCAAAGGGTAGAGAGGCTGTTTCCAATCGACCCTCGGCTTAGAAATGTTATGACATTATATTTATAAATATTAATTTATTTTATCAAATATGAATTCCATAATGCTTACAAAATAACGTATATTTTAAATTTTTGTACGTATCTAAACTAAATATTATTAATTTAAAATATATAGATAAATTTTTATAATATTAGTTTATACATGATTACTTATTAATGTATATTCATGAAAAATATACATCTTAAATATCAAATATAATATTATTTATACTTATAAAAATTTATAGGCATATATTTAGTATATTAACTTTTATGTTTTGATAATTACTTAATTTAAAATTTAATCTAATTGTGTAATTACACTTGTACAACCAAACAGTAAACTTGTAATTACACTGTGACAAACAAACATGCCGTCGTAATTACTAGGCTGTGTAATTACTACCCTAGTAATTACACCAATTCCAATTACATGGTGGCTTTCCAAACAGACTCTAAAAGTATATTAAAGGAATCGACATAGTGTATAATATGCTGGAACAACTACTAAGAAGGAACACATCGATGACTGACCTTCATTAATGCATGTTTGTGGTATATCTATATGTTTCTCGTTCTTCTTACGTCCAAAGAGGCAAGTCCTGTTGGTTGTTTGTGGTTGGCCTGATTACTGAATTTTCTGAAGATCTGATTGTGCTAACAGATTGACCTTTCCTATTGAAGTGTGGTTGCTTATATTTACATGTCAAGGTGCTTAACTTAATCCTATCCCAGTGGGTTTTGTTTTTGAAAATTACACTCAGAGTTAGCTCTTTCATTAATACCCTCCGGCAATGTTTGGTGGATGCCTATTTTTGTATAATAATGCTGAAGTTGTGGTATTCAGGAAAAAGTTGTATCTCCTATGTGTTAAGTTTCAATGGCTGTACTTAAAATAAGAATCGCACATTCTGATCTTGACATGAACCCACTTTGTTCTAATGCTGAGTTGAGGATTAGATACACAGGTGACAGGACCAGGCCTTACATTGCCACACCCTTGACCCCTAGCCGTGCATTTTTTCTTGTAAAGTTTATTTATTTGCAGATACGCAAGTCCAATCCTGTTCCTGTTTTCATATAGTTGACGAGTATTTTCAGTCAGGATTGTGGTGTTAATAATCATGGTGTACCCTTTCTTTTTTAGCTACTGAAACTTTTCTTTATGTAACAGAGAAGAAGATTGACGAGACACCAAAGAAAAGCATCTGTGCGTGTGCCATATTGTGAGATTGTAAGTGATTCAGTTTAATTTTGTGATATTCTTGGGTTTACACCGCTGCTGTGATGTTCAGTTAAGAAAGTCAATAACTAAAACAGTGTGATAGCTCATTATTACTTGTTTGTTGAACGGCGACTATTTGTTTTCATGAATTTGGTAGGTGTAAATTTTTGTAATTGCGTATTTTTATATACAAATACAGAGCACGGGCTGGATTACATGCAGAAGGATTCTAGCCAGCTCTTGTTATTCTACTCTGTGTCATTATTATTTGACGTAGATGGTTTAATGGTTGCGGTTAATAACACTTTAGAACTTCTTCTGCCTCCCAAGACTAGGATAGTTTTTAGTGCACTTTTACGTTAGTTTGTTTTTAACTGCTTCAAATAATGTATCGTAAAAAGCAGTTTAACATGCTCCACTTGTCCTGACACAAATGCTAAAAAGTTACTCCTATTTTTCCAATGGAAGTGCTTACTAAAGATAAAAATACTGGTGCAGCTAACCGAATGAGCTACAGGCCTTTATTGAGAACCACCTATAAAGGAAGCCTTCTTACGAAACTTCACAGTAAACAGCTAGATGGACGAGAAAAAGAGGTGAGAACATTAGTCTTCGTATTGTTTGAGTACCACATATTTTCACAAGCTCCAATCCCATTCAGCATTTGGATCAGCTCTTTTGCATCGGACATGTTAATTGTCCTAATTGTCATCGTTTCAGCAATCAAACCCACAAAATGAATTTAGACCATGCCCCTGAAACATCGCATCTGAGGTACTAGTTGCTACAACAGCAACACGTGCTTGCTTTGCTGCACATTAATCCCTTCATTTATTAAGAGATTGTGAAGCATTGTCCAATATTTGAATTAATTTGGTAAAGAAGAATCAGTCATAAATTTACCTTTTGATTTTGATAAAGTTCAGTGAGAGCATTCATGTAAAGCTCTAAGTGTTCATTATTATAACATTCAGCATTAAAGCACTAGGCATTCCATCCTTTAGATTCCTTAGTTGATACCATATTTTCCCGATCGTTAGGATTTTGAAATGAATATTCAACTTCTTAAAGGTTTATTAAAATGAAAATGTACAAAGAACCTGCTTTTGCACCTGGGACCTTGCAGTTTCACGAGTTATTTATTACTTTCTTATTTAGAAACAATATAATAATTTTTATGCAGTGATTTATAACTACACAAAATATATGTCTCATTTTACATCATAAGTTCAAAAGACTTGGTGAGTATTTTTTTCTTAGACTTCGTGCCCAATCAAATGATTTCACATAAATTAAAAAGGAGGGAGTATATATTATGTAGTAAGAGTAATTGAGCTCTTACAGTAGAGCTTAAAATAATGGAAGGTATCTAAATTGTGATATTTAACTCCCTTTAGGCATATGCTCTATTGTCAATCCGTTTGGATTGACAAATTGGAAACAAATGAGAGGAGATGTTTAGGAGGGAATCTATTATTTGTTGAGTTTAGGAATATTTCTAGGAAGAGAAAGGAAGGGGAAGAAAGTGAATAACGGCAACTTTTGTCTCTGCCACTGAGATAACTGTTTAATAAAATATTGGAAATTGATTTCTAGATTCCGCTCATTAGCAAAATGATCGAGTTCCTCTAATTGTTGAAGACATAAAGATCAGAGTGCAGACATTGAAGGACTGAAAAATAACTCGGGGGGAGCAAAAATAATCGTCAATTCCAAAAATTCTCACTTTGTGAAAAAAAAAAAAAAAATTAGAAAAAAATGGTACCAACAGCGTTGAACACCTAAACGGTGTTAATCTAACGGCAAAATATCTTAAATTATCCCTAAACTTGACTCAGATAATTAGTATTCTCGTCGAATCGTGTCCGGTCTTAATTGCCTGTCTCAATTTGGCTTTTTGAGATTCAGTACCCCCTAGACGCTGATGTGGCCAAAAGTGTGAGTGTACTTGCATGCCATGTGAATTTTTCTATATATGTGATATTTTTTTGAAAAATAAAATATATTTTTACCTTTTTAAGAATATTACTTTTTTAGATAATTTTTTTCGAATATAATTTATAATAAAACTTGGATACAACTACATTATTTAGGCTAAATATTTTTATTTTGCCAAAATGATAAAGTTTTAGTTAATTTTTTTTTTTGAATTTGACCTGAAAATAATTATTTGTACAATTGATATAAATAGTCAAGTCATCTAAAAGTTATAAAAAATATATAGTTTGAAATTAGTTATTTTAGCTATAAATTTTTTATATAGCTCTAATTAATTACGGTGCTCTACAATTTTTTTTTAATAGATTTTACCTAAAAAGGTAAAGATACACAATTGAAATAAATTGTCATTGCATCAAAGGAAGAAATAAAAAGAGTGTATAATATAATGCAAGCAATTCATTTTATTTCTTGCAATTATATACTCCTTTTATTTCTTATTTTGATGCAATGACTATTTATTTTAACTATGTAATTATATATTTTTAGGTAAAATTTGTAAAAAAAAATATACTTTTAGAGCACCGTAATTTAGAGCTACTATAATTTATCGCAAAATAATTAATTTTAAATTATGTATTTTTTAAATTTTTTTTAGATGCCTTGACTATTTATTCAATTGTATAAATATGTATTTTCAGGTCAAATTCAGAAAAAAGATTAACTAAAATATTATTATTTTTGGCCAAATAAAAATATTTAGCATAAATAATTTTGTTTTATCCATATTCTATTATAAATTATATTCGAATAAATTATCTAAAAAAATAATATTCTTAAAAAGTAAAAATATATTTTTTCTTTCAAGAAATGCCGCATATACTGTAAAATCCACGCGGCAGGTGAGTGCACCACACCTTTGCCCACATCATTGTCTAGGGGGGTAATGACTCTCAACAGACCAAATTAAGGAGTAATTAAGACCAGTCATAATTCGGGGAGAATACTAATAATCTAAACTAAATTAGGGGAGATTTAGGGTATTTTGCCTTAATCTGTCTCTATACCAGAAACAAGATAGTATTCTCCTTTTATTGTCGTTTTGATTCTCAATACCATAGAATCAGTGAAATTCCCTTTTGTTCCCACCTCAGAAGGTTGAGAAAGGAAGAAGAGAAAAAGGAACAAGTTTAGAACTTCCATTCTCATTACACAAGGCTAAGGCAAGTGAACTGACAACAAATAAAACGATTGATCTCTGACATTACTAGATTCTGAACATTTGCTTCACTATTTATTCTGATAAGCTACACCAGTTTGCATTTACGACTTCTCATACCTCCAACAAAAATATAGCCAAACTCTGCCAGTCAATATGCACATTCTGAAACATTTATCAATGAAAAAATCACATAGTAAACTAAAGAGGCATTATGCTTTGTAACATATCATGACTTTACAAAAAGGAAATTCATTTTCTTAGATTCCTCAGTATGTTAGAAACACTATCCACAACCCAAATATGTGTCATCAAGTAACGGAACACACTAATAACAATGCACTGGTGCGATCAAAACACTCACGCAAGTCTACATGATCGTCAAGTAATAAAATAGTGAGTAGAGTATTGTTCCCATGAAGACTTGTGATTAACTTTTGAGTGATTCAATTCAATTAACTCAAGAGATTTCTCACATAATATAGTAGTCTCTAATTTACTAGCTAAAAATATCAATTACTAAAATAACTAGAATAATCAACCAAACAAATAGTAATTTCGATTAACAATCAATAGAGGGAGATATTCCAGGGTCATGGGTTAGGTAACAATCATGTTGCGTTCTTGGCTTAAAATAACTAACTGATTTATCTGGGTTATTGATTGACAGGGTTGATAATGCTCATAAGGATCTTTCGATTCCTTACTCGCCTATTCAAATTAACTCAATGCCTATATGTCTATGGAATTAAGATTAACAAGAATGAGTTTACAGTTCCTATATTTCAACCAAGCAAGGCTATTAAGTATATGTCTATCCTAATTGCGAATCTGTTCCCCGATGCTCGAGTTCAGGAACTTGCTCTATTTAATTCTATATGCAATCCAAAGTTTTCACTTTCGAGTTCAACTCTAGATTAGTCGATAGTATTTCACTGTTAGCTACTCAACAAAATAATTGAGAACTAAATAAACAACCCAATATGATAAAATTAACTTCGTTAAATTAAACTATGAACAACAATAATCATGTTTCACCACGACCCTAGAATAATGGGTTTTAGCTACTCATAGCGGTTTTCATCTTAATAATGTTTAATTTCATTCGAAACGTAAACACAAGAAGAAGAAAAGAAAAACTTGATGTTGGATTTTCCTCCTTGCCTCTTGCCACTATGTTTCTTGCACTAAATTATGAAAACCTTGATATCTTACTCCTTGGGCGAGGTTGACTTTATATAGGTTAAGTGGATTGTCCTCCAAATTTTCAATTTTGCCCCTAACAGGCCTTTTCTGGACTGGGACTAGCGCGACTTCGCGCTAGAACTCGTGCTAGTTTCCTGACATTCTGCCTCCAGCTTCTAGACTAGCACGACTTCGTGCTACAGCTCGCGCTAGTCTGGACCACTGTTTCTTTGATTTTTTGTCTCGTTCTTGTGCGCACTCAGCTCCGAGGGGTCTTCCTTGCTCCAATATAGCTCCAATCACAACTTTAAGGCACCATATAGGCTCACCATCCTACAATGTGTAAAATTCACAATTAGAGCATATTTTTCATCATTTAACCATATTATGACATTGAAATATAATCAGACGGGAGTATAAACAATCGCCAAATCACCTCGACTTAGCCTATTATCAACACCCCACACTTCATTCATTGCTCGTCCTCGATCAATCAAACTATACTCTCTAAAGGCTCCACTCAATAATTTCTCTTAACGTTTTACACCCATAACAATTCACATATGCTACGCTTAGTAGTGAACAATCTTAGCCTCAAAAGTTGACTCTCAAGTGCCATGCAATATTCACACTTTCTCAAATTACTCTACATGGAAGCCCAGACTTGCTTTTCCTTCACGAGTCATATGCCCTCACAATCATAGCTAAGAAAATAAAATTAATTCATACATTCGAATTTCATGCACATATATATCAAATAAAATCACTCACGCTCACAAAAGAAGTCACATGCATGCAATTGGTACCATAAGATTGCCCTTAATGTAAATCTCTACTATTGTAGGCTCGCTCGATCTAAAATAAATTAGGACTTTTTCAGTGTTGTAATGTGGGCTAAGGGACGGGTAGGATATATTTAGCAATAGTGGTTCACCCTCCTAAGGACTTTAGCACATCACATAATTAACTTTAAGCGCAATTTCTTCAATCTACTTCACTTTCACACAATATCATCCCAACAACGTTCCGTTTCTCTTTAAGCACTACCTTAATGTATTTCCCACTAGCAAAAATAAGACAACGATTTATTCACTTTTCCTTATCTCTTTTTTTTTTTAATTTCGCTAGTGGTGTATTATTTTACAAAATAAATGCACCCTTCTTTCTTTCATAGGTTCCACTCAAAAGCCACCATACGCTTAGTTCCTTCTTACTTCTTTTAGCGCTCATCTCCGATTAAAGTGCTTTAAGAGAAAAAGGGATCAAAACAATGCCAATTAAAAATAAAAAGGGTGTAGGCTTGTAATGTGAGTGCCAAATAAAACTCTATAGGCTCAAAAGGGTTGACTAGGGATAAATTTTATTTATGGTAAGAAATTAAGGTCAAAAAGATAAATAAAAAAAGCCCAAAATCATTTTTTAAATCGAGCATCACCTAAAGTTTCGCTTTGACTCACACACGGGACAAGTTCTAGACACAAGTACAATATATGGACTACACAAAAATCTAACCACACATGACATATAACTCATTTCAGATCAACTCATCAAGACACTCCATTATGAGCATTCACGTCAGTGACAAACATATAAATTAAGGCACTTTAGTGGAGTTCAACCAATAAGACTAAGCCTTACACTCTAGTTTCTATTGTGTTTAGGTGCGTCAACGCTATAGGTTCTCTTTTTATTCTCTAGCTCGTAGCGCATTAACCTAATCTACAAATCAAAAATAAAAAAAATAAACTAAAAAAATAAAACTACCTATACCCGGTTCAAGTTTAAACCCTTGGAAAAGAACCGTGGGATAAAGAAAAACCAAGGGGGAATTACTATACTACCTAAAATAGAAAAGAAATTTTCTTGGTAGTATTATAGACTAACTTCCCTTAAGAAAATTGTCCAAAGGATCCGTCATCAGGAAGAGTATTCATATTTTCCATTTTTTTCGTTGATCGACTTAGTCCCTCAAAAACCCCACCGAAAGAGATCCATCGTCAGTACAAGCCACTCACCTAGTTTAAACTAATGAACCTTCGATAAAGTTTTACACATTCACTAAAACTATCAAAGCCACCTAAAACAAAACCACATAAGCATACCTACGATTTATACATTTACATACATACACTGAAGTATCCCCCACCCCACACTTAAAGTGAAAACATGTCCCCATGGCTTATAAATTGAAGTACTAGTGAGTAAAGGAACTTCCTTGAAGTCTCACTCCTGATCGGAGACAATGTCGAGATTCACATGGCATGCCCGCCCCAAAGCTTTCAGCCATCCCATAAATTTCTTTTCAGACTTCGTCTGCTGGTTAGCCACTGCGTCTATATGAGTACCCAATTCAATCACTAAGGAGCATAGACCAGGTACCTCCTACTCTAATGCAGTGAAACGAGACACTCTAACAGTTCCTGAAGATGATGCTTCTCCTAACGGTGCTGCAACTGTTGCGCTGGACACATGGGCCTGCATTTCACCCTCCACGTTCCTCTGTTCGGCCTTTTTTTCCTCCAAGGAATCAGAGCCACTCTCATTCACTCCACCTGCTGCTACCGAGGCTATCACTGTGGTGCCCATGTCTGGTCGGATCTTGTGACCATTTCGTACCAGCCCATCCACACGAAGATTTTGGGGCACCCTCGCTTGCCTACAAAGCTTAGTCACTAAAGATAGGAAAAAGCCCATACCTGCGGAGGGGGCATCGGACAAATATTTCGTCATGGATCACCTTGGTTATATCGAAGGGATGACCCTTGATGAAACACCAAATCAACGTAGCTCGAGCTGCATTGACCTCCGTGGTGTTTTTGGAGGGAATGAGGCGACTGTTAATCACATATAACCAGCTTTTCGCCTCTGAGGTTAAAGCAGAGAAGTGGAACTTATCACCGTATTCCATCGACTCCACCTCTTTTTCGGGTGCACAAATATCGTCAAAGAAGTGCTCCCACTTGGCATCTATTGGGTCTCGTCCATACACATAAAAGTTCGCACTCTCATCTATAGGAGAGCGCAACTGATATGTCATTTGTATCGCCTCAATGGAGGCATTTACCGCCTTGCGGCGCACTGTGACTAAACTGTCGGCATGATATGGTAGATTAACATAAAATTACCGCACAACTATTGCATTGGCCTCCCCTAGCTCATCAATGAAGGTCTACAAACCCCGCATTATCATCTCTGAATACATGTGGGGGCAGCACTGCCGGACTGAACTGATGTTAATGCCCCTATCCGGAATTGACTTTTTAGTGAGCTTCTCCTTAAAGCGGGCCTGAGCATTAGCCAAAAAAATTTGTTGTTGGCAAAGGGGCGTGCAGGGGCTGCCCGTTGTGTCCTAGATGTGCCAGCTTGGCTGCTTGCTGATGGACCTGTGGCTTGGCATTTTCACGATGGTGCCATGACATCTGAAAATTGGGACACATTAACACAACTCAAATAAAAGTGTGACACACTGCGGTTTCTCAGACTTCACACGTATAAGTGATCACAACTACATAGTAAAGTTCATTTAGGCCATTCCACAAATACCTTGTGGGCATTATGCATGCACAACTCTTTTCTAAGTGCTTTGCAACATGAGTCCACCACAAAATATCATCAATAGAACAAATCAAGTACCACCCACCCTACACTTACCAAAAACCAACACCACAATATATTTTTCCAATTCCTCCACATAAAAAAAAAGAACAACTACTACACAAACACATTGGATTACAACTAAAAGCCTAAAAAGAGAAAAAGAAGAAGATAAAAAAAGAAGAAATTTCAACTAGGGATCATACCTGTAGTGTGGATGGTGGTGAGTAAAGAGAAGAATTTCTGTGCTTGGTGGTAGGAGTGAAACCGTGAGATTTGGGGGTATAGGGAGTTGGGATTTTGAAAGATAGGGGAATAGTTTGGGAAATGGGGGAATAGTTTGGGGGAAGAGGGAATTTAATTGTAGGGAGGGTTTGTATATTGGGGGGTTTAAGTTATGTTAAAGAGTGAAAAGGGAAAAACAAAAAAAAAACTAAAAATGACCCCAATCTAGTGATTCTGGGGTGGGACTAGCGTGAAGACTAGCACGATCACGCTAACTTCGCACTAGTCCAGTCAAAATGGTATGCTTTTAGCGCGAACCCTAGCGTGAGCTCGTGCTAAATTCATGCTAGTTTGTGCACCTTAGGTAGAATGTCACCTAGTTAGCACGAAGTGTAGTGAGAACTGTAGCGCGATCGTGCTACTTGGCAACTCGTTGTTGCACTTTTTCACCTGTATTTACCCCGGTTGATGGTTTTTTCGCATGCCCTTTGTCACCTGCATTTGTTAGCATGCTACAAAATGTACACATACACTACAACTATTATTGGGTTGCCTTCCAACCAGTGTCTTAGTTATTGTCGTGGAACGACGGTTACAACAATTCAATGGCCATCCGACGCCTGATTTAACGTCGCGGCATGACATAAAATGTTTTCAAGCATCCGACAGGTCCATCGTGGTCTTGTGACGTGCAATGCCACCACCCCAATAATATTTTATCCGCTGGCCATTTACCAAGAAGGTACCATTAGAGCTCATATCACGCAACTCCACATCTCCATAAGGCTTCACACTTACCACAACGAAAAGACTTAATCGACGAGATTTAAGATTTTTGGGAAAAAGATTCAACCTCTAATTGAATAGCAGAACTTTTTGCCCCAGATCAAACTCTCGATATTGGATGCGCTTGTCATGCTACCTCTTAGTCTTCTGTTTATACAGTTTGGCATTTTCATAGGCATGCAATCGAAACTCATCAAGCTCGTTGATTTGTAGCAACCTCTTCTCTCTAGCTAAGTCCATATCCATGTCCAGCTTTTTAATTGCCCAATAAGCTTTGTGTTCAAGTTCGACAGGAAAGTGGCATGCCTTCCCATAAACTATTTATACGGGGATGTATCTATGGGAGTTTTGTATGCAGTTCGATATGCCCACAATGCGTCGTCGAGCTTTCCAGCCCAATCTCTTCTATTTCCATTCTCTGTTTTCTCTAGAATCCGCTTCACCTCTCTGTTTGACACTTCCACTTGACCACTCGTTTGGGTATGATAGGTTGTGGAAACCTTGTGCTTGACACCATATTTTTCAAGGATATTATTCAGCAATTTGCTGCCAAAGTGTTTTCCTCCATCACTTATCAACACGCGTGGAGTTCCAAAGCGTGTGAAGATGTGCTTCTTTACAAAACTCACCACTAGCTTGGCGTCATTAGTGGGAAGAACAATGTCCTCCACCCACTTAGACACAAAATCAACTACCGTCAAGATGTACCTGTGCCTATTAGAGTATGGGAATGGTCCCATGAAGTCGACCCCCCATACATAAAAAAACTCTACTTCTAGTATATTCTACAAAGGCATCTCATGCCTCTTGGTGATCGTTCCAGTTCTTTGGCATCTATCACATAGTTTAACAAAGTCATGTGCATCCTTAAACAATTTGGGTTTATAGAAACCTGATTGTAGAACTTTCTGGGTGGTCTGATCTCCCACATGATGTCCTCCGTATGGTGACGCATAACAGCCATGCAATATTGCATTCATCTCTTCTTCTGAAACACATCTTTACACCAACCGATCTGCGCATAGCCGGTATAAGAATGACTCATCCCACATATAAAACCTCACATCATGCAGGAACCTTTTTCTATTATTATATATCAATTCCGGTGGTGTCACCCCACTTGTAATGAAATTCACATAATCTACATACCACGGGGCTTCATTTGAGGTGACTGCCAATAACTACTCATCAGGAAATGTTTCTTTGATAGATCCACCTTCAGCTACATGGCTCCGATTTTCTAACATGGACAAGTGATCGTCCACTTGGTTCTCTGTTCCTTTTCAATCTCGGGTTTCTAAGTCATACTCTTGCAAGAGAAGGACCCAACGAATCAGTCTCGGCTTGGCGTCTTTCTTCTCAAACAAGTACATGATAGCTGAATGATCTGTGTAGACGATGACTTTGGTCCCTACTAGATATGATCTGAACTTGTCAAACGCCCACACCACTGCAAACAACTCTTTTTCATTTACTATGTAATTCATCTGGGCTGGATTCAGAGTTTTGCTCGCATAGTAAATGGAGTGAAATATTTTATTTTTCCTTTGCCCAACACAGCTCCAATAGCTATGTAACTCGCATCACTCATAAACTCAAAGGGTTTCTCCAAATCTGGGTCAATGATAATTAGTGTTGTCACTAGCTTTCCCTTCAGCTCCTCAAATGCTTTTAGAAAGGCATCATCGAACTTGAAGGAGACATCTTTCTTGAGCAACCTGCACAAGGGAGAGGGAATTTTAGAAAAATCTTTAATGAAATGACGATAAAAAACTACATGGCCAAAGAAATTGTGAATGCCTTTGACGAACATTGGTGGATGCAATTTTTCAATTGCTTACACGTTTGCTTTGTCCACGTGCAAACCATTTTTAGACACCTTGTGCCCCAATACTATACCTTCACGTACCTTGAAGTGGCACTTTTCCTAGTTTAGTATCAGGTTTGTCTTTTCATATCTAGCAAGTACTTTATCGAGGTTCATTAAACAATTATCGAAAGAGCACCCAAACACAGAAAAATCATCCATGAACACTTTTACAAATCTTTCAACCATATCAGTAAAAATATTAATCATACACAATTGAAAAGTAGCGGTTCCATTACAGAGACCAAAAGGCATTCTCTTGAACGCATATGTGACATAAGGACACGTAAATGTGGTTTTCTCTTGGTCCTCTGGGGCTATAGCAATCTGATTATACCCGGAGTAACCATCCAGGAAATAGTAGTATTCATGGCCAGCTAATCTATCAAGCATTTGATCAATAAAGGGGTGAGGGAAGTGGTCCTTTTGAGCGGCATTATTCAATTTTTAGTAGTCTATACAAATCCTCCACCCAGTGACAGTTCAATCAGATGCCCTAGAAGTAATACCGTTTTAGCATTGATATGTTCCATTTTCTTGGAAGTTGCTTGCCCTCCATGGTACCGAGCTTGTAAGACCCTTTGCGACTACTCCGAGGACACGATGCAGTCCTTCCCAGTTTTTTCTAGCTTTCCTTCATTAGGGTTTCGGGTGTTGAGAGTTCCTTAGGACTAAGTCCCCAACCCTGAAGTACCGGAGGTTTGTTCTCCTATTATAATTGTGAGCACGTGATTTTTGCCCAACATGAATTACTCCCACAAAATCAAAACAAAAATTGTCTATTTTTTACGTTGTGTATTTTTGTGAATTTTCGTGTTATTTTTGGTAATTATTTGCATTTTTGTATATGCATGATTATATATGTTTAAATTAATAAAAATACAAAAATAGGTCGTATTTACATTTTGATCAAAGTTTGCAATTAATAGTAACTAAGTTTGTTTTACGAAAATAAAAAAAATAACAAAAATATGCATTTTTTGGCATTTCTAGCGTTTAAGTCCTAGACTGTGTGATTTATACTTAATAAATATTTAATTGTGTGCGTTAATAGTTAGGGTAACCTAATTGGTTTTTTTATATATGTAAGTTAATTTGATTTTTTGTAGTGTAATTAGATTTTTTTTGTTGTTTTAATAAATTGAGAATTAAAATTAAAAGAGAAGAGAAAAAGGAATTGAAACAAAGTGAAAAAAAAGAGATTGGGCCACCCATTTTTCGGCCAAGACTAGGCCCAAAGAAAGCACAACCCGTCCGTCTCCCAAACCCGGAAACCCGGTCAGCCCAACCCCATCTTTTAATCCAAGCCGTTCAGATTGTTTGATCCAACGGCTTGGATTAATTAGACCATTTTAATATACCAACCCCCCCCCAATACCCCAAACCCGTTTCCCATTCCCAAACCCCTCAAACCCTAGCCCCCTTTCATCTCTCTCAAAGACCAGCCGGCTCCACCGTCCCCCGCCGCACGCCGCCGGCCGGAAATCGCTTCCGCCGGCGGCAGTGATCCAAACCACCTGAAATTTACACCCCAAACTCCCCTTGACCTCCCCGTCCCAAATCCCTAACCACCTAACCTCAAATCCTCGTGGATCATCTCGAATATTAGATCAAAGATCGACCCTAAAACCCAAATTACCCCAAACCGCCTCAAATTAATACCACATAATCCCCTCACCGTCCCCTCCATGAATCCGTGGCTCCTCTTGTTCAAATCTAGCCGGAAATCGTCGAGCCCCAAATCCGTGTGTCAAGAACCCTAGATTTTGGGTTAGGGATTTTTTATCAAGAATTAAAAGTGTTGAATTCAATAGACTTTAATTGAAACGTTTTCGCTTGAAAACATTTCAATTAAAGTCCGTTTAACTTCAAATACACAATCTCGAACCCGTTTGAATCCAATTCGGCCGAGCTCCCTTTTTCTTGTTTCAAGGTATTTCTCTTCCATTCTTATTTACTTGCATTCGTCCATTTGGTTTAATTATTTTTCGTAGTTTCATTTATTTAATTGATTTTCCTCGGACATCTTCAAATTCTTCTTCTTTTGGGACCTTTTATTTGGTCGACTTGTTTGCTTCTGATTATTTGTTATGAATGACGTAGTTATGAGATAGGAATTCGATTCGATATTTCGTCGAATAGCTAAGTTTTCATTTTTTGACTACTCTGGCCGAGAGTCTTTAAATCGCAGTCTTTGCGATTGGTTTGTTATCAATTGCACGTTTTGTTATTCGACTGTTTGAAGGTTGTCGATTAGATTCGTAGGTTTGTTTGTTAGAACATTAGAGCACAAGTCCGGCATTGGCCGAGATTCCCTGATTCACTGTTTTTGCGTTTGTTTGAATGTCAATTGTACATGTTGTGATCGACTTAACGAATGTCGTCGTTTAAATTCGCGAATTTGTTGTTTGAAATCCCGGACAGTGGTTCATTGTTGTTTGAATTGAACTGTTCTGCTTGTTTGTTTGATTCTGTTGATTTAGTTAGCTACTGAGTTTGGTTATAGCTGATAGGTTTTTGGATAGATTGATAGCTTCAGTAGCTTTAGGAGTTTAGCTTAGGGGATTGAAACCTGAAAATTATTCAACTTAACTGGGCTACCAATGCTGAATATTAATGCACCACTTAGCTTAGAATTGCTTAATAAAAAGAGGACTTGCTGGCTGGTTTAGTGTTTTGAAAAGGCGAGAAGTAGATAACATGGGAGTAGTGATTAGAAGGTAAAGGAATGCACATGGGAGGGAATATACAGCTAAAAAGGTTTGAAAAGGGGAATAATAGGTGCTGGACAGATTTAGAATTGACTAAAAAAGAGGTTGTTGGATCTGTTGATGATCTATAAAAAGACACATTGAGACATACAGATAGGGGCACTCACAGAGAGATTCACAAATACATAGGGGATACAGACTCACACTCACAGAAAATACTCTCTGAAAATACATTCACACACCTTGAGAATATTGTCAAAGAACATTAGACACTCACAAGAATACACACTGGCAGGAGCTCTGTAATATTACTTACTTGAATCTCTGTAGGATCACACCAAGAGCTTTCTCTCTTCATTTGTTTCAAAAATTCATTTTAGTTTGTGAGGGAGGTACTATTCTGTTGAAGTTTGTCTTCCATCGAGAGAACGTGGAATTTCTTAATCACTTGTATGTTGAGTCGAATCACTGGAAGATTGAAAAAACACATTTTTTGAGAACACATACACTCACATTGAGAAACACAGAGGGATACATAGGCTTGAGATAGATTCTGAAAACAGTTTTTCTGAAAACAGTTTTCTTATTTGCTACTGGGCTTCCTGTTGGGTTTTCTGAATACTTGTTTCACTAGTGTCTTGGTCTTTCTATTGGTTTGAAGATTCCTGGGCTTTCCTGTTTGAAGTTTAAAACATTCCCTGGAATTTCCCTACTGTTCTGCTACTGTTTCTGCCGGGTTTTTTATTGGGAATTTGACTGCTGGTGTTGCTGTTCCGTAGCTGTTACTGTTGAGTTTCTGCCACTGACTTCCTCTTTTGCTCTTGAATTCCAGGTACACGGCTACAAATTCTTTGTTGGTATAAGCTTTAATAAAAATCTGAAATAAGAATGTCTGTTGGTTTCAAGCATATGGATCTAAAACAAGCATGTGGATCACTGTCTATTCATTTTGAGAATTAGATGAAGTTTTTTTTTTCTATACATATTTGTTAGTATAAGAGTGTATTTGTATAATTGAACTATTTTACGTTTAAGTCAAGGTTTGTCTTAGATTAATTCAACACTTCTCGTTAATATATGAACCTTTTGTTGAAACTAGTATAAAGTTCGAATCTTGTTCGAATCGGCATTAAATATGGTTTAGACAAAATAAGTTGAATATTTTAGCAATAAGTCATTAGAATTAGCTTTGAAATTCAGTAGTTAGTTTGCTTTAGTTAGTTAGCAACTTTCACTAATCAATTATTCTATTTTAGCCCGTCATGGGAGAATAGACGTTTTCGATCTAATTGATAAGTGAGATATTAAAATTAAGAAATATGTGCTCATATCCTTGTTAAAAGTCTTATTCGAATTAAATACATTCCCGATCACTTAGTAGCAAATCTTAGCTAAAAACAGAATCGTCTCACGCATCGACGCTTTTTTTTTTTGCATGATTTAATCGAGAAATAACTTCAATCAACATGTACACCAACCAAAGCATCATCAAAGTTAATATTTTTCGCCTTACTTAGAATTAACCTTTTTTTTTCTTTTAAAGTTTTGAATGTATAGTTTAATAAAAGCGTTTCAGTCCATTAAAAGCATATAGGATAGCATGTATAAAAATGAGATATTTTTAGCCATTTATAATAATTGAAGCGACCGTGCTAGAACCACAGGATCCGGGGGTGCCTAACACCTTCCCTCGGGTCAACAGAATTCCTTACTTAGAATTTCTGGTTCGCAGACTTCATTTGGAAAGTCGTAAATTTCCTCGATTCGGGATTTAAATAAATCGGTGACTTGGGACACCATAATTTATTCCAAGTGGCGACTCTAAAATAAATAAAATAATCCCGTTTCGAACATTGTCACTTAAATTGGAAAAACTCCCTTGCGCTTCTACCCCCGGGTAGCGGGCGCGCCAAAAGGAGGTGTGACAATAATACCTTTTGATTCTTTGCTTTTGGGTGGCCATTCGGACCAGCGAGGCTTATCATTTTTCATCTAGTAGTTTGAGGGCAGTTGTCATGGACTCGTTGTTCGAGCTCTCGATAGTGTGTTGGAATCTGGCGCTCAGCTCCCCGACCTCCACTGGTATCAAAGCCTCAACGTTGTATACTAGAGAGAAAGGTGTTTTCCCTGTGCTTGATTTTAAAGTTTTTCGGATTTCCCACAGTACTTCGGGCAACATTTCTCTCCACTTTCCCTTGGCGCTTCCAGCTTCTTTTTTTAATTTCTGGATGATGGTTTTATTGTGGACTCATCCTGACCATTTGCACATGGGTGGTAAGGCATTGTCAGGATTCTCTTGATTTTGAGGTCTCCAAGGAACTATGTTACCTTGCTAACGCATATAGTTACTCGCCGGGCTTGTGAATCATGGGGGCAAATCTCTCGCATTTGTCGCATTTTCGGACGAATTTCTTAGTGTCTTTTTCCATGTTATCTCATTAGTAGCCTGTACTGAACACCTTTCAGACTAAGAAATTGGCGCCATAATGGTTTCCGCAAGTACCATTGTGAATTTCTCAGAGTACATAGTCTGTATCACCTGGCATAGACATTCTGTTGGGGGCCATCAAATGTTCTTCTATACAGACTTTTATTTTCATCGATCGAGAATCAGGCGGCTTTGGTTCGCATGTCCCTCGATTCTTTTGGATCTGTGGGAAATTTCCATCTTTTAAATAATCAATGCATTTATTTCTCCATTCCCATATTAGGCTGGTGGAATTAATCTCAGCATGATCTTCCTCGATCAATGATTTAAATAGCTGAACGACAGCCCTAGGGAGTAGGTCATCTTCTTCAACAGATTATCCCAGGTTTTTTAGGGAAGTGGCCTCGCTATTTTTCTTTTGGGGTATGTGGAATAAGGTTGATTCTTTGAAATGACGTAATACGACTTGTGTTTTATCCAAATACCTCTGCGTCCTGTCTTCCTGAACTTCGTAGTTCCCATTCACTTAGCTTCCGACGAGGAGCGAATCGCATTTTGCCTTAATGGTTTCGGCTCCCAAGCTTTTGTCAAGTTCTAAACCTGTAATCATAGCCTCGTACTTGGCTTCATTGTTAGTCCTCTTTGCAATTTTTACAGATTGTCTAATCACATCGCGAACATGTGGCTTCAGGGCTATACCAAGTCCGAATCCTCATACATTTATGGCACCATTGGTAAACAGGTTCCATACCCAAGAAGACGTGCTTGATTTTAGTAAAAGTTCCTTCTTTACGTCGGGGATGAGGGGGGCAAGAAATCGGCCACGAAATCTGCTAGAATCTGGGACTTGATGGTCATTCAAGGTTGATACTCGATATCATAGCCCTCAAGTTTGATGGCCCATTTGGACAATCGGATCAATAGCTCGGGTTTATGCAATATGCTCTGGAGAGGATATGTCGTCAGAACGCAAATACGGTGGAACTGAAAATAGGGTTTCAGTTTTCGTGAGGCGTTTATTAGCGCGAGAGCCAATTTTTCTAGATGTGGATATCTATTTTCGGCATCTCCTGTCTTGCATAATAAATAAAAAATTGCATACCTTATTCTTCCTGAACCAGCATGCCACTTACCACTATTTTGGATACATCCAGGTATAGATACTTTGTTTTATCCTCCTTTGGCGTATGGAGCAGAGGTGGGCTAGTTAGATATCGTTTCAATTCATCTAAGGCGTGTTGGCATTCTGGAGTCCATTTGAAGTTGTTTCTTTTTTTGAGCAAGGAGAAGAAATGATGACTCATGTCGAATGATCTTGATATGAACCTGCCCAGAGCCGTTATTCGCCATGCTAGTCGTTGCACGACCTTTACATTATTTACCACTGTGATTTCTTTGATGGCCCTGATTTTGTCAGGATTAATCTCGATTCCCCTGTTTGATACCATGAAGCTTAGTAATTTACCGGAACCTTCTCCGAAGGCACATTTTTCGGTGTTAAGCTTCATGTTGTAGCTTCTGAGGATGTCAAAAGTTTCCCGCAAATGAGTCAAATGGTCCTCTGTGCGCACAGACTTAACTAGCATATCATCAATATAAACTTCCATGGATTTGCCTAGTTGATGCTCAGACATTTTATTAACTAGGCACTAGTACATAGTCCCTATGTTTTTAGCCCGAATGGCATTACATTATAGTAGTGGGTACCATATTTTGTGATGAATGGTGTCTTCTCCCTATCATCGGATTCATCTGGATTTGATTATAACCCGAGTAGGCATCGAGAAAGGTGCGGGTCTCGTGGCCGGTCATAGCATCGATCAGGCGATCGATGTTAGGCAAAGAGAACAAATCTTTGGGATATGCTTTATTTAAGTCTTTATAATCTAGGCACATTCTTAGCTTATTTTCCTTTTTAGGTACCACTACTACATTGGCCAACCATTCGGGGTACTGTACCTTTCCAATGGACCCTATTTTAAGAATTTTTGTTACCTCTTATTTGATGAAGGATGTGAGCATGTGATTTTTTGCCCTATGTGAATTACTCCTACAGAATCCAAGAAAATAGATTTTTTCTTAATTATTTACCATTTTTAGGAATTTTTGTAGAATTTTATTAATTGTTTGCATTTCTGTGCATGTTTAATTTTTAATTAAATCATGAAAAATACCAAAAAATATCATGCATTGCGTTTAGGCTTTATTTTTACATGTTTTAGGATTAATCAGTAATTATTTATTTTATAAAATAAAAATCAGAAAAATACTTTATTTTTACACTTTTTCCTTTTTTAGTTTAGGATTAAGTAGATTTTATAGTTTTTATAATTATTTAATTAGTTTAATTTTAAATTTTTATATAATTTAGGATTTCAATTCTAGGATTTTTAATTTTTTAAAAAAGAAATTGGAAATAAAAGAAGGAATTAAAGAGAGGGTTTTTGAAATCTATATGGGTTAGTTCCGCACCAAAATTGGCCCAAATAGTTTTCCAATTCAACCAAACCCAAGCCCAATAAATTATACCGGGTCCAGCCCCTCATTACACCAAACGACGCTGTTTCCTAGCCATTAAATCCCACCTGTTGATCTCATTTAATCAAACGGATGGGAACTGACCTACCATTTGATATTTTTACTGTCCGAAGACAGACACCCCCCCATCAGACCCCTTCATTCCCATCTCATCTCTCTCACAATGCTTAACCCTAGCCACCCCCAAATGCCCAAACACCATCGGCCGGCGGCGCCGTCCCCAGACACCCCCATCTTCTAACTAGGCAACCACCATAACCTCCTCATCCTATATCTATCACCAATTGCTCCAAAAGCCTTATCCATTTGTTCCAATTCGGATCTAAACTCTGAAAGAATAGACCAAACCCTATATTATCCTTTTATCTTTGATTTTTGGGGCTTCAGGCTCGATTTGAGTCAAAGTTCATGCTAATCCATTGTTCTGACAAGAACAATCAATTAGCATTAGTTTTGGCTTATATCGGTGCCACGAGATTCCGACCAAGTCATGCACTGACCGACCAAGCTTCGTCAAAAAATATTTGTTCGTTGTTTTTTCTCTGTTGCTTCGAGCTTTTCTAGCCAAAATCAGGTTGTTTCTATTTCTTCCCTTCTTTTCTTTAGTATCTTTTTTTTAAAGGTATCAGTCTTGCTTATTTCAATTGTTGGTTTTTTAAACAAGTTTATTTAGTTAATTTTATTAAATATAGTTTGAAACATTTAGGATAATTTAAATTAAGGGTTTACTTCTTTTAGCGGCATGATTTAGGTTCCCTCTTTTTCTTTAAATTACTAGTTTCATTACTTGTACATAGGTTCAAGATTTTCTTAATTAGGTTTTAATAATTTTCTTTTGTAACTCATGCTAATATTAGGTTTAAATGCTTCTTCTATGTTTGTTTCATTTTCTGATTCTGTTCATATCAAATGATTTTAGGTTTAAGGTTTTTTTCTCAATAATCTTTTCCTTTCATCTTTCGTGTGCATTAACTTTGGTTTTGTGACTTTGGTTCTGATTTGCCAACAAATAAGAACCTTAGAGATCTAACAAAACAAAAAATGTTTAGGTAAAAATAAATAAAGCGTTATTAATTGTGGACACGTTTGCGTGACATCATTATCAACGCGCCAAACAGGCAGGTATACGTACGCGTAACCCAATTATTTTCTAATTAAAAGCGGTGAAAGAAGTAAATGCATAGGTTTCTGAAACCAGTAATTAAATAATTAGTAAGCCAAGTGTTATCAAAGCGACCGTTCTAGAACTACGGAGCTCGAGAGTGCCTAACACCTCTTCTCGGGTTAACAGAGGATTTTTGGTTCGCAAATTGTATACAGAGTCAAACCTTTCCTCGATTCGGGATTTAAACCGGTGACTTTGGACATTATAAATCTCCCAAGTGGTAGACTCTAATTTTAATAAAATGAATTCCATTTTGATTGTCACTTCAAGTTAGAAATAACTCCCTGTATTATATCCTCTTCCGGGTTGTAGGTAGACAAAAGAGGTGTGACCAGTGTTTTGGACAGCGCGCGGCGACAAATAGCGACGAGGGCCCGCTTCACTGAGGCGAGAGGCGCGCAGCGAAGCGCTCGCCTTTTTGATGTGAGGCGACAATTTATACAAAAATCATAAAATATTATATACATATATAACTAAAAGCTCAATAACAATAATATATTAATAAATATGTTATTCAAAAATTAAAGACTCAATACTAGATGGTCATAGACTCATAATAGTTCATAAATTAAAGATAAAGATTAATAGTCTAAACTCTAAATTCTAAAACAACCAACAATTATTCTTCTTCAAGATTTTCAAATTCTACAACTTCTTGATTGTAAGCATTATATTGGCTTTCATCTTCTTCCTCCTCGGACTCTTCATCAATTAGGGATCGGCTTGAACTTGCTACCCCCCTTCCTTTGTAACTTGAAGAACTCGCTCTAAGTCCATAGATATTCTCCTCAACTCCAATGGCCATAGAAACAGTACCCCAATCAAGATCATCTCCTTCATACACTTGTTCATCTTCATGATTTTGGGGGCTCCAGTTAACCATTCATTTGCCTCGTCAATGTTGTCCAATATAATTGGATCAATGGTATCGCGAGCTTCATAACGTCGCCTTAATGTTCTGTTGTATTTAATATACACTAGATCATTGAGACGCGATAGCTCAAGCCTATTCCTTTTCTTGGAGTGAATCTGCGCATAAGTTATTTAGATTAATTATAAATACTATTAATAATACAATATAGAATATATTAATTTAATAAATCTACTTCTTACATGCTCAAATACGCTCCAATTTCTCTCGCATCCAGAAGCACTACAAGTTAGGCTTAATACTTTGATGGCAAACTTTTGCAAGTTTGGAGTTTGATGTCCAAATTGCTTCCACCATTCAACTATAGAAAATATTTTAAAAGTTAATAAGTATAAATCAAATAAATTAAATTAAATTTATAAGGATATCTATATTAAAGTTAGTTACCTAGAGACCTTTTGTCTCTGGCTCTAATGGCAGCCGGTAAACCAAATAGGCCCTCTGCTTGTGAGTACTTGCCAAACTCCTCCCCTATTAGATCTATCGTCGCTGAATTAGGGATTAACTTCTCAAGACATGCATGGTATCCAACCCACACCTCTGAATCCAAAGTTTCATCTCTAGTGTTCTTGTAAAATAATCCTGGATTCAGAAGATGGCCTGCTGCATACAAAGGTCTATGGAGTTGATTGTTCCACCTGGCATCAATTATATCAAAAACTTTTTGATATTTCCTAACATCTCCATCAAATGCCGCTGCAATACTCTCTTTGGCTCTATCCATAGCTTCGTAAATATAGCCCATTGGTGGTTTTTTCTCCCCATCCACCATACGAAGCACCCTAATCAAAGGGCCACCAACTTTAAGAGCCCGAACGACATCATTCCCGAATGATGGAGCAATAAGAAGTTTGGCAATTTCTTTCCTTGCAGCTTCCTTTGCATATTTATTATCTTTCCAATCACTCGAAAGAACTAGCTTTCTCAAATTTCTCTTTTTCAAATAAAAACTATGCAAAGTTAGGAAAGCCGTTGCAAATCTAGTCTTGGCCGGTCTCACCAAATTTCTTTCGTTTGTGAATTTCCTCATTAAATTCAACAACGGCCTCTGACTGATGTAAGCATATGCCTTGACGGCCTTACTGAAAACTGTAAAAGTAACAATAACAATTTTATAGTTAATACTTAATAGGATAGGACATAAGTATAAATAAAGTTAAAAGGCAACTATATTAAACTATTAAAGTTACTTGAAGCATATGGGTTTTCCTTGAAAATGTCACCAAACATCAAGTTGATACAATGTGCAGCACATGGAGTCCAATAAATGTTTGGATAGATAGCTTCCATCATCTTCCCCGCACTAACATTCTCACTAGCATTATCTGTAACAATTTGTACAACATTTTCCTTCCCAATTTTATCAATAGTATTTCTAAACAAGCTGTACATTTTGCTTCCATCTGTAGAAGAGTTGCTAGCATCGTGAGATTCAAGAAAAACACTCCCTCTTGGAGAGTTCACCAACACATTTATGATCATTTTTCCATTCCGTGCTGTCCATTTATCCATCATAATGGAACATCCAAACCTGTTCCATTCCACTTTATGTTCCTCAATAACTTGGTCTATCTTTTTCACCTCCTTTTTAAGATGAGTTACTCTAACTTCATGATAGCTAGGAGGCTTCATTCCTGGGCCATGTTGTCCTACGGCTTCAATGAATTTATCAAAAGTAGAGTAGTTAACACAGCTAAAAGGAAGCCCTGCATCGTAAATCCATGCTGCAAAGGCACTTACGGCGCGATCCCTCAAAATTCTTTTGGCTTCTAAACCTGAGCCTTCTTCACCTTTTCCCTTTTCTTGTTGTTTTGCCGGGAAATAAAGATTGATGGGACCTTTTGTTGCCGCACGTGACGTGGTTGACCCACTAGAACTAGAATATATCTTTTGAGTTTTTTGGGGGGATGTCTCATTTCACCATATTCATCCATTTCATCATCTTCATCAATAATATTCACCGATTCTTCGAAATTCATTTGAGTTCTTATCATATTTTTCTTTTCAACGAATGCTTTTATTTCCTCCCTAATCTCGGGCGGACATTTTGGACATTGTACTACATTCTTAAATCCACCTATCAAATGTTGCTTATGACGAGTTATCCCACCATTATATGTTTTTTCACAAAACACACATTTGATTGCAGATCTTGATGAGCCTGGTATAGCATAATTCCAAGCTATATCTCGTTTGGTATTATCGGATGACATTTCAACACTGTTTTATAGACAAAAATTATCAAGTCACTACGCAATTAATTGATTCAACAGTAAAGAAATAAGAATAATAATGAAATTTTTGTATCTAGAAATACAACAAATAAAGAAGAAGACAAAACGGAGAAAAAAGACCTTTGTTTCTGCCGACAAAAAAACAGAAGAAAAAAATAAAAAGAAGAGAAGAATAGAAGTAAAAAGAAACAGAACCTCTGTTCTGCCGACAAAAAAACAGAAGAAAAAAATAAAAAGAAGAGAAGAATAGAAGTAAAAAGAAGCAGAGAAACAGAACCTCTGTTCTGCCAGACAAAAACCAAAAGAAAAAAGATAGAAAGAAGAAGAGAGGAAGAGAAGAAGAAAGAAGCAGACAAACAGAACTGCTCTGTTTCTGCGAACAGAACCAGAAGAAGAAAAATATAGAAGAGAAGAAGAGAAGAAGAAAGAAGCAGAGAAACAGAAGTACAGAACTGTTCTGTTTCTGTGAACAAAACCAGAAGAAAAAAATAGAAGAGAAGAAGAGAAGAAGAAGAAAGAAACCAGAAGAGAAGAAGAAGAAGAAGAAAAAAGCAGAAAAATAGAACTTCCCTGTTTCTCGAACAAAACCAGAACAAAAAAAAAAGAAGAGAAGAAGAGAAGAAGAGAAGAAAGAAGAAAGAAGAAAGAAGAAAGAAGAAAGAAGAAGCATACCTGTGTTTTCCCTTGAAGCTTGAAGAAGATGACCTTGAAGCTTGAAGAAGATGAAGAAGAACGTTGGTTCTCTGATGTTTTTTGGTTCGCAGGTGAAAAGCCTTTCTCTTTCTTAAGCCCTAATTTCACGACTTAAGTCAAACCTTTCTCTTTCTTCTTTTTTTCAAATAGCGACGCCTCACTCGCTACACGCCACAACCTCGCCTCACGCTACACAGTTTGAAGCGAGCGCCATTTCACATCGCAACGCCACAAGCCCTCTGAAGCGACACAGTCGCGCCTCGCCTCGCCTCACGCTATTAGCGCTGAGGCGAGCGCTATTTACAACACTGGGTGTGACAGCTCTTTTACATTGAAAAATATCAGAATGTTCTAAGAATATCACAGATGTCCCTATCCTTCGCATAAATTGCTGGAATTTGATAAGAAAAGGGTGGACAACTGTGCAAAAATATTGTACTAGCTAGGAAATTTAAGGTAGAATATTCCCTACCTACTATTTTTTTAGCACTCTATATAAAGAAAGCTTTCCCTCACTACACACAAATTTCAGATTATTCTCTGCACAAAAATCTCTGAAAACACGATCTTTAAAACCCTAAGAATACAAAGATCATCAGCATTTTCTGCATTCCAAGGCCTTTAAAACACTGAGAAAGATTCCTTAAAAATCCTTTCAAAGCTTCAGTTTTTTCTGGTTAAATTCTTAAGTTGGTATCTGATATTGAAGACATTTTGGGTTGTTGGATTCTGGGATTTTTCTGTTTTTCAAAGTAAAAAAATGTTTAATGTGGAGCTGGTGTTGCTGTTATATACTGCTAGCAGTTTTAGGTGAAGTTCTTTACTGATTTCTGTTGTTTCTCAAAGATTTTTCTCATTTTACTCTTTGCTGTACCGAGGTACTTTTGGAACTATTGAATGACAAAGATGAAGTTATGAATTTGTGGTGTTAAATAGATCTCCAGGAGTGTTCAATGTCAGTATTTTTTTCTTGTTTGTCTGCCTAGGGTGTATTATATCTTTCTTAGCTGTACAACTTTTCTTTCCCCATGTTTAAATATTTTGGACGTGTTGTTTAGTTATAATATTTAGTTCAAGGATTGCTCAACTTAATGCATTGTTAGAGTATGATATTCAAATGTTATACATATTCAAAAGTGAATAGTTTAATTACTGAAAAGATTTATATCACTGTTAGAAGGCTAACATTGTTAAAATAATTATATTAGGATGATTAGTAAGCCATTTAATGCTGATTTGGGTATTGGTATAACATGATGGCGAAGTAAGACTCCTGCAAGATTACATGTGCATGTTGACTTTCTAGAATTGGTATAGTGCTAGTCTTCATATATAGTGAAGCTTGTTTTGTTCCATCTAAGGCTGAAGGTCAGTAGGGTCTTAACAGATTTCCCTCATTGAAATAATTAGGCCTAATGTTGGCCCAAGTGAATGATTTTTTGTTTGAAATCACCCTTTGTGTGGTTTCTGGGCTCTTGCTACTTTTTTGGTCTCAATTTTCCAATCCATACCATATTGTGCTTGTCTTTCAGATTGGATACTTTATCAGAATAATTCTATTTATAAACTCAAATAGCTATGTGTACAGTTAGATTTAAATTATCGCTAGTTTCAGCACTTATGAAATAACCATATATCTGAGTTTAAGGCAAACTATAAATAGTCTTAGGTTCAATTTGATTTTTGTTCCCGTTACATGAATGGTAATAGTCAAAGACCAGTATGTTAGGCATTTCATTTATAATTGGTGCAAGTATAACTATACATGTAATGTGATGATTGATGAATTAAGTCTTAGCTTTTGGTTTTGTAAGGCGCTTTGGGCCTGGCAATGGCCCAAATCAGGCTGCCAAGCCATAACAGGCTCCTTGTGCCCACCTCTATCATCTTATGTTTGGTATCGATTTTGGGCCCAATAGGTATCAGCTTTATTTTCCCTTAGTAATCGCCTCTAATAATACATTGGGTCTACTGCTGGCCTAATTTTCTTTCAAATAAATAAATACATGCCTCATGTTTCCCTACCTATAATTAATTGTTTGGACATGAAGTACCAAATAGTTGTAAGTAAGAAATTCTTTATTACCATAATTAAAAAAGCCCTCTAAAAATTGAGGTGTTTCATTTTTCACTAAATAACCTATGGCCCTCGTATTAGTATCAACCTAGTATTGGAATAATCTTAAATAATCGTAGTTTACTTTAGGCCCGATCTAGATTAGTATTGCAATTATGTATACGTTTGCAACCCGAGGGATGTGTTCGCGCAACTTCAACCAAATTTTTCTTAATAAAACAAATAAAGTATTATTAATTGTGGACCTGTTTGCGTGACATAATTTTTGACGCGCAAAAAGGAAAATAGTATACATACGCGTAACTCAATTTTTTAAATATGAATAATCAAGTGATTAAAAGCGGTAAAAAGGGTAAATACACATAGGTCTTAAAAATTAGTAGTTAAATAATTTAATCCAAGTAATAATTACTAAGCGACCGTGCTAGAACCATAAAATCCGAGAATGCCTAACGTCTTATCCCGGATTAACAGAATTCCTTATCTTAAATTTCTGGTTCGCAGACTTTTAAATAAAGTCGAAAGCTTCCTCGATTTGGGATTTACAATATACCGGTGACTTAGGACACCAAATAAACTATTCCAAGTGGTGACTCTGACAAATTGAATAATCCCATTTTGAATAATGTCATTTCAATTGAAGAAACTCCCTTATATACTCCCTCGGGGTGTAAAAAAGGAGGTGTGACAGTTTTGGCGACTCTACTGGGGTTACTAACCCAGAACTTCCTGTTCAGGGTTCAAGAATTCAAACTTATTAATGTGATTTCTTATTTGGCTTTATTATTGATGTTACTGTATTTTGTGGACTGAATGTGCTAATTGCCATTTACCGCTTTGAAAAAACATGAACTGTATTTAAATGTCTTCTTATACCTCCCTCCTAAGCCTTCTAAAAAATAGTTCTCACGTTCGCATGACCCACTTTTCTGTTAGACAAATAGAACGGGGCTGGGCAAACAACAAGGTCGGGAAGACTTTCTTGCTTCCAGTACGTTGCCCCCTGCTCGACTCGAGTTTTTCCGCACGGGTAAGCCACGTCTAGAACACAAACGTAGGTTTTAAACTTAGAATAATGCAACCTCATGCCGGATCCCTAGTATGAACGATTATTTGCATCACATGCATTGACCTTGGGGAATCAATACAGGGGTTGGGTTCGTCTTGGTCAGAGTTACCCAAAATAAAGACCATTCTGATGCATCATATGTGCTATGTGAATATTTATTTATTTTTTCTTGCATGTTGACCGCCTTGGAAAAGAAAATCAAGAGAAAGACAAAGAGTGGGATAGGATAGAGAACCCGATTTTGAAAATCTCAGTATTTAGAAAATATCTCAAAACTCTGCCAAAACTTTTGAAAAAAAAAAGTTAAAACCAAAGGGAAAATGTATTTCAAATAGAGTAAGTCAAATATCATATTTTTTCCAATTATGTCAAAATTGACCGAACAACATATGTCTGATTCTCTCTAGATGTGGGATACGTAGGCAACCTACTTAAGGTTCGACCTCATTTTTGCAAATAATAATCAAGTAAAGTGTAGTTTAGGACTTTGGTCAAAAGAATAAGCCAACCTATCTTCGGTTGTATTATTCTTTGGTTAAAAGAATAACCCACATGTTGATACTCAATTTTTCCCTAGGTACTTTTATATATCCAAAATATTCTCAAAATAGCATATACATGCATATATAAGCATGCCCAAGAGTTTTGATATTTTTCCTCTATTTTAAAAGATTTTTAAAATCAATTTGTTGCCTATTTTAATAGTACAAATTTCAATAATTATTTCCAGACTATCATTTTTTGGTGAATAATTTCTTTGTATCTCATATTTACACAAAGATATAATTAATGTGATTTTTTGCACATTTTTATAAAATTAATCCGTTATTTTAAAGGCTAAATTGCTATAATTGTAATTTTACAATTACAAAATTGATCCCATTAATTTTTAATCAAAATTTATATATTATTAAAAATTTAGTGCTTTCGATTGGTTTTGGAAATTATTTAACTAATTTTATTAAAATAAAAAGGGAAGAAATGGATGTTTAACATTTGGTCCCGTCCATTTCAATTATAAACCCTTTGCAATTTAAATTTTAACCACAATGGAACCTAATTGCAACCAGCCCAATTTTAAAACCAACCCAATCCATAATCAAAATAAAAACTCGATCGGATCCCCCCTGTAATCTGAGCCGTTGATCTAGAAGATCAACGGCTCAGATTGACTATTTTCTTTTTAATTCGTAGACTACCCCGAACCCTAATTCATTTTCCCCTTCAGCCGCCCTTGAATTCCCAAATTCTCTCAAGGCTCTCCGGAACCCTAGCCTCCCCCTACCTTGTTCCACCTAAACCTGTTAAACGGGCCGGGTTGGACCGGTTCCGGACCGGCCCAGACCGGTAGAAACCGGAACCGGCCCGGACCGGTAGCAAAGGGGCCGGGTGGGCTGGGTTATCATGGGGTAGGGGTTAGTTCCGGAAATTTTTTGTGAACGGTTAACCGGAACCGGGTAGGCCCGGTCCGGCAAACAGTACCCTCAACGGGTAACCCGGCCCGGTTCAACGGTCAAAATTTTTTTTTTTTTTTAAATTCAGATATATGGGGCCCACCCCAAAGGCCCAAACGGCTAGAATCAAAAAAATCAGTTGGCCAACGGATCTATTTAAGTTTTGGCCATTTTTTTTTTAATTTTTAACACATTTTTAATTTACAAATGTAGCCTTATGTAAATCTATAAATACCCCTTTCTTCATTTCTCACTCAAAATTCTCATCTCAATCTCAAATTCTCTCATTCACCTATTCTCTAATTATCTAGTATTTTATCATTCGGGTTTTGAACTTCAAGTTGGAATATTGGCTTGACGTTTTTTCGTGGTAACATCGGAAATTCGGAATTGCATAACCAAGTGCTCCAATTCGGTGCACTCCCTCCAACTCTTTCTCTTATTAATATTTTAATTGCATATTTATTTTGAGCTTATTTATTCCTTAAATTTCACAATATGTTTAGTGCTGCTAAAAAAGCGTGTAGAAAAGTTACTGATAAGGGGAGTAAAAGTAGAGGTAATTCTTCAACATCTAGTAGTAATAGCCCAATATCTTTTGTTCCTGAAACATCGCCTAATGAAAATATAGATTATGATCAATTACAAGAAGATTATGGAATAGAATATAATGAAATAAGAATTGAAGAAGAGATATCTGCTACGCCTACTAGTGCACCTAGTGCTGGGGTAGGTAGTGTTGGAGTTGATACAAGGGGTGGTGGTGGTGGCACTAGTGGTAGACCACGTACGACTCCGACGACTAATCGTAGAAAAAGAAGTAAGGTTTGGAATTTTTTTGAATTAATTGAAGGTTCTGATAGAGTTAGATGCAAAATTTGTAAAGTTTCATTTAAACATTTGACTGTAGGAAATTTAGGGGGAACCGGAACGCTTAGTAGGCATATGAGAGCTGCACACCCGATAGAATGGGGCCTAGATGGTGATGATAGTCAAACAACTATTAACCCTACTACTGGAGAGTTACTAGATGGAACTATACATATTTATTTTTAAAAGTTTGCTATAAATATAGATATCCAATAACTGAAGTTGCTAATGCACATTGTACGAATTCAACTGAAGAAATCAAGGACATGAAGATGTTGATCGCCCAGAAGACGAGGAACTTGGAGATATATTAACAAGTGGTCACCCATCCGAATTTACTTATTGTTATTTGTTCGAAGTCTTAAAAAATGTAAACATTCAATTTGTAAGTTTCAAAATTGAGTTATGAAATATGAAATAAAAGAAGCACTTGCAATTTGCAGCAAGTGCAATTTTTCTCATATTCCTTCTATTCTTTAATTTATATTTTAAAGTAATACAAATTCTTAATATAACTTAAATTGAAACTTTAAATTTGAAATTCAAAGTTAAAGTGTTAAATTGAAACTTTAACATTTTAATTTTGAAATTCAAACTTAAAATCTTAAATTGAAACTTTAACAATTTAAGTTTGAATGTCAAATTTAAAGTTTCAAAAATCAAACTTAAATTCTTAAATTGGAACTTTAATTTTGAAAGCAAACTTAAAGTCTTAAATTAAAATTATTATTTAGAAATTCAAACTTAAAGTCTTAAATTGAAATTTGAAACTTCAATTTTTAAATTTCAATTTCAATCTTAAAGTCTTAAATTGAAACTAAATCATCTAACTTATTTTTGAAATACAAACTTAAAGTCTTACATTGAAACTTTATAAGTGCACAAGTATCATTTACTTTGTGTTCTTTAAATAAATTACAATAGTTATACAAAATTAAAAAAAAAAAAAAAAACTTTAAACCCGGCCCGGCCCGGCCCCTTTAACCCGTAACCCGTACGGGTCAATTTTTACCCGAAAAACCCCCAACCCGTTATGCCCGTTAAGGGAGAGCCCGGAACCGGCCCGGTAAGGAACCCGTACGGGTTAAAAAAAATTGGACCCGGACCGGCCCGGCCCACCCGTTAAACACCTATAGTTCCACCATATTTTCACCCGCGTCCATAGCTTCTCAGGCCATGCACAACCTATACCCACCTCCTATGGCTCTTGCATGGTTGTTTGAAGGATCGAGGCCAGACATCAAGGGTCTTCACTCAGACCTTCACTAACTCGAAGATTCCGACCATCACCGACCTTGCTCCGGTGGCTCTTGGTTTTTTTGAGCCTGTTTATGACATTATCCGACTTAGATCGGGTATTTTTTAAACCTTTCTCATCTTTAGGGTCCCTAAATATCGAGGTTATCTCTGATTATTATAGATTTGTTACATGTTTGCACTGTCGCTTAAGTTGCTTAAATATTTTCTCCGATGTTCTTTCAAAAAGCACTTCTTTTCGATTAGGGTTTCTGGAAATTTCTTAAAATGCTTCTGACTCTTCTTCTTCTCCTTTTCTTGGTATGAATCTATCCCAGCTATGTTCTTCTTTGCTCTTTTCGGACTCACATGCTTTCTGTGTGTTCTTATATTTACCTTGTTATGAAAACTTTAATGTTATGCTCCGTTCTATCTCCTACTGGTTTTTCACCGTGCTCTCATATGCCTATCCTATGTGTTTTGCTACTGTATTTTCCTACTGAGTTTTAGTCCTTTGTTTGGCTTTACCGGACTTTGCCTGGATTGTTTTTAGATGTGTTTAATCGACTGTTTCTTTAAGTTTACACTACCTGACCTTATTTAAATTTCAAGCTTTTCTTGAAACTTGCTTCATGTACTGGTTTATATGTTCTACTTGCTATTTTGCTTGTATGCTTCTCATGAGACTCTGAAAGAGGTCTCTGAGCCTATCTCAATAGTTTGCCTTTTCATCTCTGTATCAAATTCGAGTTTAAAAACCCTAGCTTTGGGAGTTTTCTTTGGCTAATTTGGTTTTATGTTTGGACAAGGGTTCTACTTTGAAACCTTGAACCCTCAGAGTCACTTCGAGTTTATGAATTGAATTTGAACTTTTTCTACTTTTGTGATTTTGAAACCTTCTTGCTTGACATGCCTATGTGTTTTATATATGAGGGCTTCTCTTTCAAAGGTCTTGCCAACTGTTAATTGATTATGAATCCCTTTAATTTTGCTTATTTGATTGTTACTGATTTTTCCCTGAATTAAAACTTTCTTTTACCTCTTTTCTGACTCGAACAAGGCTTTCAATTGAATTCTTTACTCGCTATTTTACTGATTCACTTTCCTTGTTTTACAAATCAAGTACCACTAGACTTTTACCTTAAATGTCTTCCACATATTTACCCTTATTTGTCTATTTTGCATGAGATATTTACTTGATTTACTTCCCTTAATATCTTCTGCCCATTACTTTTTGAATTTGGACTCCTTAATTAAAGCAGTTAAACTATAATTCTTGACTTATTTTCTACACCTATTTTAATTATAAATACCCCGTTCTTTCATTAACACAGACGATTTTAATCATCACAGCTCTCTTCTAAAATCTACACTCTTGCTTCTTGATTGCATTTTGGCTTCCCAAAATCTACCGTTTCTCCCTACTTGCTCCTCTAAACCGGTATGTCCTATTTTTGATTCTAGCGTCAAATCCAATGTGTTTACTTAGAAGCTTTTATGCCCATGCCTACTTTACTGCTTTATAGAGTTTAGTTTTAAAATAAATACTTATGTTTTGCTATGTGTTGCTGTAATGAATCCTTATCCCCACCCTCTTTTATGTGCTTGGGTTGTAGTTTAAGACATGGCAACATACAAAGTTTTTGTCATGGATTAAGACTTGGTCATTTGGATCCTAACCTCTTTCAAGTTCCCATACCCCCATTCCCTTATGTGGATAGAGTTAAGGTATAGCTTGGCAGCATCTAAATTGTTGTCATGGGCTGAACCTGGCCTTCAAAAGGTCCTAACTCTCTAATTTTTAAGCTGACAAGCTGGTCATGGGTATGCCAGCAGCCCAGTTGCTAGGTATGACCACCAGCCGGCCTTGGATCCCCCTCCCCTAAGTCCTCTTCATTGCACTTACACTTACTCCTAGCCCTAGAGTCCTGCCCCCCCCCCCTCTTGTGAGCCTTGCCTTGGGACCTTGAGTTCCTTTTGAACTTGGACACTTGAGGGCTGGCTCTTCCATACTGCACTATACTCTGTTCTGCAATGATATTTGGGATGTAAGCACTGCCTATAACTCTTGAAGTTCCTTGGAACTTTGACACATCCCAAATAAGAGAAAGGCTTCTAAAATCCGATCCTGGAAGTTGGTTTATCTCATATTATTAGACTTTGAATCTGGACTAGGCTAATTAGATGTAGATGTAATCACTGATGTATTTCTGTTCGTTTGGTCTGTAATAAGATTTATAATGAACCTTGTATCAACTACTAGGGTATAGTGAAAAAGGATGGGATTGAATGCATGCCAAAGTGGTGGATACCGTGCCTATAGGTTGTATACTCTTTCAATTCTGCACTTTCACCTAGAAATCATGTTCGTAGGTTATCTCTTTCAATTCTGCACTTTCACCTAGAAATCATGATCGTTGGTGTATACTATTTCAATTCTTTCACTTTCACCTTGAAATCATGCTCATAGGTTATCACTTTCAAAATTTCGCATTTTACATAGAAGCACTGTCTATAGGATTAATACTTTCAAAATTCAGCATTTTTCATAGAAGCCATGTCTATAGGATATTTACATTTTCAAATTTTGCATTCTTCATATAGATACCATGCTCATAGGTCTTCTGCACTTCGTAATATATACCATGTCAATAAATCACTGCTAAAAATATGTACATCATGTATATGACATGCCTATAGGATTTCCTACAGTTTTGCGTGTGCATTTGTCATTAGGCAATTACACTTATAGGATCTAAAATAAACCAATCACATCTATGACATTCTTAAAGGATTTCTACATAACAAAATTCGTAACACCTAGAAAGCATGTCTATAGGAGTAACCAATTAAAATCTGAAATTGCCCACTCGCCTTTTAAAATCATAGTAATTCATTTAAGTGCTCGCAGAATTTGCGATACTGTAACTTTTAAATAATTTTTGCAATCAGTTTGTTCTTCCTCGTCTTTGAATTAATAGATATCATGCCTATAGATCATGTTTAACGTAGATCAATAGTTAGATAGTCAATCATTATTTTTCTACAACTACATTTAAGCAGGACTAATTCGGACTCCCTATCTAAAAAATACAGGGTAGATCACTTCTTCCTACGCTAATTTTAATCAAGGTCCTAAACAATATGTGTAAGATGTGCTAAACAATTTGTTTCTTTAAGTGAGGACTGAGGAGGCCTACTTGAGCCTTTAATTGTTTTACCTCCCCATTAACTGTATTATGTATTTTGATTGTCGCCTTAGAATTTTATTCTTTTAAACCTCTGAAAAGACAAGCTTCCTCCCTTTGGGATTAGTAGTCGTAAAAGCCTCTAGGACTGATAGGTTGGACAAGTAATAGAATGTTGTAGGTAACGACACCATTTCACATTTAATACCTTTACGGGGTGAGAAGGGTAGACATGAAGATGATGATCACACGATAACACTATGTGTACAATCGGTTATCGGTGTTGTTTGGATGATCAACGTATTTTATAAACCTAGGACCCCTTTACTTATGTTACTTTGTTTAATGTTAATAAATTAGGTCTTTTTAATTACCCAGAACTCCCCCTTTAAATTTACTGCATTTTTCCTTTTCCTTCTAAATTTTTCTTCTTTGTTTATTCAATGTCTTGACTATTTTTTGCACTTAGACCCTCCCTCAAACAAATTATAGATTCTAACATTCCTGTCACATACTTATTTGCACCCTTATGTGTAAAATTATTTGTATACCGTTTTACATTAAAGTCACAACATAGCATGGCCGGGAACCACACTAGTTGATCTTGAGGGGTGCCTAACACCTCCCCTCGAGATAATTTCTAGCCCTTACACGAACTTTGACTTTCAAATTCAAAACCCTTAGTGTCCTAATGCACTTAATCATTAGGCGGTGACTCTTAAATTCCAAAAATGCAATTCCCAAACGGGAATATAGTTGTCCTCCCAAATGTCGTAAACCCGGTTTCGCGAGAAAATGGGGGCGTTGACAACATGGCGACTCTACTGAGGATTCTTTAGGCTTTTACCACTTCATGTTATATGTGACTTTACTATTTTCTTTATTGCTTTGTTTAATACCTTTATTCGAAATTGACTTGTATTTTTCTTTTTTTTTCTTTAACGCTTTCATTTACTTCTTTCCTTCAATACCGTTGAAATTTTTGAGCAATTATTATATTCATTATGAACGTGAAAATACGTGACAATTTGTTTTGTTCTTGTAATTGCATCTTCAACATCATATTCCAGTCTTGCCAAACAAATACCATAGCAACGCTTGATGAGTTGTTGCGCTCTTCCGATATTATTACCCCCTAAATTTAGGAAAGGCATATTTGCGGTAAAACTAGTTGATCAGCGATGCACTTGATGGTTCCGTGCCTTTCCCTCTTGAGTTGTCCGCTCAAGGGTGCCATCCTAGCACCCCATAGAAACCTTATTCTATTTAACTGTACATGCATCACTGTCAAACCTAGTCGAGTCAGTTATGTTGTCCAGATAATGACTCTTTAAGATATCCTTGTCCAAAGTCCACTGGGTTCCCCTGGGACCCAAATGGACAACACCATATTCTGTGCATTTATTTGGAGAACTAAATGTTGTTTATGCCAATTATTGATTTAAATAGTCGAGTCCGGCGGGGGTGAAGAACTAACACTTTATTTTGTAGAAAAAGAGGCACGAAATCCCCAGATTCGTTATGGTAACCACATTCACCCAAGGTTGCTAAATTGGTGGGAGGACCTTCATTCCAGTGACCGGACTCTCGTCCGCAAGTATTTGGGAAACTTACCCTCTCTTTTGGGAACCCAGCCAGACAAAAAAATCATAGAGGCTGCGACCTTGTTCTAGAACAGTGATAGATCAATATTTCGATTGGAGACCTTGAAATAACCCCGTTGCTCGAATAAATAGGTGGGTTGGCCGGTATTCCTTGGGAGACTCCGGGTTTGCTCATGCCAGAAAACCGCAAGGGTAAGGGTTTCTTCAAAATGATGGGGTTGAAGAAAAACTCAGATTTGACTTGTTTGAGGGATTCTTATATTCCTTTCGACTACGTGTACGAGAGGTACGATTATAGCAAGTCCTACCGCACCTATCTAGATGAATTCGCCCTCACATCATTGGGGCATATCCACATGAGGGTTTTCGTCTTTATGTTCTGATTCTTGAGAATGATAGTGTTTCCTATGAAGAAGGCTAGGATCCATACCAGACT
This sequence comes from Nicotiana noctiflora, assembly GCA_032618575.1. Taxonomy (NCBI): domain Eukaryota; kingdom Viridiplantae; phylum Streptophyta; class Magnoliopsida; order Solanales; family Solanaceae; genus Nicotiana; species Nicotiana noctiflora. Next base: position 224,710 of record JASVEL010007183.1, read on the forward strand.
AGCCATGGTCACCAAGACACTAATAGAGGGGATTGAAGGGCAGCCTTTCAGCATAGTGCCCATGATTGTTGCTGGGTCTTCCGATCTTTGGAAAACTGTCAATGAGGGGCCAGTCATTTTGAGGGTTGCAACTTATTACTCCAACTATTGCTTATAGAATATCTCCAAAAGGTTCGATACCGTCAAGAGCTTCCGCGATGGCCGTGGAATGATCACATAGCCTTTCACTCTCAGCTGAGGGATGCTCGAGGATGGGTAGAGTTGTTTTAAAACTTGAAAAGAGACAAGGTGCAATGGATGTTCGAATGGTTTCCCACTGGAGAGTTCATCATCCGCTCTCGGGATGCTCAATTCCTCATATTCATTGGTCTGAGGGGAACTTATCCCTATGTCCCTCTCCGAGTCATGAGGCAGGTAGGGAGGTAGCAAGTCATACCAAAGGTCAAGAAGATGAGTCATTTTAGGGCTGATTTCCAAGACGACGACAATCCATATAAATGTCAAGCTCAACACATGTGGAACAACAAGATCATCATAGAAAAATATTCCATAGAGCCTGACAAGTATCATGTTGGCTACACCTCATACTATCTAGGGTGGATGGAAGAAGATCATGCTGGGTTAGGATAGCCCATTTCTGTTCGAGCTTACAGGTTCATCGATGAAATGGCTAAGATACATGTTAAATACAATCAATTGCGCAAAAGGATCAGGGAGTACGAGAGTGAACACCAAGAAATTCAAGAACCAAATCAAAAGTTGATCGTGGAATGGAAAGATATGGCTTTCACAGCCAACAAGCATCTAGGGCATTTGGAGTGAGGGTTGGTAGAGCTGGAAGGGAAATTGATTGAGAATTTCCAAAACACCGAGGGAAATGAAGGAGGACGTTTGGCTAGAGCTTATCTGCTGCTAGGATTGCGTGAGCTGGTGACACTGTTCGATGGAGCAAAAGATGCCGAGTCTAGGGAAGGTCCTTTTGGTTCCAAATAGTTGGGATTCGTTTTTCTTTTTCGCTTTGAAATGTAATAAGGCCAATGGCCATTAGTGATATTTTTACTTTATGCAATTTTAGTGTCGTTTTGGGATTCGTCTTATTTTTATCAATAAAATGAGGCATTTAGCATTATAAGTTCTCCAAATCAACTTGTCGTTAGGCTTACCTCGGGCATAACGAGGCACCCAATTTAGGAAACGATTTATATTCTTGTACTATGTGTTTAAATATTGCAATATATTTCTCAGAATTCGTACTAACTTGTCACCTTTTTCTTTTACTTTTATTTTTTATTCCCCTCCCCAAAAGTTAGTTCGTGCATTCTGCATCGTCATCCTACTCCATAATATCTAAAGGCCCTTCCCCTCATACTCCTCCAAGTCCTATCAAAAGCAAGAACAAAACAAGAATGGAAGACGTGAACAACGTCAGAAAGGACAACTCAACTGAAAGGGTAGAGGTTCCTCAGGGAATTCATGTGTCCAAAGAAAGTGTCGTCCAGCTCGAACTAAAGTTACTAAAATTTTAAGAAGAACTAGACCAAGTTCGGAACTTGGCAAGCTTGAAATTCTCCCTCGCTACTCCAGACGTCAACTTTCCCAATGCTCAAATACCTCCACAGAACATCCCAAAGCCGCAAAAACAGCCCGCTACTCATTAAAATTGCAACACACGTCACAACAACACTCCACTCCTCATCCTTGAACCATCAAATGATCATACCCACCACACTTTCATCTATGTGGAAAACCTACCACAATACACTCAACCCATTACAAATACACCAGAGTCTAATGAAAAAGACTTTCTCATCAAGAACCTGTCTGCCGAGCTTAAGAAATTGACTAGCCGAGTCTAGGGGATTGAAGGAAGCAAAGGCATTGATGGGCTAAATTATGAGGATCTTTGCCTTCAGCCAGACATCAAACTTCCCGAGGGATACAAACCTCCCAAGTTCAAAATATTTGACTGCTCGAGGGATCCTAGAGCCCATTTGAGGACATACTGTGATAAGCTGGTTGGCGTAGGAAGAGATGAAAAGATTCGCATGAAACTCTTCTTGAGAAGTTTGAAAGGCGATGCGCTGTCTTGGTACATTAGCCAAGATCCTAAGAAGTGGATGAGTTGGGTAGGAATGGCATCCGATTTCATGGACAGGTTTAGGTTCAATACAGAAACCAGATATCTTCTACATCCAGAATCTGAAAATGAAACCCAGTGAGACATTCTGCGAGTGTGCTACTCGATAGAGATCCAAGGCTGTTAAGGTCAGACCGGCCTTAGAAGAAAAACAGATGAATCGATTTTTTATTCGAGCTCAAGATCCACAGTATTATGAGAGTTTAATGTTGATAGAAGGCCAGAAATTCTCCGATATCATCAAGCTAGGAGAAAGGATTGAGGAAGGCATTAAGAGCAGTATGGTCACTAATTTTGAAGCACCACAAGCTACTAACAAAGCCCTACAATCTGGTGGCGCATCCATGAAAAAGGACGTGAGTGCCGTGATGGTTGCACAGAGAACCAAGTCCCCAGTAAAATACCAAGCCTACGCAGTACCCCCTCTCACATACCAGCCTATCCCTAATTACCAAGCACCTCCGCCCTCTTACCAAATTCCATCACCTACTTACCAATCATCTCCATACCCGACATATCAACCTACCTGACCAAGATATTCCCAAACTGCACCTGTTTATCAAGCATATAATGCTCACTACCAATCACCTCCCGCCCGCCAAAACTTCCCCAGGCCATGCCTTAACTTTGACCATAGACTTCCTAGGCAATACACCTCCATCGCCGAGCTAATCGACCAATTATATGAAAGACTCAAAGCAGCCAATTACGTTACCCCAATCTCTGCTATAACTCCAGAAAATCCCTCCCAATAAGTCAATCCAAATAAAACTTGTGCATACCATTCTTGCATGAAAGGGAATACCATTGACGAGTGTCGTTCACTAAAAGACAAAATTCAAGATCTAATTGACAACAAAATCATCGTGGCCAAGGAACCTACTTCTAATGTTCGCAACAATCCCTTGCCTGATCACAAGGGTGGAAGTGTGAACATGATCAAGGTAGAAGATGATTGGGACCCCAAAGGGTAAATTGGATTAATTGCCAAAGGCGACGAGCCCAAGAAACCAACAGTCACCCCAAATCCAATTGTAGTCCATATCCATCCCTCTGGGAATGATGAAGTAAACATGTCTGTGCCTCTCGAGCTTGAAACACCGTCATCCAAAAGAACCACATAGCCAATTGAGGTAGAGTTTGGGTCTCCAAAAGTACCATTCAAAGTTGCCATGTTTCCACCCAAAATGATAGTGCCCATTCTTGTAGTGATGTCAGCCGTAACGCCATTCCATACATAGGCCTTACCTTGGGATTACACTGCCGGGGCAAGAAAGAAGGGAAAAACTAAGTCTAGAGAAGCAACTGCAGCGCAGAGTATGACCAGGACTAGCAGAATTTATACTCCGGAGCACTTAGTTGAATCAAGTAGGCAGTGTGAGCACGTGATTTTTGCCTTACTCGAGAAGTACTCCCAGAAAATTCAAAATAAAAATAGTTTCGTGTTGGGCATGATTTGTGTGATTTTGTGTTAATTTTATCTTTTGTGTGCACGTTTATTTATTTAAATTAAAAATACAAAAAATATATGCTAGGCTTTGCATTTTCAGTGTTTGATATCGAAGTCATGTGATTTACATTTTTTGGGTGATATGTAATTGTGTGCGTTAATTGTAGTAAAAACAGCGGTGTTATAGGTTGGTATATATACATATGTGTGTATATATATATATATATGTATATATACATATATATATACATATATATATACACATATGCATATAATACATCATGAAGATCCGAGCTGGGCCAAAGTTAGTCTAAAAGCCAGGCCCAAATGAATTGCTTCTGATCCGGCCCAAATATCCGTCCAGCTTCAGCATATGTAACGTTTGATCTGGACCGTTGGATTTTATTATCCAACGGCCCAGATTAATCCGTTAATTCCAAAATTCATCCAGCCTAGGACTTAACCAAACGGCACCGTTTGGTTTAAGTGAGAGGATCCTGATCGTTGATCAAGTTTGATCCAACGATCAGGATTTAACTACTCAAAACATATATAAACTCCTTTCCATACCCCGCCCCCCAAGCCAGACCCCCTCTCCCTTCATCTCCCTCAGAAGCTCTCAAAGCCCGGCGTAACGCCGCCTTGCGCCGCCTGCCGGAAATCGCCTCACGGCGGTTCCGGTAGGCCAATCAAACCCAAACCAACGCCAAAACCTTCCCCTCACCTCCCCCATCACGATCCCAGCTTCCATTAACCTCGAATCATGCCGGAGCTCCTCGAATCTTCATTTGAAGATTCGAGTCAAACTCGAACCTATGCCAAATTACCCCAAATTCACACCACAGTCTCCCCACACCTCCCTCGTACCCCCGCCGGCATTGGTTTGCTTCGAATCTAACCAGAAATACAAAAGCCCCAAATCCCACCCGCAAGAACCCTAAAATTGAAAATGACGAATTAGGCCAAATCAACTGGAATTTCGGGGTCTAATGGACTTTATTCGATGTGTTCTCGTATGAGAACACTTCGATTAAGGTCTATTCGACCTCAAAGCAGACGAGCCAAGTTCGAATCTGGGTCATTTTTTGATTTCTGAGGTATTCGTTTCCCTTCTTCCATTCCATATACTTAATTCTTGTATCTTTGCATGTTTTACTCAGTTTGTTTATTTTTGCGAAGTTTTCGGAATTTTCTGTCCATCTCAACAGACCTTTTTATTTGGTCGGTTCATGTTATTGTTGTTGATTCAATTCGTTATTATGGTTATGATTACATTCTGTGTTTAATTTAGTTAAGGTCGTCGAATAGTGAATTCGATTTATTGGTCCCTGAATTTGCCCTGTATGCGATTCATTAGAGTAGGGGTTGGTTACTGTTTGATTCAGAATAAAGGGATAATTGGTTGTAGTCAATAGGATAATTGTTTAATCACACACCCATACAAAGGGTTAGTGGAACTGAGCACAGCAGGGCATCCCACTGAGGCTCACTGCCACCAGCATTGTTTAATGCTGAGTCCATGCTTTGGACAGGAGGTAGTGGGGAATGCAAGGATTTTGATGGGTCTGGCAGAGTTGGGAGTGGGCAGGGTGATGGTAACCTTAGGGGCAGGTGTTCTGGAGGGACTTTTAGCTATAAATATAGCATCAAACTGCACCTATAAGGGGGATACATTGACAGATATTAGAGAGCACTTGGAAATACATACAATAGGGATTTTTCAGAGTACCTGGAGAGGAGATAAAACAGTGATAATAGGCATATACCTGAGAGTAACTAGAGCACCTGAAGAAAAATAGATACAAGGATACACATATAGGAAGATACAGAAAAGGTTACTGTTTCATTGGTTTGGAGTCACTGTTTCAGCGAGTTTTCTTGGCTACTGTCTAGCTGGTTTGGTTCATTGTTGTTGCTGCTGTTGTATTCATTTGATGCTATTGGTCCAGTTGTTCTTTTGGTCGTTTGTGTTGCTGGTGGGTCTGTTTGGTTGCTGCCTGGGTTGTTGTGGCTATTAGACATTTGTTGTTGTCGTGTCTCCATTGCTGCTGGTTCACTTGGTTGCTGCCACTGCTTAGTGTCTGCTATTTGGTTTAGTTGAGGGCTGCCATTAGTGGTTGGTGCTGTGGTGTTGTTGCCTGGGATTTTGTTGCTGTTTGTGGTCTGTGGTGTTGCTGGTCCAGTTTGTGGCCACTGGTTATTGTTGTTATCTGGTTGTTCATTGCTGTTTGGTTCAAGTCTTAGTCACTGATTCAGTGGTTGATAAAATTCGATTACTGTTGGTTGTTGGGTTGTAGCTGGTTCACTGGTTATTGTTGTTATTGGTTTACTGTTGGTTGTTATTGGTCTTTGATTGTTGCGGCTCCTGTTACTGTTCTTGTTGCTGTTGCTGCGTTGCCATTGCTCACTTTTCCTTGTTCTTCCGCATTCCAGGTACACACCTCTGTTATTGTAGTTCCTTGGTTCGACAAGAATGAAGTTTGAAGCTTATGCATAAAGTCTATTGAAACATGTAGTCGTCTAAAGCTCTTATGTTCAATTACATTCTGTTATTCTCCAATTAAGCTTGTATTGATAGTCTTGGTTATGGAAAAGCGTAGCTAGGCCAAAGATACATTATCGTTAGATAAGCATGTAAACCTGAATTAGTCTTTGTATCTCTATTCAATCTTCTCTGTTCGTATGCGTAATCTCCAAATCTGTTAACAGTAGATCTTATGCTAAAGGCACGATTAGCTAGGGAATTGTTATTCAGCGGAATGACGTAATTAGATTAAAAGAATCGGGGGTGCATTTCATGTGACCCGACCCCAATTTCGGGCAAGAGTAAATAAAGCATGTCATGAACCACGGGCGCATTTCATGCGATGTGGTTCGTAGCAAGTTTTAAGTAATTTGGAATCAACTCTTAAGTAAGATACAGTGAGATGTAGTTCGCTTTAAATTTGAATCGAAGGTACGCCTCGCCCGACAGTTACACTAATCACATAGTCGTCATAAATGTACATATAAACACTTAGATTTCGAGATGTGTCGTTTCTTAACGAATATCACGCTTTTCTCAACAGTGTAAATAAGTAGTCAATCCGGGCACATATTTTAGTTTTATTTTTTTAAATACGGGTGTGCATTTCATGCGACCCAAATCCAAACCCCGAAATGTTGAATAAGAATACGTTGAGGATCCGGGTGCATTTCATGTGACGTGATTCGAAAGCATATTTTTAAGCAACTTTCTCTTTCGTAAATCACAACCAATAATAAAAGCGGTAAAAGGGGTATTAACTTGCACTAAGTACATAATTGTAAAAAGCAGATAGATAAGCCAAACACGACGGTTGAGCGACCGTGCTAGAACCACGGAATTCGGGAATGCCTAATACCTTCTCCCGGGTTAATAGAATTCCTTATCCGGATTTCTGGTTCGCGGACTGTTAAATAGAGTCATTCTTTTCCTCGATTTGGGATTTAACCGGTGACTTGGGACACCATAAATCTCCCAAGTGGCGACTCTGAAATAATTAAAATAAATCCCATCTCGATTGTCCTTTAATTGGAAAAACTCTTTGTATCCTTGCGGGTGCGTAAAAAGAGGTGTGACAGCTCTGGCGACTCTGCTGGGGACTTCTATCTTTAGAATTCGAGCTCGGAATAACTGTTGTATTTGGCATATTTTATTATCCGATTCTTTTACATGTTGGCATCAATGTGCAAAATGTTGTTTTTACTGCTTTGATATTTTGTGAACTGTACATATAAATTGTGCCGGAACCAATCTCCTCTCCGAGTCTTCTAAATCATGAAGAAGGGTGCACTTCGTGTGACTTCTTTTCTGTATAGTGTCTAATTCCCATTTTAGAACGAGGTTTGGATAAGTTGCAAAACCGGTGAAGCTTCTGTATTCCCGGGTTGCTGCCTCCTCCTCGGCTCGAGCTGTCCGCTCGGGTAAGCCAAGTCTAGAACAGATAAACCCGGGTTTTTAAACCTAGAATAACAAAGCTTCATGCCGGATCCCTAGTAGGAAACGTTTATTTGCATCATGTCGCATTTGGCTTAGGGGACTCAACACGGGGGTTGGGTCCGTCTAGGACAGGTGACCTGAAATGAACAGACTATCCTGCTGCATCCTGTTTGTCTTGCGCATTTATCTGTTATAGACTTGCATGCTGACCGGCTTAAAAAAAAAAAAAAAAAAAAAAAAAATAGAAATAGCTTATTTGTTTTCCTTTAGTAAAGTGAATAAATAAATAATGCCGTTTGTTTCGTCAAAACCGAACTACGGGGGTTTGATTCTCATCGGATGTGAGATACGTAGGCAACCTCCATCGGGTCCAACTTCACCTTTTGAAAAATTAACTTTTGTACTAAATAAGTCGGTGACGCTATTTTCAAAAATAGCCGAATGTTCCCGGAAGGGACGCCGGAAGGCTAATTTCGCATAAACGGCCACCTTTGGGTCAATTTCGATTTCGATCAATTTACCCCACAGCCTTAAAAACCTTCGTCCCCGAGACGTTGAAAGGCCGTGATTGAAAACTGATTTTTTTATTATTTTTAGCAAAACAAAGTCGTTTTCTTATTCAAATCACCTTAATAAATGTGCAGGATGAGCACGAATCAGAATAAATCATTTTCAATCTTTAGTGAGGTCCCTCAACAGCTCCGTATATGGTGGAACGATTTGGAAGACAAGTAGCAAAAAGGTCGTAGGGAGAATTTTGGGAGGTTTGGTTGATCTGTTGAATATTGAGCCAAGGGAAGACATCATCAAGGCACTGGTATCTTTCTGGGATCCAACCCGCAATGTGTTCCGTTTTGTTGACTTTGAATTGACGCCCACATTAGAGGAAATTGCGGGCTATGCAGGACTTAATGGGAAGTTAAGAGGGCAATACCTGCTCTCACCAAGACCGGTATCTCCACATGGGTTTCTGGATCTGCTGAGCATTAGTCGGAAGGTGAAAAATGATGATCTGCCGAAAGGGTGTTGCGACCTCCAATTCTTATATCAACGGTACGGCACTCCTCGGGGTTTTGAAGAGTCAAACCTTGGACCGACTCACGCAGGGAATAGAACCAAGTGGGAGGCCAGACGAATTCTAGCATTCATAACGACATTCTTGGGGATTGTGATTTGTCCGCGTGAAGATAAGAAAATAGAGATAAGTCTGGTAGGAATAGCCGATGTTGCAATCAAAAAGGCTACCAGCACGGTGGTCCCTTTGGTTTTGTCCGAAATCTATCGAGCCTTGACTGTATGCCGAGAAGGGGGCAATTTCTTCCAAGGTTGCAATCTGTTACTTCAATTATGGATGCAAGAACACCTCCATCACCGAACGCAATACATGAACCATGGGTTGACCGGAAGAAACTGTATCAGGGGTTTCGAAGAACGGATGATGGGGGCTGTATTCCCTGAAGGCGTCGAGGCATGGCTTGCACGACTGAGTTCAATAGAAGCCGATCAGATTGAATGGGCATTCGGGTGGTTACCCGATACTGAAGTAATATATATGGCAGCCGAGGAGTGTTATATCCTTCTGATGGGGATCCGCAGTGTTCAACCATATGTCCCTCACCGTGTATTACGTCAACTAGGGAGGTTTCGGGTTATTCCTACCGATCAAGACCTAAGGAAGTACGCCATTGAGTTGAGCCCGGGAGTTGTCTTCCCCGAAGAGAAGGTTAGAAGGCTGTGGCACGAATGTCGGTTCCTTGAGCCTAAAACCATGGTCCGGGAACTATCTAAGGGAGAGGTGGATCCAAAGTACAACGTGTGGTTCGGGAAAAGATTTCAGATTCGTCGGAAATGTTCTAAAAGAGCCCATGTCCAACAATTCACAGAAGATTCACGGGAACAATGGGATTGGTTAGCAAAAGAGGAGGGGTACAGGACGAAGATCGGTAGGATAGAACAGCAGGTCCGGGACCTTCAGTTCGAGAAGAACGTGCAAGCTGCCACCGACGAAGGAGACAAAAAGAAGTTGGCGCAAGAAAATGACTTCTTAAGAGCTCAAATCCAGCAAATAAAAAGGGATGCTGACAGACAGTTAAGGAGTCGGGCGGATGAAAAATTGATAAGGGGTTTGAGAAGCCAAGTCACCGACATCCAAAGAGAATTGGACGAGTCAAAAGCCCAAACAGCGAGGATCCGTGGTAGCTGGAAAAAGGAGGCACATCAACATGCACTTCAACTACAACGGACGGAAGAAGATTACACTGATATCATCACTAGCCTGAGGGAAGCAAATGTTGTCCTTAGGGAGCGGGTTTCCAAGCAAGCCCGAGATGCCAGAGCAGACCTCGCCCGTTGCCACAATTTGATGGCCCGACTGCAGGGACAAGTGGATAGGCTCCTAGATCAAGTCACCAACAACGCTCGAAGATTGGGGGCGAAAAACCAGCAAATAGAGCGGCTACTCGGGGAAAGGTACATGATCAGGGACAGGATTGGAGAAATCGGGCACTATGTTACCATGAAGTGCCTAGCTTGTGAAAGAATGCCCCACGCCGACCTTTTCGCTTCAGTTATGGGATACGTTCATCGGATCATGGAAGAATTGAGGGAACTGCACAAGGACCTCACACCGAGGCCTGCGGCAAGGCCGAATGATGCCTCGCAGGCCCCCAGGGATTTTAGGGCCTTAGATTTTTGATTGAAAATGTATTTTGAAATGTTGAGTCAAGCTAGTTGGCATTTTTATCTTTACTTTCCCAAGTCAAGCATTTTCTTTTGTTTTGTTGATTGTTGTAAGACGTGTTTTGTAACTACACGGTTTTATTTGATATAAAAGTTACTGAATTTTGCCACAATCTTGTTGCCAGAACTACGCTCGGTCTGATTCACGCGGGGTCGTGATACGTAGGCAATCCACATAAGATTCGACCACCACTAAAAAAAAAAAAAAAAAAAAAAAAAAAAAAAAGAGAAATCCATGGGTTAAATAACAATAAAGGCTTACAAGGATAGTCGAAAAAGAAAAAAAAAAAGAGAAGAAAAAGAAAGAAAAAGAGAAAGGGCCGGAATGACGCATGTTAAAGAGTACACGTAGAAAGGGTTATTTGGTTAGGTGCATTGCATCCAACGTGCTATAACATATCTATCAAACTCGGTGAACTAACAAGTTTGTTGCGTATTCCAGAAAGTTTAGCAGTTGGTTTGACAGAATATACTGGCCAGCCATCACTACCGTACTAGATCCAAAGGACCAGTTACAGTAAGCATGTCGAGTTCTGGCAAGAGCCTTGAGGAAGAAAAGTCAGAGTTGCAAGCCATGAAAGAAGAGGTAGACCGGTTAAAACAGCAGATAACAGAGATGCACCTGGCCTGGGCCAGGGAACAGTCTTCATCGCACCGACCTACTCTCACATCAGCCCCGGAACATCCACCCCTTGATCCATCGACAAGCGCCCCAAGTTATCCATACTACCAAGGGGAAAACCCTTATGTCGCCCAAATCCCACCGGCCAAACCAAATCCTCCCCCAGCCACTCCTGTTTTTGTGGCACCTCCACCTGTTCCTCTGCAAAGACCGGCCGGGGAGCCGCATGTTCAAATTCACGACAATTCCTATTATCCTCCCGAGCCTACCTTCAGGGCTCCTGAACCACAATCACATACACCTCATTGGGATAGTCCGGCAGAACCGGAGAAGCACTTCCAAAGTTCGGAACACGAGGAAGTTGTCAGAAAAGTTAAAAGCCTGGAGCAGTCCTTCAGGAACATGCACGGTTTAGGCAACCAGGTCAGCGTCGCCTATAAGGATCCTGTGTCCATTTCCGGACGTCCAGTTGCCAGCAGGATTTAAAATGCCCAAATTCGACCTATACGAGGGGCATGGTGACCCGGTGGCCCACCTGCGGGGGTTTTGCAGTAAAATGAGAGGGGCCGGAGGACGGGACGAGCTTCTGATAGCCTACTTCGGCCAGAGTCTGGGAGGATCGGCGCTAGAATGGTACACTAGGCAGGATCCCGGCAGGTGGTTTACGTGGGATGATTTGGCCCAAGCATTCATCGGCCAGTTCCAGTACAACCTTGAAATAGTCCCGGACCGTTTGTCATTGCTGAAGATAGAAAAGAAACCCGCCGAGAGTTTCAGGGAATTCGGGTTCCGCTGGAGGGAACAGGCAGCTAGGGTGGATCCGCCCATGAGAGAAAACGAGATGGTGGATTACTTCTTGCAAACACTAGAGCCAACCTACTTCGGACATCTGGTGACGTCCGTAGGAAAGTCATTCACCGAGGTAATAAAAATGGGGGCTATGATCGAAGAGGGTTTGAAAACCAACAAGATCATGAGCTACTCAGCACTGAAGGCCACCACTCAGGCTATCCAAAGCGGTACTGGAGGAGTACTGGGGAAAAAGAGGAGAGAGGAAGTTGCGGCCGTCGAGTCCGGGGCATGGTTCAGAAATAGAGGCCCCGCACCCCAATATAGCCCACCCCAACCTCACCACCAAAACTACTCTCACAACCCATATAGCCACCCGCAACATTACTATCCCGCACCTGATCCCCATTTTACTGTCCACCATGCACAGTCCTATTCTGCACCTCCCGTTCATGCACCGTGGCGTGCACCAAACCCCCAGAACAATCATCCACCCCCGAGAGCTTACAGAAACCCCTCGGGCGCGAGTTTCCGTCCGAACCAGGCATTCAGGGGCGACAGGGCGCCAAGGCCAAAGACTTTCACTCCCTTAGGAGAGTCTTACACTAGTCTGTTCCACCGGTTAAAGCAGGTAGGGTTGCTGAATCCGGTTGAAGCTAAGCTGCCAAACCCTCTTCCGAAGAACCTGGACCATTCAGTAAATTGTGCCTACTGCTCGGGATGTCCGGGACATGATACAGAAAAGTGTTGGAGGCTAAAGACGGCCATCCAGGAGCTCATTGACACCCGCAGGATCGAGGTCCAGACTCCAACAGAGCCCAACATCAACCAAAACCCGCTTCCAACTCATCATGAGACCAATATGATCGAGTTGGTACGGGCGGAGGAAGGAAAGGAGAAAGCCTCTCAGACTGTAATGATGATTAAGTCTAGCGGGGCAGGAACGAGAAAAGGGCCAAGCCTTGATGAGTCGCCCAGTTGCAAGAAGGACATACCAGGAGAGTCGGAAGCAGGAAAGGAAAGTGTGAACGAAGTACCGGTGAAGCCGGCCAAGATAGTTGTACCGGGGGCAGCAATCAAGCCCATCTTGACAGTAGCAGGCGTTCGAATGGATCCTTTCATCATCCAGCCGGCAACACAGTTGCCAGTAACTGATAGCCGGGCTGTCCCATGGAATTATGCCCGGATTACAACGACCTACAGAGGAAAGGAGGTGAAAGAGGAAGTTTGTGAAGCTCAAGGGTTGACCCGCTCGGGGAGATGTTTTGTCCCTGCAGAATTGAGGAAGACCACTCCGGCAGTATTGAAAAAGCCGGTCACTGATGAAGAAGCGGAAGAATTCTTGAAAAAGATGAAGCTGCATGACTACTCTGTCTTAGAGCAGTTGAAGAAAACTCCGGCGCAAATATCATTGCTATCCTTGCTGATACATTCCTGAAGAACATCGGCAAGCATTGATGAAAGTCCTGAATGAGGCACATGTACCGGATAAAATCTCGGTGAGCCATTTGGAGAAGATCACCAATAGGATCTTCGAAGCAAATCGGATCACCTTCACCGATGACGAGTTGCCTGAGGAAGGCACTGAGCACAACAGGGCTTTATATCTTACGGTGAAGTGTGAAGAGGCGGTGGTTACCAAAGTCCTTGTCGACAATGGGTCCAGTGCTAACATTTGTCCTCTCTCTACACTGGGCAAATTGAAAGTAGACATCGGCAGGGTACGCAAGAACAGCGTATGCGTTCGAGGGTTCGACGGAGGAGGCAAAGCGTCGGTTGGTGACATAGTGCTAGTCTTGACAATTGGGCCAATGGAGTTCACCATGGAATTCCAGGTGCTGGACATGGTGGTGTCATATAACCTCCTGATAGGGCGGCCATGGATCCATGCCGCAAGAGCAGTTCCATCCAGCTTACACCAGCTCGTCAAGTTTGAATGGGACCAGCAGGAGATCGTCGTCCATGGAGAGAACGATCCACAATCGGGCACCATCATTCCCTTTGTTGAAACAGAAGAAGATGTTGGGCCGTGGGTGTATCAGGTCTGCGATGTGGTGTCCGCCAATCGAGTTCCCGAAGGGGAATGCATTCCCGGCGACAGAACAATTACCGCGGATGTTATGGTGGCGCATGAAATGTTGCGACATGGTTTCGTACCCGGTAAAGGTCTAGGTGCATCTCTGCAAGGAATCATACAACCGGTATCGGTGGTCGAGAACTTGGGAACCTTCGGCTTGGGATTCCAGCCAACCTCAGAGGACATCCGGCGAGCAAAGAAGAGTAAGCAGAAGACATGGGTGCTCTCAAAACCTGTTCCACGCCTTTCCCAATCTTTTATCAGGTCCGGAGCAAGAGGACATCCAGCGACAAAGATTCCCGGTCCTACGATCAGGCCAGATGAAGAATTCTTCAGGAAGTTCGAGGACCTATTCACAGACGTATGTATGCTCGAGGACGGTGAAGGATCTAGTCACGCCGAGATACAATTTGTGGGACCAAAGGCAAAACTGAATAACTGGAAGGCTACTCCTCTCCCTGTCCGGAAGGAGTCTTGGTAGTTTGTCTTGGATCATTTTTCTTTCAAAATGTTGTGTTGGGGGTTTGTCCCCGGAGTAAAATCCCGTTGTTTTTGTTCATTTCCGATTTAAGTTTGCAGTTTGTTTTCCCTTTGTACAATTCACATTAATGAAATTTGGTTCCTTCGTGTCTAATTTTGTTTATCTTTTTCCTTCTTTTCACTTTTCTGAACAGCCTTCTTGCAACTGATCTTAATGATATGGCGTGCTTAAAGATTAATCAACCCAGTCTAGAAAGTCAATCGGGTTTGGAAATAATAACACATGAAATAAGAAGTGACGAGAGTGAGTCGGAGTACGGCGATGATGAAGCCGTGGAAGAAATCGGTGAAGAATTAAGTCACTTCGAGGAAAAGCCCAAACCGAACTTAAATGATACTGAGGCCGTTAATCTAGGGAATGCTGATGACGTCAAAGAAACCCGAATAAGTGTCCATATTGAACCCAATCTGAGAGAAGAGTTGATCAAAACACTCATGGAATTTAAAGACATTTTCGCATGGTCGTACGACGACATGCCGGGACTCAGCACTGATCTAGTGGTTCATAAATTACCCACTGATCCGGCGTATCCTCCCGTCAAGCAGAAACTGCGGAAATTCAAGACGGAGATGAGTGTGAAGATCAAGGAGGAAGGTAACCAAGCGGTTGCAGGCGAAAGTCATTCGTGTCACTCGATACCCTGAATGGTTGGCTAACGTAGTGCCGGTGCCAAAGAAAGACGGAAAGATCGGGGTATGCGTGGACTATCGCAATCTCAACAAGGCAAGTCCTAAGGATAATTTCCCACTTCCCAATATCCATATCCTGATTGATAATTGTGCCGGACGCGAAATTGGATCCTTTGTGGACTGTTATGCGGGATATCATCAGATTTTGATGGATGAAGAGGACGCAGAAAAGACGGCTTTTATCACACCGTGGGGGACTTATTGCTACCGAGTGATGCCGTTTGGTTTGAAGAACGCAGGAGCAACATATATGAGGGCGATGACTACGGTATTCCATGACATGATACACAAGGAAATTGAGGTATACGTGGATGATGTGATCGTGAAATCCAGACGTCAAGAGGACCATGTTGCTGACCTCAGGAAGTTCTTTCAAAGACTCCGAAGGTACGACATCAAGCTCAATCCAGCCAAATGCGCATTCGGAGTCCCGTCAGGAAAGTTGCTAGGATTCATCGTC
>JASVEL010007184.1:0-109808 GCA_032618575.1 Nicotiana noctiflora
ATGACACTTCAATCCCCAGCGATCTCGAGAGAGAATAAAGGTTCTGAAGGAAGTAGAAAAGGAGGAAATAAAGAAGATTTTCCCCAGCAGCATTACCCCAACAGGTAAGTAATTAGTTCCAAAGACATCCCCAGCAGTCAAGAGAAAAATAACACAACCCGGGAGGAAAGCAATTCCAAAACAAGGTAATTCGGAAGAAAGGATGGCCCAAGAAGCGATGCAGGAAGAAGAAAGTGGTGCAGGAAGCAAAGGAAGGCGACATGGATGGGATGGAGTTAGTAAGATGTTGTTGAAGTCAGGAGCCCGCCTGAAGAGAGGAATGGCAATTTATTTTCAAAAGATGTTGTTGAAGTCAGGAGCCCGCCTGAAGAGAGGAATGGCGTTTAATTTTTTCAAGGGGGCCAAGCGCGAGTCCCGAATGAGGTTTGGAAAGAGAAAAAGGAAAAGGGATCCCCCGACAGTGTAATCCCCAGCTGATGACATTTCAATCCCCAGCAATCCCGGAAGAGAATAAATGTTTTGAAGAAGGTAGAAAAAGGGGAAGTAAAGAAGATTTCCCCAGCAGCATTACCCCAGCAGGTAAGTAATTAGCTCCGAAGATATCCCCAAGTCAAGAGAAAATAACACGACCCAGGAGGAAAGCAATTCAAAAACAAGATAATTCAGAAGAAAGGATGGCCCAAGAAGCGATGCAGGAAGAAGAAAGTGGTGCAGGAAGCAAAGGAAGGCGCTTGAAGAGAGGAATGGCGATTTATTTTTTCAAAAGATGTTGTTGAAGTCAGGAGCCCGCCCGAAGAGAGGAATGGCGATTTATTTTCAAAAGATGTTGTTGAAGTCAGGAGCCCGCCTGAAGAGAGGAATGGCGTTTAATTTTCAGAGTTGATGATTGAAGTCGGGAGCCCGCCTGAAGAGAGGAATGGCGATTTATTCCAAAGATGTTGTTGAAGTCGGAGCCCGCCCGAAGAGAGGAATGGCGTTTAATTTTCGGAGTTGATTGAATCAGGGAGCCCGCCCGAAGAATGGAGTGGCAATTTATTTTCAAAAGATGTTGTTGAAGTCGGAGCCCGCCCGAAGAGAGGAATGGCGTTTTATTTTTCAAAAGATGTTGTTGAAGTCGGGAGCCCGCCTTGAAGAGAGGAATGGCGATTTATTTTTTCCAAAGAGTTGATTGAAGTCGGAGCCCGCCCGAAGAGAGGAATGGCGATTTATTTTCAAAAGATGTTGTTGAAGTCGGAGCCCGCCCGAAGAGAGGAATGGCGATTTATTTTCAAAAGATGTTGAAGTCGGGAGCCCGCCCGAAGAGAGGAATGGCGTTTAATTTTCAGAGTTGATGATTGAAGTCGGAGCCCGCCCGAAGAGAGGAATGGCGTTTTATTTTTCAAAAGATGTTGTTGAAGTCGGAGCCCGCCCGAAGAATGGAGTGGCAATTTATTTTCAAAAGATGTTGTTGAAGTCGGAGCCCGCCCGAAGAGAGGAATGGCGATTTATTTTTTCCAAAGATGTTGTTGAAGTCGGGAGCCCGCCCGAAGAGAGGAATGGCGTTTAATTTTCGGAGTTGATTGAAGTCAGGGAGCCCGCCCGAAGAATGGAGTGGCAATTTATTTTCAAAAGATGTTGTTGAAGTCAGGAGCCCGCCTGAAGAGAGGAATGACGATTTATTTTTTCCAAAGATGTTGTTGAAGTCAGGAGCCCGCCTGAAGAGAGGAATGGCGTTTAATTTTCAGAGTTGTTGTTGAAGTCAGGAGCCCGCCCGAAGAGAGGAATGGCGATTTATTTTCAAAAGATGTTGTTGAAGTCAGGAGCCCGCCTGAAGAGAGGAATGGCGATTTATTTTCAAAAGATGTTGAAGTCAGGAGCCCGCCTGAAGAGAGGAATGGCGTTTAATTTTCAGAGTTGATGATTGAAGTCAGGAGCCCGCCTGAAGAGAGGAATGGCGTTTTATTTTTCAAAAGATGTTGTTGAAGTCAGGAGCCCGCCTGAAGAGAGGAATGGCGTTTTATTTTGGAGTTGTGGTTGAAGTCAGGGAGCCCGCCTGAAGAATGGAGTGACGATTTATTTTGAAGTTGTTTAAGGAAAGCGGCAGAGTGTAACGGAAATCCCTAGCATGAATCAGAAGGAAGGCAACAAGGATCAGAAAAGATAGCTTCAGACTTCGAAGGAGAATAGGTCGAAGATCACGAGGAAGGGACCAACGGTCGGAGTTCGGCAATCAAGATAGGCCGAAATAACAATTGGTAGAAGAGAAGAAACATCAGAAGGAACAATCAAGCCAACAAAAAAGGCAAGGTGGCAAAAGCAAGTTGAAGATAGATAGGATCATGTGATCCATAGGCTAGCCTAGCTTCTTGTTTTATTTTAGCACGATGTAATGAGGAAATCGGTAAGCAGCGATAGCCGCAACAACAACAGTAACAGCAAGATCACAGCAGTCACGGTAGTCCCAGCTACCAAAACTTCCCGAACTACATTGACCTGATTCCCTTTTTAGCCAGGGATATGTAGGAGATCTTCTGAAGCAAAGGTTCGGTCAAAAATTTTCAAAAAAAAAAAATGCTTCATACGGGGTGCTCAGACGGGCAAAAATCGCTCGTACCCGCTCACTTATCTTTGCACGAAAACTCTTCATGTTTCCGCGCAAAGAGGGGCAGCTGTGAGCACGTGATTTTTGCCCTACATTAGAATTACTCCCAAAAATGCAAAATAAAATGGTTTTGTGTTGTGCGTAATTTTGTGATTTTTTTGGGTTAATTTTCTTATTATTTGTATTTTTGTGTGTGCACGTTTGTTTGTGTAAATTAAGAAAAATACAAAAATATATTACGTTTGCATTCTTAGGATTTAATTTACAATTGAAAGTAATCAAGTTTATTTGACAAAAATAGAAAATCACAAAAAATATGTATTTTTGCATTTTTAGCATTTAATGTCCCAATTGAGTGATGTTAGTTTAATTTAGTTTTAATAAGAACTTAATTAATATTCTGATAAACTAATTTGATTTTTATAATGTATTTTATAGTTTTTTTTTATTAGGAATTAAAAAGAAAATAAAAGAAAAGAAACAAAGTAAAGAGATAAAGAGAAAAGGATTTGGGCCAATCCCAAAACAACCCCACCAGGCCCAAACATTTTGTCCAAATCGTCCCTACCCAGCCCAGTTAATTCGCCCCAATCCCAAACGACCCAGTTGATCTGGACCGTTGGATTTTGTTATCCAACGGCCCAGATTAATCAATCCATTCTCAGATACTCAAACCGTAACGCAATCAAACGACGTCGTCCCATTTTAAGTAAAAAAAGATCCAAGCCGTCAATCAGCGTGGATCTGACGGATCTCATCAATCGCCCCAATCGTTTGATCCTGGCCGTTGGATCCCCATCATCCAACGGTCAAGATTAAAACATAAATTTTAAACCCCCCAATACCCCATACCCGTTCATTCTCTCCCCTTCACCTTCATCGTCTCTCCAGAGACGAACTAGACCTCCGCCTCATTCCACCGCCCACCGCCTACCGGAAATCGCCCCACGGCGGTTCCGGTAGGCCAATGACCTCCAAATCTACACCACATACTCGCCTCGACCTCCCCTATTCAACCCTGTGCATGGTTTGTTTCGAATCAACCTGGAGATTCTCGAATCTTCATTTGAAGATTCGAGTCGAACTCAAACCATGCCAAATCGCTCCAAACTCACCCCGAACACTCCTCACACCTCCCTCACACCCCTACTAACCCTGGCTTAGTTCGAATCTTACCAGAAATGTCAAAGCCCTAAATCCGCGCCTCAAGAACCCTAGAACCCAAAAATTAGGGATTGCGTCGAGTCAACGGTATTTGAAGGCAATAGACCTTAATTGGAGTGTTTTTCATTTGAAAAACACTTCAATTAAAGTCTGTTTACTTCAAAAGAGTGCAAACTCGAAGTCTTTTGAGCCGAGTCCGTCCAATTTCTTGAGGTATCCCATTTCTCATTCTCTTCCTTTTGTTTTTGCTGTTGTGTTCATTATATTAATTTAGTTGTTCGTTTCTATCTGTTTGGTGTCTGATTTTAATCTTTTCTGTTTCTACACCGTAAGACCTTTTATTTGGTCATTCTTGTTTTTGCTTATATGTCGGAGTAGATTGCGTTATAGAAACACGAATTGGCTGTAAACGATACTGTCAAGTAGTGAATTCTGCATTTTTTTTTTCATGTTTCGTTTGCCTGAGCACTTCGAATCACTAAGTCGATGATTGATTGTTGTTCCTTATGTGTGAATTATACGAATGTTGTTGATTAGTCTCGTAGGTATGTTTATGGGAGTTTTGTGGCAGAAGTCGACACTGTAAATTACATTGTGTATCACTGTTTGAATCGAGATTTTTCTTTCTTTTGAACTGTTGTTTAATTAAGTGATGAATTGAATTAGTTGTTGTTAGTTAAGGATTGAAGGGTGTAACTAATGAAGTGTAGTGCATATTAGGACCGTAATTGGATCAGAATCTGGAGTTTGTTAACTAGAGATTAACAGAATTAGCATTTCTTAGGATTTAAAACTACCTTGCCCATGAGTTAAATTAGTGGAACCTGCTGTTACAGCAGGACACTTAGACATGTCTGGACAAAAGCCATTGTTTAAATAATAGGACCATACTTAGACATATGATAGTAGGAGGATGGGCTCTGTCAGAAGGGGATGGGTTCTGCAGTAGAGGTATGGGCAGGGAGATTCCCTGGTGGTGGGGAGTAACTTTTAAGACTTTGTCTTAACTATAAGTATGAGGGACTGGAGAATATAGAGGGGGCACGGATTTGAGAAGGAATGCTAACAGATTAGGATAAACATAGAGAGAGCTGAAAAAGACAGTGATAGATACTGGATTTTGGAAAGAATTTTAAAACACACAGTAGGGGATTCCAGTGATCTGAATTTTCTTCTTCTTTTGATAATTTGCAAGTCTGTTTTTTTTGAAGTTTTCGTTGGATTCCATCTGGTATTCAAAGAAACACACAGATAGAGGCAGAAATACATACATATATCGACACTGTGTTACTGTCCCATTGGTGTTTGGCTACTGTTTGTTTGCTGTTGCTATTTTGTTTGTTCGAAGTCAGTTGTGTAACAACATTTGGGTGCACCAGTCCCCCAGGGTATTTCATAAGTATAGGGGCCTGTTTTGATTTGGAAATCTGGGCTGTTTGGTTTCTTTGAAGTGGTGGAGTTTTTGGTCACTGATTTCTATCTCTGGAGTCTGTTGCTGGGACATTTTGGTTGCTGTTTGATTACTGTTGCTGTACTGCTGATTGCTATATTGTCGTCACTGCTCACTCTTTTTCCTATTTCACATTCCAGGTACACATCCCTGTCATTGTAGCTTTTTGGTTCGAAAGGGAAATGAAGTCTGAAGCTCTCTTTTAAAGCTGTTTAACACATGTAGTTGTTCAATGTTTCTTATGTTCGTATGAGTACATATAGTTAAATCTGTCTTACTAGTTTGGGTTGTGGAAAAGGCATTTAGATTAAAGATACACTGTCATTGGATATGTGTAAAAACCTGGATTATTACTGCTGTATCTACGTTTGAATCTTCTCTATTCATGATGTGAGATTTCCAAAATTGTTAATACCCGATCTTGTGATAAAAAATTGAGATTAATCATCTGTTTAAGTAGGAAGTTTAAGGTGGTTTGAACACCCGTGAGGAATGATATCTTGAACATAAAAAATATGTGCCAGTGGCTCTTTGAGGATTCCTTTAATTCAAAGTAAGTTTGAAATATAATTGTCCATCATAGTCTCGAATCTACTCACTTAGTTAGCTAGTCGTATGTTTACCCTAATCGGTTATATTTGAGTAGGATTCAGTCGCATTGTGGAAATTGGTGTGTTATTATTTAACTGAACAACGTAATTAGATTAAAGGAATCGGGGGTGCATTTCATGTGACCCGATTCCAATTGTGAACAAGGTTAAGTAAAGCGTGTTAGGAACCACAGGCGCATTTCATGTAGTGTGGCTTGTAACACGTTTTAAATAATTTGAATCGACCCCTAAATAAATAAATATAGCGGGATGTAGTTCGCTTTAGATTTAAACTAGAGGCGCGCCTCGCCCAATAGTCACACAAATCGCAAGGCCTTCATAAATGTACATATAAAATACTTAGATTTCGAGATGTGTCGTTTCTTAGCGAATCTCACAGTGTAAATAAGTAATCGCTCCGGGCGCATATTTTAGTTCTACCTTCTTAAATGCGGGGGTGCATTTCATGCGACCCCAAATCCAAACCCCGAAATGTTGAATGAGAATATGTCGAGGATCCGGGTGCATTTCATGTGACGTGATTCGGAAGCATATTTTTAAGCAACTTTCTCTTTCGTAAATCATAATAATAATAAAAGCGGTAAAGGGATACTAATTTGCACTAAGTACATAACTACAAAGAATTAGATAAATAAGCCAAATATGACAGTTAAGCGACCGTGCTAGAACCACGGAATTCGGGAATGCCTAATACCTTCTCCCGGGTTAACAGAATTCCTTATCCGGATTTCTGGTTCGCGGACTGTTAAACAGAGTCATTCTTTTCCTCGATTCGGGATTCAACCGGTGACTTGGGACACCATTACTTTCCCAAGTGGCGACTCTGAATTTAATAAAAATGGATCCCGTCTTGATTGTCCTTTAATTGGAAAAACTCGTTTATATCATGTGCTCCCGCGAGCGCGTAAAAAGGAGGTGTGACAGCATTGTTCGTCACTTTTCTCTCTTGTTTCTCACAATTAGCCACATAATTGTGATGCACTTCTCTGCGTTTCCTTCTTTTCTAGGTTAGTAAACTTTTCTCAGATGTTCTTCTCTTTCTTTTCAAAAATTTTGATTTCATGTTGCCATCGTTATTGTCGTAGTAACAAAGGGTAAACTGTTTAATTTGTGTCTTTTTGACTAAGAACATTTGGATAATAACCGAAAAAACCAAAACAAACGTGTCCATAAGCTATTAAATTCTTTAGGTGGACCCCACTTTCCATTCAACCTTTACTATCTTTATTAAATTCATTACTTGATTGTTATTATTATTTCTTTCAACAAGTACTTTGAACTAGAATAATTATTTTTTTGATAATTTATAATTCAAATGTTCGCCCGATTAAAAATACTAAGGTCACATACATTTATATATGACAGTTCTATTATTTTCTTAAGAAATATCATTTTATTTATTAACTATTTCAATAAAGAAGATTTCATTAAAAAAATTAATGATACTATATGCAGATTGACATTCAAATGTTATTATATCATTATCAATTGATATCATTTTATACAAATTTCAATTGGAATACTTCATAAAATTCGGAAAATTTTTTATTTAAGAATAAAATATAGTTTCAAGTTCCCTTTTTGATTATAGAATATAAAAAATTATAATAATTATCCACTCTCTAAAAATATGAGTTGAGAATATCTGAAGTAAAAATAAAGACAACTAATTTGTGAAATTATTATCTTTTAAAAATTATTATATATTAAGAAGTACGAGAAGTATCGTCATACAATATTATACTTCTCCCTCTATGATCGAAGTTAGTTGAGTACATACTCTATTCAATTAGAATTCAATATTATAAAAATTTTAAAATAGATAAATATACAATTAATATTTTTAAAATAGTCTCAACAAATACTACTATTGTGATGATGATTGCATTAATACCCTAAATAGTATCTCAATCATATCGAATGAAACTAGAAAAAAATATTATGTCATTCCAATAGAACAAATCACAAAGTTTCTTGTTAAAATTCTTAATAATTAAAATCACGATTATTATTTAAAAGAACCAAAAAATACCTTTTCATCAACTATTTGGGAATAATATTAATATTTAACTTATGATTAGTAAAAAAGAAAAATATAATGCATTAACACACTGAAAATACTAAAAGAATGAAACTATATATCATTCAATTTAAAAAATCAAAAAAATATATGACGAATTATTTCTCAACTAACTTTTTAATTACTATTTAATAATAATTAACTTAAGGCTTAGTGATGTAAAAAAAATATTAAAATAAAAGAGGCCCTATGTAGAAATAATTAAAATTCTACTTGAATTATTATCTAATCACTGTATAATAAAGCATTAAACTCGACAAGTGTTTCAAAGTGATTGGTATAGTAATACGATTTCAGACAAATTAAAATGCACATAATGCAAAAGATAAATAACAATACATGTAATCATGGTTCTATACGTTATTATAGAAAAGCCTATTCCATTTCTTCTTTCCCTAAAGACGTATAAAGTGTGTAATTGACAATAGACCAAGAAATATTAAAAAGATGAAAAAAAGTAGAAAATAAAAAGAAACAACAATTGGGCACGTGCATTGCACGGGCGCATCATCTAGATATATATATATATATATATATATATATATATATATATATATATATATATATATATATATATATAGAGCCATGTGTCATGTTATTGTTGTGACATTTGGCTTCATGAGAGACTTTTGTCTTTGGCTTTTAATTATACGAGTTAAGTATCATGTGAAGTTTGCTTGCGAGTTTATGTATTGAAAAAACAGAGTTTATCATGTTGATGAATACGCAACTTTCAACAATATATTTTTTCAAATCGCCAAACAGGTAATCAGAATATCAAGTGCTTGAACAACAAAATTTTCACCTTCAGCCGAGCTCAATAACTGGATTATCCGTAAAACTTTTGATCCAAAACCTAAAAATGAAAGGAGAACTGCATAAAAGAAGATATTTACACAAATAACAACATATTAGGAAAAAAATGAAAAACGCAGACAAAGACATTCATTTTATGTCGTAGTGACGGTAGTTGAAATACTCTTGAATAATCAAAACATAACAAACCAAAACGATATTGTAACGATTCAAGCAATTGAAATTTAATTGAAAATTGCGAGATTCAAAAATTATATAGAGATATACATACAACTTCCAGATAACCTCCACGAATTCGAAATTTGCACCGGATAATTGACGGTGAATGTAAGCCTCCTCCTACAGTGTTGAAAACCTAGCACGAGTATTCTCGAATTGAAGCTTCTCTCTCGATCATCTGATCATCAGGTGCTGCTGCGTAATTGTATTTTGAATTTTTGCTTGAAATGGCGGCAAACAGCGTAATTGTATTCGGAATTTATAGTGAATAAACTTTCTCAGATCAAGCATCTAAGTCAGTTGGCCGATTCTTGAATATATAGAAGATATATAAACGTGGAAATAGCAGCTTTAGTTTACCAAATAAGTTGTAGTTTTACTTTACAAAATCGTGGGCAGTTTTAGTTTACAAAATAGTTGCAGTTTTACTTTAAAAAATCGTGGGAAACTGGCTTTAATCTTTGGTAGTTTTGTACCATAAATTTAGGAGCAGTAAAATACAATTTTACTCCTAATCTTCTATGTATACGTTAAAGAGGGGATCATGGCGTCAAAAAAGGAGGATTCAACCTTTCCATTTACAGTTCTTAAAACTGCCTTACTTTTTCTTGATATTACATAGGAGTTTAGCAGTTACTTTGTCTTCTATAATTCAAATATAAAATAATTATTAATTTCTTTTAATTTATGTATTAGGTAAATTTTTTTTTCCAAGTTCCTATAATTTAGGACCCTTGTCCTAATTAGCCACTTGTCTATCATTGCTTGTGACACTTGGCTTAATTATAAGCCTTTGTCTTTGGCTTTTAAGTATAGATAGATTTTTTAAATAACAATTTTGGACAATAAAAATGTTAGCGTATAAAACGTAAATATAAATAAAGCAATAATTAATTCGAGCCCACTGAATTCACAGTATTTCCTTAAGGAATTTAATCCCCTCCTAGTACCCAAGGTTATGGATTATTTCCTCCTGGATAGAACGAATTACACACTGGTGTAGCGGTACTTCAAACCCCAGTGTTTCAGCGAACACAAAGTTCGGCAGCAAATCACACTTACGGATGCTTTGTTTGTGGTTAAACAATGCAGAATAAAGAAGGACAACTCAGAAGTCGAATGGAAATTCTGAGAGGAAGGAATGCAATGTATAGCTAATGTTGAATTCTTACCGAAGAGATTGCAATTCGTTTTTCATTGTATACAGTGTATATATCGAGTGTATACAGTGTATATATCGAGTGTATACAGAGTGTATATCGAGTGTATACAGAGTGTATATCGAGTGTTTTTTCCAATGGATCTCTTTCTCTCCAACTTCTGCTCTATTTATAGCAGTTTTTTGAGATAAATCCGCCCCTTCCATGGTGGAACAAGCACTAGGCTATCATGGAGGAGGCACTTACATGGTGGAATGTACACTTACTTGGTGGGAGAAGTACTTGTTGCTTGTTGGTGCAATACACTATCATTTCTCATTCACTCGTAAAATTAAATTCAACAGTAGTAGGGTAGAAGCCTATTCTCCATCAAACCCTCTTCAGTAAACAACTCCTCCGGCACCATTGACTGCCTCATCAAAACCTCCCCAGCTCCCGAATTTCTGTCATCTCAGCCTTTCTCTTCTACGCAAACATGCTCCCACTTCCAGCTGCGCAATCTCAAACCAGAACTAAGCCTACGCCCACGCCCACGCGTCGTTGTACCTTCAAATTAAAGAGAACAA
The DNA here is from genome assembly GCA_032618575.1 of Nicotiana noctiflora. Classification (NCBI taxonomy): domain Eukaryota; kingdom Viridiplantae; phylum Streptophyta; class Magnoliopsida; order Solanales; family Solanaceae; genus Nicotiana; species Nicotiana noctiflora. The sequence continues at coordinate 10,648 of JASVEL010007184.1, forward strand.
AAGAATGCCGACTCCATGGAAATGTTCACCACTGAAAGATTAATAATCCACTAATGTAGTAAAATTTTCATTACCAGTTGTTAGTGATAATTAAAAAAGTGTCGTCCATTTGTATTCAGGGTAGAAGGATCTAGGCAGGCCACGTATTGACTGAAAATGTTAGGCGTGGAAAATGGGGGAACAAGTTTAGTATAAAAATGAAGATAACATCACCGCGTGGAATTAGAAAACTAAGGTCTCACCGGGATTCGAACCCAGGTCGCTGGATTCAAAGTCCAGAGTGCTAACCACTACACCATGAAACCAATTGATATTTCGATATAACCTGAAGTTTAAATATTCGTTATTTAACTCCTAGCAACCGCGAAAAAGAATACCCCGTCAGTTGAGTCACAGTATACTCATGTTTAATTTAAGCAATTATACAATTGAACTCGCAGTTGATTGTCTACGGTTGAACGTCACACATGCCTTTGAGTAGCTTCTGGTAGTGGCTTTAGGAAATGACATTTTGTATGTAACATGCTCATTCCGTGTTGTATTTGTTGAATAGTCTCTTAAATTCTCATAGATATTCTCTTACGCTGTTTGTTGGTTTTGGTAGGGATAGGGTAAAACCTTAGCTATCATTTTATACAGCAGGGCTGTTTTATTTACTAGCACCTCGGGGGTCTCCCTCATCAGTCTGTCAGTTGCAGTTTGGTTTAGAATTATTTCTCAAATTATGTTATTGTTCTTGGAGAAGTATATTAGGATCCAGGATTACTCAGTAAAAAAAAAAAAAAAAGATTAGCAAGGTTATTCATTTCATTTTTAGATAGTCATAAACTGGGAGGTGGTGCAAGTTACATGAAATTGATTTTAAATATACTCAAGAGCCACATGGAAATAAAGCAAGGGAGCTTCGACAACCTCATATTCGAGTGCTCACAACCTGAGTCAATCGCCAATAAAGATATATGATTGTCGAAACTCTTGAATTTTAGTTTCTGGGTTCTTTCCTTTTTTCGGTGACTTGTGAGGAAAATATTAGTCGTAGACCGCTCTCTTCCAAGAGGAATCGGAAGAAAATATAATATCGTAGTGCAGGGAGTTTGAATTGGAGTGAGGATTAGTAGTTGAAGTTACCACTCTGTAGTCATACCTTTTGACTTCTGGAGTCATATTGGACAATCTTTCTGCTCAACGTAAAACGCATGTTCTCATGCAATGTTTGTTCCTGTCAACTCTTGCGTTGAAAAAGTAAATTATATAACTTCACATCTCAAGCACTCTGCAATTCTTACTTAATGGATGCAATAGAAAACCATATTTTTCCGAAATGTATTAATCTCTTAAAGTCCAGTCCTTGATCAGGAAACAAACATAAAGTATATACTTATCATCTGCAGTAAGATAAAACATACACATGATAGTCCATGACTATTCAAGAATGGGTTATTACATCCGAATCCATCAGGAGCACAACGTCCTTTCTAGCAATTCTTGCAACTCTCCGCTCTTGTATGCTTCTGTAATAACAGGAAAAAAAATGCAACTTGTTAGACTCCAATCAGCATGAATCAGAATTTGAGGCAAACCATGATGAAGGCAGCAGCATTGAGTGCTCAAAATTTTGTCTTTGCGCTGAAGAGATGAAAGCTGAGTATAATACCTAGACGCTTGTTATGATAAATTAGCAGTGGTCTAAAGAGTCAACATAGTCAAAGTGGAAAGAAGTTTGGCCCCAGTTGCATGCTTAGACAGCCAACAAATATCAACATTGAAGGGTGATTGAAAAGATGGAACAGGGAGGTCTTCAGTAGAATGGAGATCAACATAGCGACCTTGCTTACAAGTTCTGGAAAGAAAAGAGATGGGAGGGATACTATTGAAGGAGGAGGAGCTAAAAAGAAGGAATTCAAGATCAAGTCAAAAAATCACTAGTAGTACAGTATAGATTATATATAGGAGGTGTGATGCAGGCATAAAATATGAGGTGATGAAAAAGGGAGATAATACTACATAGAGATAATAATACATGTTCTTTTAATAGAACGGTAAATGCACATGAAGTTACGATTTGATTGAAACAATATATATTGATGGTCGAGAACTAGAGAAAGAAGGGGAACTCCAGGAGGGATTAACTTCACAATGCTAGCAATTGTATACTGAGAAAACTAACCATCAGTATTATGACAATACAAATCAATCTTATTCACCACAGGAAGAATGCCCTGATCTGTTCAGATTTGTCTCACATCCAAATTCTAATTGTTCAAGCCATCACTCTTATAAATCAGAATCGCTGCTTGTGTTTGAGATTCCTTAGAGATTGCAGAGACTAGGGACCGAAATGGTCAAACAACTCATGGTCAGGTTGCAGGTTTTCTAAGTAGTATTTTTGGAATTTAATGCACTGATCTATGTCAATAACCTTGGAACTAAACACACTGATCTTGACAGAAGGTAAAAGTGGTTTTCCCAGTGAAATCCTTCTAGATTTAATTGGATAGACTGTAGAGGCAGGATGGAAGATGTCCAATATACATGAAAATTCATCTGGAAGACAAAGCCTGCCATGAGGGTAGCCTCCTTTGGGCAGACAATAGGATGGAAGTTGTCATACTCAAGATTATCTAACGAAAAGGGAGAATATGTGGAGCAACGAAACTACATGTTCATGCCCTGGGTAAAATCAGTGAATAACATTTTCAACACTGTGAAGTAGCTAAAGATATAGAGAATATGTTTAGACGTCTGCAGTGAATGGGTTATGTATAGATAACTCTTGAGTGTCCATCCATATGGAAAAGGTTCCCAGTTAGAAAGACAGTAAACAAATTTTGGGAACTCTGGGATAGAATGCCTTTATTTCGTTCTCATTTAGAGTTAATATAGAGAAATTACAAGTTTGAGACCTTAAATTGAGCGACTTGAAAGTAATAGAGCAATTTGATAAAAGTATGACAAGGTTAGTAATAGAAATGCAAGACTCAAGAGGTAGCAAAGATATCCTTACTCATATTAAACCATAGTTTCAAGAGAATCGAAGAAAAAACAATTTAAAAGACTTCAAGAGATCTGAATGACTGGAAAAAGAACTAGCTTAACAGTTGAGTGTTGGGAAAGAGAAGACATGATCAACAAGGTGAGCTATTTGGCATAGGAGGTTGAATTGCGTATGAGTGTAGAGAATTCTACACTCTCCAAACTATTATGTGGTAGTTATGTTTGATCTTCACAGCAACAAAGTGCCCAATTCCAGAGTTCAAGAATTAAGATAATTCACCATGTCGTGAACAAAATCCAACTTGACAGTAGTTCACCAAAATAGCAAACAACTAGGAAAGTAAGAACTATTCACTAAACCTAAAAGTTTCTCAATAAAATCTAAAAGGAAACAAGAAATCCTTCTTGAGAGACCAAGGTCTGAATCCCGGCAAACACACAAACAACTGGGTAACTTCTTCCCATTTGCCTAAGCATGGGTAATGCTACTTGATACTTGTGCTAGTGGGAAGCTTGTACACGGTAGAATAGTCGAGGAGAGTGCATGTTCAAAAATAAGTTTTCTTTTACGCATATCAAAGCATCAATTTGTATACCTACCTACAGTGATGTCACAGCCACCAAAGAACTCCCCATCAATGTAGAGTTGTGGGAAAGTTGGCCAACTGGAATATTCCTTCAATCCTTGACGAAGTGCTTCATTTTCAAGGATATTTACTGTCTCGAAGGGTGCATTTAGTGATTTTAATATCTGTACAACAGTATTTGAGAATCCGCATTGTGGAAAGTCCTTGGTACCCTTCATGAACAGCACAATTTTTTGTGATGTGACAACCTTATCCAGTGTATCCTTCAAGTTAGGATTCAGAGCTACAGGAACATGAAGGTGCATCCAAACACATGTCAGCAATTCTTAATTCTTTGAAGCTAACAAATTAAATAATACAGAAACTAATTGATAAATTCCCCAAGTATAATAAGAGAGAAATATAAAAACATTGATAGACAAAAGCTAAATGAAAAAAAGGACTCCCTTGTGTATATCAGAAGTTTACAAGAAAAAAGATGCTCACAACTCTTCTCAATAACCTACAAACAATGCCAATACAGAGGACGTACAATATCCTCGAATAATATCTACTTTCATCTAGATCTTGCTTTACGAATTGCCTTTGCTAGCAATCAAGGATCTTATACTAAGTGAGCTTCTACTAACAACCTTGTTGGTATTTAATATACCTTGCACAAAACTTTTAAGCTTTCTCTCCACCTCTGATACTAACCTCCCCACCTCGCAAGACTGGTAAGAACTTAAATCGATTTGGCCAAGTATTTATACTTGGGATCTCGATCTATGAATGCTTATAAAAATGAGTGACTTACTAAGCTATTTACTTTGTTCGCATTAATGATAAGAATTACATCATTAACCGCTATTTGAATCTAACAAGTCATTCTTAGAAAACAAAACGATCCCAAATTGTGTGTAAGATCATGGTTTAGATAAGGCAATCAACAGATACTATAACTTACTACTAATTAAAACGCAATTAATTCAAGTCACAAAAAGTAACCTGCCAGAAAGAGGCATAGATTTGCCCTCTTGATTTAGTATCTAAATTTCACCAGAAAATTCTCAATTATCTGACATTCATTACCATGTACTAACTTCCAACACCATCAGAAAATTAAACTTCTCCTTAATTAAACCAGACGCTTATACACAAATTCACTCAACTACACAAACAAACACAGAAGAAATAAATACATAAAGAGAGTTCTCCAAATTCGATTTTATTGAGAAATAAGTAGGACTACTTACACAGATTTAAAACCCGAATAAACTATTATAAGAAATGAAGAATCCATTTACCGGATAGACAACGAACAGATCCTAACCGTCCGGCCCGATTTCCGGTAGCAATTGAGATAGTGGGAATCTTCGAGAACCGAAGAGCACGAGCGAAAGGAGTAGTAGGGAGCGGTAGAGAAACATCCGCCGTGCGTGACTCAGCTCTAATGGATGGTGAAATCCTGAAAAGCTGAGAGTGAAGAGTAGGAATTGCGAGCGACATGGTCAATGCTTCTTACTTCCTGTGACGAACAGTGCTACCCCAATATTTATCCCGACGCAATCAAACAGCCAGGTGCTCCTAACCTTAGATTTACCTTCAGCAGTGGCGGAGCCAGAACCGTGACGAAGGGTGTTCAAAAAAAAATTTGTACAGTGGATAGTGTTAAGGGTGTTCAAAACTGAATATATAGAGGATTTTTATCTTATATATACAGTGTAATTTTTAGGCGAAGTGTTGTTCGGGTCCTTCCGCCCCCTAGGTCCGCCACTGACCTTCAGAGGACCCACTATACAAATGATGTAACCTCTACTAAACCCAGGGTAGGAGTAAGTTATAACTCAAGTAATAGTATGAGAGGATTTCTTGATAAATAACTCAAACATTCAACAAAGTATGCACCATTCTGACTTCTTGTTCTTGGTATATTGGTATATGGGTAGTAATTATTAATATTATATTAATTTTTAAAAATTATGTACATAATATCTAATTTTACAGATATCATAAATTTATAATCTCCCTATAAATTATATTATATCAATTTTATAATTAAAAATATACATAAAATAACTCATTTTAACAGGAGACCATAGGTTCATGCACCACATAATTTCTCTATAAATTCGCTCATGAGTATGATACTACTCCTACTAGGACAAAACACCAACGGTTAGTCATATGAATCTTCAACAATCATTTCATTTTGTATTTGTTGATGTCTTTTAGGATAGAACTAAAGGTTCTATAAAATTATGGATTCCATAATTCTCAAATATTCCTAAGCTGATATATAGTAGTAATTTTAACTAAATTAAAAATACCCATGCCAAACATTGATCCTAATGCAAATGTGCAATAATAACTATATATCTCAATCTCAACAAAACTGGAATTAGCCTATATGACTAGTTTGTTTTACTGAATCGGATTCTCCCTTGTACTGATTCTAAATGATTGCAAGTCTTGTTAAAACAATTTCTCTCTTCATGAGTTTTGATCTACATTTTTCCTTTGGAAGTACATGAGCAATTATTTTCCCCGTGTCACTTAGTGTGTCAAGTATTATCATTGCTAATTTTGTCTAATTTGTATATAGTATGAGATTTTGAGAAGCCGCGTCTGTTAAGGGCTCTTTTAGTGCTAGGGATAATTTGAAGGAAGCAATTATTTGCATCATGAGAAGAAACACTTACACTTGAAAGTCATATGAATAGTAAGAACAGAAGAAGATTAAAGGTATTGAAAACTTAGGTAAGAGCTTACTCTTGCTCCAACAAGCTGAACCACTGCGACATTTGTTTGGAAGAAACACGTAATTTTGGGGGAGAGAAATTAATAAGTTTCCACCCTCTAGATTTTAAAGGTCTATTTGTTCAAATTTGTGCGAGATAATTGATATATGGAAAATATCAAACACCTGTTGGTTTCTTCTGGTCTTCAAAGTATCACTAAATACATAAAGGTATTGTTCACAGTACACTTTTTCACTTTTTCTGCAGTTCTAGAGAAACAACTTTTACCTTTCAAAATTGATGCCTAAAATTTAACTTGCTGCCGCTACAACTCCGTATAAAAGACTGGAACCCAGCTCTATCTCTAACCAACCTTAACTAGAGAAGCTGTAAAACCTAATGCACTCGCGTGGCTATACATATCGAATGAAAGAACGGCACTAGCAAAATTTGAGTGATAAAAATCAAAAGGCCATCAGTCAGTAAAGTGTGATACTGTTTCCTTAGACATGTACACCATTCCCGTTGCAATAAATCCCATCAAAAGATCCATTACCATTAGCAGTTGTTCCATTTCCAACTCGATGAACATTTTCCACTGATGTACCATTGGTAAATCCATTAGTCACTGCTTCACCCTTCTTCAAAAGAGATTCGAGCTGCCCACATGCTGCTGCTATAAGCCCTGTTCAGAAAAATAAGAATTAGATCATATTGAGGAGCACAATAACTAGTGATAAGCAAGAAAGTAAACCGGCAAAACTAACTCTTTTCGAAGTAGAAACCAAACGTCTTGGATATTTCTCACTCCAAGGTTGAAATTTGTTTATTTGACCAAAGATTCAGGCAGAAACAAAGTGCCAAACACACTTTGAACGTTGGTCACAGTGAATGGAGCGGAGTGAACCAATCAGAACCTGGACTTTAAGGTGTAATTGTCTGTTTGATCTGAGACTTCTAGACTTGGGAAATACAATTACAGCCTTCACGAAAAGAATGAGGCTTGCAAGAATGCTAGTTGTGGACAGCATAATCAAGTACTCAACATAGAGCCTAAGTTAAAGAAACTAGTTTTTTTTTTCTCCAAAATCTAGTGGCATAGGAGTCGGTCATAATTCATCTTATTAAAATGGGTACACAACCAGATGCTCTACACAAAAGCAGCTCCCATGCAAAATACTTTTGTTCTGTAAGGATCAAAATAAAAATTGGTCAAAGTTCTATCCTTTCGACAAAGCTGATGCTGACATATAGAAGAACAAGATTTATGAAGTCAACTAGTTAAAGAAAGCAAACTAGAACTGACTTGACCGCCGTAGGGCAGCAAGGTCAGAAGGTTCTAATGTGTCTCCCAAGGCCAAGAAAACAAAAGACAACTCTCGAGAACTACTACTCATAACATTAGCTGTTGAACTTGCACCGCCAGAAAAATCTTCACTCGCTTAATTTCTTCAAACAAAGTACTAATCTTTAGTTTTAGGTCTACAAATCAAATAATCTTAGACGTGAACATTGACTTTTTCGGATCAACTAACAGCCAGACAGATAAAATGTGAATTGCCCAAATGTTAAAATGCCACTTCAAAAGTTCCAATGCGAGCGTGAGTTATTTTGCTGGCTATGAACAGAAGTTTAAAGCAAGGAGGAATACCTAAGAACACGGCAGACGGTTTTCCTGGCCTTGATTTAAATTCAGGATGAAATTGGACGCCAATAAAGTAAGGGTGATTAGGCAGTTCAACAATCTGTAGAGGAAATAGAAAATTAAACCAACAACAATAATACAAGTATCTATCATGACTTAATAATTCAATTATACAAAGGTTCACCTCCATGCGGCGACCACTTTCATCTTTGCCGGTGAAAGAAAGACCAGCATCTTCAAATTGCTGCACCATATCAGGATTCACCTAAGTAGCACAAGACAAGTTTTTAGCATACACACCAAATAAAGATATCACATCTTATGGTCCACATATAATTATAGCACTCCACCTACGTGTGCTATAGCTACACCATAGTTTCAACACTAAGAAGAAGAAGAAAAAGCATCAAACCTCATATCTATGTCGGTGCCTCTCGTCTAAAAAGCTCTGGTTGCCATATCTGAGAAAGATATAGTTTAGCCACTTGGTAATATAAATAGGAAAAGTCCTCCGGAGTGACTTCAGATAATAACATAGCAAAGACCGTCATTATGTGTAAATTAAAAGGATCCCTTCTCCAAAAAGAATCAGAAAAAGAAGGGGGCCAAAACCAGCTTCCCTTGCAGGTCTTTCTTATAAAAGATCAACAGGCAGTCTACTCTTTACAAGTTAAAATAAAAACATTCAGAAAGGTGACATCACAATAGACTGTGATTGAGTAATCACTCTTCAGGAGGACAGAGCACACATAAAGCTAAACATGCACAAAGTAATAAGTAGTATAATCACGTAAATTTATGTGCTATTGCAAGATCATGTTGTGAGAAATGCAGGAAACATGTTGGAATATTTTATCTCAAACATTACAAATGCAACATACATCTCGTGCCTTCACATTGTCTGGCACTCCTCCCTTCATTTGACAATCCCAAAAGATTGAGATTTTTCTATGATTAGAAAATATTTAATTTTACATATAAAATTCTGTTACCTTCTCTAGAAAAAGTATTCCCTCTGTCCCAATTTGTTTGGCACTCCCTTCGTTTGACAATTCCAAAAGATTGAGATTTTTCTACAATTAGAAAATATTTAATTTACATTTTCATTTTGCTGTTGACATGGCTTGTTGAAGGCCCGCTAGCTACCAAACATCATATACATTACCAAGGGTACTCTTTGGGTATTTTACGCATAGCTTATGTGTCAAAGCTCTTGTTTTCCTTCTTAAACCCTATTTCCATTTAAATATGCACCAGAAAATTGGCATGGAATACATAATAAATGGTGATGTCTCATTCATACTTTAATGTTGCTAGCTTGCGAAAGGGATAATATGGAATTGATGCTAACTTTAGTAATCTTTTAAATTGAATGTCCTATTTCAGTACAGACATCATATGGCCAGTTGAGAAAAACATTACATCAAGAAGAACTCGAACTTCCTCCCAGTTTATTAAAGATCTAACTTTCAAGTTTCAACTTCTAAACCCCAAATGGAAACAACAGATAGCTCCACCAAGTTAAACATAGACACAAATAGCAGCATGTTAAGAAATTGTTCTGTGGTGCTCATCTGCTTATCTTTTAAGAGATTGTTCCATGGTGCTACTGCTTATCTTTCTTTTGCATGTACTAAAAGTATCACTTTCCGGCAGGTCAATTAAAACTACTACTTCCATTCTCCTGCCTAAGCAGTGAGGTTGGAGGAAAGGAAGTACTTACAATTTTGCAGATTTAGAACCTCTGACTTGAAAATATGTTCTTCTTGATCCAAGACGCATGGTACCACCCATATGTGTTTTTGAACCCTGCAAACATGGTTTACAGGTTACTATTGCCGCAACTAAAACAAAACCAAAAATATAGGAAAACCGTGATGAAAGGGAAGTATCAGAACTTAACCTCCGGCATAAATATTACACAAGGATTCTGAGTGTTGGAATCAAACTCTGTACTGTTCGCATCTTGCAACCCAAGAATGGATCTAGCATACTCGATAACAGCAATTTGCATGCCTAGACATATGCCAAGGAAAGGAATCCTGTTTTCACGGGCATATTTGGCAGCAAGTATTTTACCCTCCACACCTCTATCACCAAATCCTCCGGGAACTAGTACAGCATCAGCCCCCTATCAGCATGACGACTTTGTCAGAATCATATCTATGAGATTAAGTAGGGGCGCTAAAGAGTGATTTTGCCTATCATATGATCTTGAGAAACTACACCATACAGACCTTCAATAAATTCCAAGAACTTCTATAATTTTCAGGATTCTGCAATTAAGAATATAAGTCAGCTTTCGACATACAAGATATAAAGCAAGGAAACAAAGATGGACACAAAATAACCTCTTTGGCAGTTTCATCTTCAAGGTCACTGGCTGGAACCCAATCTACAATAAGTTTCCTGCAGCAAGCTACAGAGGAATGCAAAAGAGCCTGAAAGGACAGATTATATATCAAACAGACAGTTATTAACTGTATGAGGGAAAGAAAATGATTTTAAAAGACATACGTCAAACAAACAGCAACATCATAAAACGCGTAGAAAATTGAAACGAGAAGGGCATTAGAGCAGAGGATATATTTCGATTATGATCCATTGAAGAACAACTTTATTGTGCGCTGGAAAAGTGAAAGGTACTTGAAGGGTTAACAATATCAAATTTAAAAACAGCCACATGAGTACATACAACAACTATCCAGTATAATCCCACAAAGTGGGGCCTGGGGAGGGTAAATATGTAGACAACCCTTACCCCTACCCGAAATGGCAGAGAGGTTGTTTCCAATCGACCCTCGGCTCAAGGAAGGGAAGGAGAAACAACAACAACAACAAAAGAGCATTAGTAACTCCAGCATAAATCACATAAATAATTATCTAAACATAAGAACCATAAGAACCATAAATAAAAAGGCATGCAATAATATCAAACAATAACTACCATGAGGGGACTCAATCCAATACACAAATCAGCTATGGAGAGCCCTACCAAACCCCACCCAACCACGGAAAAGGAGTACGAAAAATTCTAGAAGCCCCTATCCTAAAATCCTGATACTAGAACTCCAGACATTCCTATTAAGGGTCATGTCCTAGAAAATCCGCATTCTAGCCATGTCCTGCCTAATCACCTCTCCCCAATACCTTTTAGGCCTCCCTCTGCCTCGACTCACGCCGACCACCGCCATCCGCTCACAACTCCTCACCGGGGCATCAGGGCTTCTCCTACACACATGCCCGAACCACCTGGGTCTCGCTTCTCGTATCTTCTCATCCATTGGGGCCGCCCCACCTTCTCCCGAATAACTTCATTCTTAATCTTATCTAACCTAGTGAGCCCGCACATCCACACGAGCATCCTCGTCTCCGCAACCTTCATTCTCTGAACATGAGAGTTCTTTACCGGCCAGCACTCCACCCCATACAACATGGCAGGTCTAACCGCAACTCTATAAAACTTCCACTTGAGTTTCTGTGGCACTTTCTTGTCACACAAGACTCCTGATGCAAGCCTCCACTTCGACCACCCCGCCCATATACGGTGAGTGACATCCCTGTCTATCTCTCCGTCCCCTGAATCACCGACCCAAGATAACTAAAATTGTCCCTCTTGGCAATGACCTGAGATCCAATCATCACGCCCCTGCCTACTTTGCTTGGCCCTGCGCTAAACTTGCACTCCAGGTATTCTGTGTTAGACCTACTTAGTTTGAAATCCTTAGACTCGAGAGTCTATCTCCATACCTCTAACCTCTCGTTAACACCGACCCTCGTCTCATCTATCAAGACTATGTCATCAGCAAATAGTATACAACAAGGCACATCCCCTTGAATATGTTGGGTTAGGGCATCCATCACCAAGACAAACAAGAGAGGGCTAAGTAAAAAAGTTCCAATTGATCTATATTTGACTTGAGAACACTTTAGATGAGATATCACCTTCAGTACAGAGAGATAGGAATCTGAAAGTCCTGTGTATTTCCCCACCATGGCAACTCGAACCTGTATGGATGACAAATTATGCAAGGTTTAAGGATGATAGAAAGACAAACTCCAAAAGGAAAAGAAACATAATGTATATGTCCTAGAACCTACTGGCTCATGTAGCATGTCACAAAGTTCGGCCCGAGATGTCCATTCTCCCAAGGCAGGCTCCCTAGCAACTCTATCAATGAAAAATCAAATATTTTACCATAAAACTATATAAGAAATGTCACAAAATGATATGCAGAAAACTGATCAAAGATTACAGGCCATCAATGTACATAACAGAAATGAAAGACATTTGGAGTGGAGCTCATCAGACTAACCCTTCAAGGTTCAGGACTTTCAGAATCGCTTCATGGGCCTTCTGATCCTGATCCAATGAAGAAAAGTAATTCGTCTTGAAACTCAGAGTGAACTTTAGCAAATACATCAAAATAAGAGTACCAACACCACTCACTCTTAAAAGCAAAGGCACACGCCAAATGTTCGAGACATCGTAAAGAGTGATGATATTATCCACCTGGAAACCAAGGCACACAGAACCTTAGCACCATGGAATAATAAATTTGGTGGCCCAAATAAGATTTGGGTGTATGAAGATACAGATTCTAAAACATAATATTAATACCGGAACATGGCAAAAACGGGAAAGTTTCTCCTTCACATTATCCTCAAGGGCCTGAATAAGATAACGAACTTCAAAAGATGAACTTGACAAACCTGAACTTATAAAGAAATACATGGATGGATAGATGATGAAAACCCTAATATATATATATATATATAGAGAGAGAGAGAGAGAGAGTGAGAGAGAGAGAGACCGTTGTGCTGCGGCATGCTATAATATTTGGTGTCAGTCCCAGGCTTCTTAAACCCCTTACACTGTGTTGAGTTGGCTTTGTTTTCTGAATATCAAAAACAGCTTAAGTACTCACCCTACTAGTTACTTTAATGGGAAAGGTTAATGTAAACACTTTGATTAGAAGCTACCTGCTCACCAACTACATTCAAGACGGGCACAAGGCTGACATGTATCAAGCAAAAATTTCCAGCACCTAAGAAGCAAAAAATTGAAAGATGTTGATAGCATTAAAGTGCTAAGATCAACATTTGCATTTTCCTAAGGCACAAAAGAAAATTAATTATGTGTGATCTCAAGAATTTAAACTCGGACTTGCAACCTTACCTACACGATATGAGAATTGTCCTAATGCTTCAATGAATGGCATAGATTCAATATCTCCTGCACCAGGATCAATTACTTTGAGAAAACTGATTCACAAACAACTTATCCTGCCAGTTGCCAAACATCATTTGAGCATACCTATAGTTCCACCGAGTTCTATGACACAAACATCAGCTGGACCATCCTCTCCATCAACTGGTATGACAGCCACACGTTCAATCCACTCTTGAATGGCATCTGTAATGTGAGGGACAACCTAAACAAGTGGGCAGATAGTAAGACGATAACTAAAGGTAGAGATGAAAATATGTATTCTGGAACAGGGACAAACCTGAACTGTCTTCCCCAAATAATCTCCTTTTCTCTCCTTATCAGTAACAGACTGAAAACCAAAATTCAAGCAGTTTCTCAAGCTGAACATTTTCCATCATGGATTTCATTACATGAATTTTGATAGAGCATGAATCAATCATTTCAATGCGAGAACTTTTCTGATTTTTGACAACATACCTGGTAAATTTTTCCAGTAGTTATATTGTTGTCACGTGTCAACTTAATATCCAGAAAACGCTCGTAGTTTCCAAGGTCTAGGTCTACCTACAAAAGCAAAGACAAAAGAAAACATGATCATGATGGCATCAACACTAATAATTCCACTTTATCCTACCTGCATGTTAAATAAATGTTGTTTTCTCTAAATACAAAACGGAGCAACTTCCCACCAAAATCTGTGAACTCTGGAAGTTTTGCCCCTCAATGAAGAGTACAGGCTACGGGAAACAAAATGAGAGCATTCACTTGCCATCAGAAAATTAAGTAACATTTATAGCTTAACTCTAAAAAGTCCATATCACTAAAAAGTTCAAACGTTTTATTTTTTGAAAGGTAAGTACATTAATAAGTTCAAAGTTTGAAGAACTTGTTCCAGCTGTGACCATATCGACTCACCTCTACAGAATTTAGAGGGGAAACAAGGTTTAATGAGTTGTTAATACGAGAGATTCTTGTCTAACCTCTCCACCATCATCCAAGACGAATACTTCTCCGTGCTCGAAGGGAGACATTGTTCCAGCATCAGTGTTCAAATAAGGATCTGAACAGGGGCAATATGGTGAAAAATGAGGACATAAGCGGACAGTTTATATAACTTCATTTCAAACAAACGAAAAAAGATGTATGCTCAAAAACAACAACAACAACAAAGTAAAATATGCATTTCATAACTAGTTGAAAAGGTTAAAAATCTGCATTTTATAAAAGAAGAAGGCGGAAGGATAGTGTGAGCAGAGACCAATTTTAATGGAAGTAACGCGAAGACCGCAGGCCTTTAGGATGAGACCGATACTGCTGGCAGTGACTCCTTTGCCAAGCCCACTAACCACTCCTCCAGTTACCAACACGTATTTCATCTCTGATGATTCACCTCCTCAATCCTACGAGTGGAATTCAATGAACAATACTGTAACTATTTAGCAACTGTTCTCGGGGAACAAAATGCACACGCCGAAAAATGTAACGTTTTGCGTCTTAGACAAATTATTAGTATATGGAAAGTCAATATATGGCAATTAGCTTACCTACTAAGGTGCTGTTGAGGTTTACCCGCTACCAACTTCTCCGATCGAGTCCAAAATTTAACCTTAGCCGAGACAAGAAGAGAATGAGCGAAATATGAGAAGGCAGAGAATGAGAAGACGTGGGAATGGTAGGAGAGGATAATGGTGGAAACTTGTTAGGTGTGAAGAAGATGAAGAAGAAGCGATGGCGGCTTTATGCAGTGCTATATATGTGAGGGTGAAAGGGAGGATTCCCCTAGGTTCAAATTCTAAAAAAAGAAAAAGAAAAAGATCCTAAAATACCTTTGAAATTATCCATAACCTCTGTCAAAAGTTTTGTTTTTTTTTTTAACATATGTCCCTTATTTCCAACTCAGCAAACGGAAATATACATTTTCACATGTGTCCCTGATTTACAACTAGTTAAAGGATAGCCCCTCAGCACGGGCCCAATAATGCTATGCTAAATATTTGATTGTAATTTTTTTATACGTATAAAAAAACTTATTATTTACACCATATATTTTTAGTCACTATTTAACTTCTGATCCTATCAATTCAAAGTTCTAAATTTATCTTTTGAAAATGCCTCTAATTAATTCTTATCCTAGTCGATCTCCATATATATATATATATATATATATATATATATATATATAACAACAACAACCTAGTATATTCCCGTAAGGTGGGATCTGGGGAGGGTAATATATAGACAGGCTTTACCTCTACCCGAGAGGGCAGAGAAGCTGTTTCCAATCGACCCTCGGCGCAGGGAAAAGAAAGGCAAACAAAACAAAAACGAAAACAAAAACTGCATTAGTTACTCCAGCATACATCGCATAAAAATTATCTAAACATAAGAGGCATATGTACCATAAATAAGCACGCATGCAATGATATTAAAATAGTAACTACCAGAAATGGTTGCCACAAGAGACACAAACTAATCCTCTATGGGCGGACCTACCACGCCTTACCTACCACGGGAAAGGAGTACGGAAAATCTAGAAGCCTCTATCCTACAACACTGATACTAGATCTCCAGACTTTGCTATCAAAAGTCATGTCCTCGAAAATCCGCATCATGTCATATATATATATATATATATATATATATATATATATATATATATATATATATATATATATATATATATATATATATATAAAGTATGATAATTTGTTAGTCACAATCATTGCCTAAAAGCTAACATTCAAAAGAAACACATAAAAAATTAGGCATTCATAAATTTTTTAATCGTATGAAAAGTTTCAACAGTGATATGCATGAATGTTGAAGAGAAAAATATTATAGTACCAAAAATATAAAATATTATTAGAGAGAAGTTAATTGTTGTATATTAATATTGTGTGAAATTTGAATCCTAGAGTCACTGTTTGCAAACTCTGTTTGCAAACTTATAAATTATTTTTTATGTTAGATTTATTTATTAAGCTAATTTTATGAAGCCTCATATTAAAGTGAAATGGCATCCTACACTACCCAATTACGTATTCTCAATTCCATATCAGAAAATAAAAGTACTCGAGGGATACCCGAAATTCAAGCTATCTTCTACATAATAAAGTCCCGCAACTCATAGAAGTAAATTTTTTTTTTTTAAATCTCATTTATGTTGATAAGTTATCATTCAAACAACTATGAAAATAATTAAAATTAATATTCAATATTTAGTAGTCTCACTGTAAGTATGATGTTCTACTTCACATGTAAAATATTTTGTCATACTATTATTCGTGCAACTGAAGTTGCTAACTTTTTCATTTTTCAAATTTTTTCTGGTTTATCTATATTTTTTCACTTTTTTGAGTTTTTAAGCATATATATTATAGATTTTTTAGCTACAATAAACTTCCGAAATCTCATTAGCTAAAAATATTAATGTACTACCTTATCGATGATTACGTCTCTTCAAGGTGCCGTAAGAAGAAGTTTCTCAATTTCATACTTTGTTATCAAAACATTTAACACCATTTTATTATTCAAAAAATTACCTTATTGATTTTAATCGATCGAGTAGAAGGACGATTCATATTTTTTTCACACAATATAATAGTAGCGATTAAATAAGAGCTCTTTAACTTATGGTATAACTTAAATTATGATTCTTAATAATTTAACTTATGTTGTATATGTTTCTTTCTTATTCTCAATTATTCCAATAAACGTATCAAAAAATAGCTTAATGATTAAGCCTTATCTTGGCCACTTCATTTGCTCGCTGCAACTATGCGCAGTGGCGTTACAATTGCAGTGAGTACTCATTCCCCTCAATAATTAATTAAGGAGCAACCTTAATTAATTTGTTAGCCTTAAAAAAAAGAGTATAAAAACCAAGGTTTGTTATAAATAATAAATGAAGAAGAATAATATTGCAGAGAAAGAGAAAGAAAATTTTTATTGATTTTAGGATGATTTATAATGGAATAGAACTCTTTATTTATAGGAAAAGAGTGACTTAACCACCAAGTAATAAACTCTAGAATCTCTCTAAATATAAATATTCATCATAAATAAAATTCTATTTATAACACTCCACATTGAATGTCTATCCAACAGATAATGTGCCTTGTTAAAACCTTAACTAAAATAAAACCCAGTTGGAAGAAAATTCGAGAGAATGAAAAAGAGTACGCATATCTAATAATACGCCTTTTGGTTACCTTGTTAAAAACTTTGAAAAATCCGGTAGGACAAAATCTTGTAAGGAAAAAAGAGTGCAACGGGCATTAACTTCCCCCTAATGAGAGCATCAATTCACATCCCTGAGCCTTCACATTCCAATCTTGTGCACTAGCTTCTTGAAGGTTGACGTCGACAAAGATTTGGTGAATAAATCCACCATATTAACTCTAATGAATATGTTGCACCTTTAAAAACCTCGGTGTCACATTATCATGCTTATAGTTATAGCAAGATACCTTTGTGCGCAAATTGCACTTAGGATCTCTACTTCAGGACCAATAATTTTATATGCTTTAAGCGATTTAAATCCTTCAAGAATTGTCATATAAGCCATATAATAGACTTCAATTGCATATCAAGTTTTCATGTCACGCTAGACATATAAGATATCGAAAAATGATTGCACAAATCATTGACTTTATACTTTCAAGTATTTGAACTGCACGTCCAAAACTACACGTCTTTTATATGAAACCACATTCTACTTCAATTATTTTTCTGGACTTAAGATACTCATATATATTTAGTGTTATAATCAATGTCGTCGACAAACATTTTATATCGGTTCCAACCTCCTTATTTTCATAAAGACATAACATAGAAATCTCTCCATTCATATATTCAGGTACCTGAATCTCTCATGAGATTTTATGTACTGTTATGTCATGTGATCTTCTAGATCACTTGCCTCCTTTATTATGATTATTTTGATCATTTGCTCATTGTCTTTATCAAGAAGTTTTATTTGAAATCGATTTGTCTATACGCTTTAAGTGTACCGTAGACTTTGTCCTTCTAAGACTTAATAGGAGCATTTGCAATGAGAATATAGTTACTTACCTTGGGTCAGCAAATGCGTGTGACATGCTTTTGTAATAAATTACACATGAATAATCATTTTATGAACTTCAAGTTCATATTATTTTATTCGGTGATCTAGTTGTATAAATGATAATTTATTCCATGTAACTTTTTCTCAACTGTTTATCATGTCTTCTCATCATGTTAGAAAAACTAGTTTGTTTCCTCAACTTTAAAAACTCATCTTTGTGCGTTATGGTGTTAATCAAAATATACACCGCACACCAATAATAATAAGATGAAATTATTTGGTTCTTAATCCTTAACCACTCGTGATGGGAGAAAATAGTATGCTTTCGTATATAACGTATATCAAACTTATATAGATAATTTTGTTCTCATAAACAATTGTTTAGCTATTAAATAAAGACATTTAATAAATTATTTTGCTAAACTAACTGTGATGTAAACCAACTTACCAAGATGAACTTCTTGAATATAAAATCTACAAATTATGCTCGAAATTAAATTATTGAGCAAGTTACCTCACAAACACATGTCGTGTTGCGGGTTAATAATAATTACATGTGTAACCATCTTATAGATACATTTTATGTGGTATACATGGTAGATGAATGAGCCTATATTCACCTTTGATATTTTTAGCATTCATGGGATTCAATCACAGTTTTAGTTGGTATATTAATTAATGAGAACAAGCAACATAAGAGAATTCTTAAAGAACTTTCTAGTTCTGTAATATTTATCCATGTGAATTCTTTTTTTATTTTTTCACATCATACTTAAATTGAAATGGTTAAATAATTTATCAAATAAAATATCAATATTGATAAACTTCAGATTTATACCATGACGTGTGCGATCATCACTAAACTTCAAGTTTATTATGATATGAGTTTTAATGTCAATAAACATCCACTTTGGCGGGATAACATCCACTTTTCACATATATATTATACCGCTACAAGTTATAGTAATAGAAGATATTAAATCTTACCATTATTTATAATCTCAATATAATCAAACGCTTTTGCGTATACTTTGGAAACTCAATAAGTTTCTTTGAGACTTGTTACAACACAACGTCTTATTGATAATCAATTTTATTTCTCCAAAATAGTGATAATTGGCTCCTTCAGAGCTCTTAATGAATTTTGTACTACCACATATTCATCAACATCCATATATCTCTTTCAAGGGAAAAGTTATACCATTATGGCCATGGTTAAAATTATATGCAAGATATGTTTCTCGCATTATTGTTGTCTTTTAATAATCACATTGCCAAATATTTTGGTGTACAATAGGTACGTGACCAATAGTCATTCATGCCATAATAATGACGTTATTTTCTTCTATCATCTCAAACCTCCTTTTAGAGGCGAATGTGGTATATTCACTACCACTGTAGCACATTCATATTCTTCCAAGAATGAATATGTATTCATAAATCTGATATTTTTACATTCACATCATGAATGAACCATAGTCATATATATGTGCTTTACAAAATCTTATGTCAAATCAATGACGAACATTAATTTCACGGAGTGAAAGCTTATATTGAGAATCCTTATTATTCATATTATCACAATGATGACGATTATAATTTCGTCTATTGCAACATACACATCTATTGATACATTTACGGTAATAATTTTGTCTTCTTTCAGACTTATCACATATTGCTATCACATTCTCTTAAGAGAATGAGAATGGAGTAAGCTCAATGGGATGAGTTTCCATTTCATGTGCTCATAATCATACATGAATTTGATCATGACAAGACATAGAAATTTTACCACTTCGAGTGGTTATAATTTATTACTAACTTCATTAGAGTTATCACCACAATTTATTTTCTTTCCTTGTATTTAAAATTAAATTATAGAATGTCAAGAATTTAAAAGAGAAAATAAAGTAAAATACTTACCTTAAATTCAGAATTTAACCAGGAAGGAAGTTCATGGAACAATTGACAATCATTATGCTCAATCCCAAAGCGTCTACTCAATTGGTTAGAGTCTCGTGCTGATAACGTGTTATAAAAAAATAAATAAAGAAGAACAACATTGCAGAGAAAGAGAAAGAGAAAATTCTTATTGATTTTGGAATGATTTTGTAACGACCCGGCCTGTCGTTACGGGGAATTATCACCCCGTTACCTTGCAATTTCATATCTTATGCTTTTATAACAGTATTAGAATATATCGGGTGAGTTAGGAGTGATTTGGATTGAAAATGAAACAAATAGCATGTTTAAAGAAAGCTTGAATATGGGAAGTCAACCAAGAGTTGACTATTGAGTTAGAGTGCTCGGAACCGGATTCTGATGTTTCGACTAGTTCCGGGGGATCATTTATGACTTAGGAGAGCAATCGGAATTGAATTCGGAGGTCCGGTGTAGTTTTAGGCTTGAATTGGCGAAGGTTGATTTTTGGCGAAAACCGGATGGTAGGTGATATTTTGATCCGGGGGTCGGAATGGAATTCCGACAATTTTTGTAGTTTCGTTATGTGATTTTGGATATGTATGCAAATTTTCAGGTCATTCGGACATCGTTTGATCGGGTTTTGGATTGAATGTTAGTTTTGAAAGTTTTGAAGAAACTTAGGCTTGAATCCGTGGGTAATTGGTGATTTTGATGTTTAGTATGGTGTTTTTATGATTGGAACAAGTTCGTATCATGTTTTGGAGTATGTTGGTGGTTTTCGTTGGGGTCCCGGGAGTCTCGGGATGAATCCGGGGGTCCAAACGGACCATTTTTTGGAAGAAAAGAGAAGGTTGGTTGCTGTCATAAACACAGCAGGTTTTTGCTCTCCGCGATCGCGGGGAGGGGGACGCGATCGCGTAGAGCTGGGGGCTAGGTTATCGCGATCGCAGGATCATCAGTCGCGATCGCGTAGAGTTAACCGGGTGGCCATCGCGATCGCATGAGCATATACGCGATCGCGTAGAAGAGAAATGGGGTCCAGGGAAAAATGTGCTACGCGATCGCAGGAAGAGGGACGCGATCGCGTGAAGCCGGATGATTGTACATCGCGATCGCGTGAGGAGAGTCGCGATCGCGTGAGGCCGAGTTTTTGAACATCGCGATCGCGTGAGGCGAGTCGCGATCGCGTAGAACAAAATGTTTTGGCAGTGAATTTATATCACAGAACAGAGGGGTTAGGGGTTTACACCCCCAAAACTCAATTTTGAGCCCTAGAGAGAAGAAAACTCGAGGAAATCACCGAGAAGTCATCGGGTATTCGTCGGAGGTAAGATTCTTGACTCAAAAACATCATTTTATGGTAGTATTAACATCAATCTTCATGAAATTGGGTTGAAATCTTGAAGAAATGTGGCCTAAATATTAAAAACGAGATTTTTGGATTTGGGAGGCCATTTGAACTCCGATTTCGATAAATTTTATATGCACGGACTCGTGGCGAGATGAGGGTCGCGTTGGTACTAATTTCGAAATTTTCCGAGCAGTGGGGCCCGGGGTCGGGTTTTACCAACTTAGTGTATTTATGCGAATTTCATGTAAATTGAAGTGGGTTATGATTATTTGACCCGTATTTGATATAATTATTGTGGTTTGACTAGATTCTACGCACGAGGGAGCTAAATTCAAAGGAAAAGGCATCGCGGACGAGTCTACGACCGGCTAGAGGTGAGTAGTTTGTGTATATGTTAGCCTGAGGGTTCGAAACCCCGGCTTAGCACATTGTGACACTAATAGGGCGTGGCTCGCACACCGTGGCAGGTGCGGGATTGATTGTGATTGGGGATTGAGACTTGGTCCATCCCGAAGGTGAATAATATGTTGTTAGTGTTGGAAATACACTGTATTTGCTATATTTGTGGGCTGTAAGCCTTGTTTGGGGCCTTGTGCCGATCTGTAGCGTCCTTAGAGGACAATATTTATGTGATAGCTATAATTGCTTAAATCACTGATCTCAGTCCTGGAAATTGAAATCACACTTTTGAAATGCTAAGTCACCGGCTTTACAAATTTAATAAAGTTAAAGTATTTTTCATAAATTATGAATTGAGAACTGGAATTAAGGAAAATGAATTGTTTTGTGACTTAATTGCTTATTGTGGATTGAGCATGGGATCGGGCTGCACGCCGCAGTGGTTGATATGTGGATCGGGCTGCATGTCGCAGCAGTATTGCGCTTGGGCTGTAGGAGCCCCTCCGGAGTCTGTACACACCCCGGTGAGCGCCGTCGACGTTAAATTGGATCGGGCTACACGTCGTAGCGGTTATGTGCATTGCATTGCATCTGTATTTGTTGAATTACTCTGTAGTAGCTGTATTGTATTGTTGCTGCTAGTTCGTAGGAGATTCGGACTGTAGTGTAGCTTCATATTATGGTATTTTGTGGATTTCTTACTGTCAGCTACTTATATATATTTGTTACTCACTGAGTACTTAGTACTCACTCCTACTCTCTGCACCTTTTGTGTGCAGACTCAGGTACTCAGGAGCAGTAGACGGCAATTCCAGCGGTTGCAGTGTCATATCGGGTTGCTGAGGTAGCTGCCTACGTTCGCAGAACCTAGCTTCTCCTCTCATTTCCGGTTGTTATTTTGTATTTTGTATTCAGACTTGAGTACTTCTATATCGTACTCTCTATTTCCTATTGGGTTTTGTTAGAGGCTCTAGACTTGTGACTCCGGATCTTTGGGAGTGTCAGTATTTTGTTCAGTATTATTATTATTGGAGTTCTTAAACTCATATATTCTTCTTGGGTTGTCCAATTGGGGACTAGTATTTTGTGATAATTAAATTGTTGGTCCGGCTGGCCTAGCTTGATTGTTGGGCGCCATCACGACCGGATTTGGGTCGTGACAAGTTGGTATCAGAGCCCAGGTTATTAGGACTCGCGAGTCATGAGCCGGTTTAGTAGGCTTTCGCGGATCGGTACGTAGACGTCCGTATCTATCTTCGAAGGGCTACGAAACTTTAGGAAAAACCCTCATTTTCTTGGATTCATATCGTGCGATTTGTGTTATCATGAAATTAAATCTTTCCATATTCTATTCTCTCGCGGATGGCGAGAACACGTGCTAGCGGACGTGGCGGACGACCACCATTGGCACCCGGAGGCCGTGGTCGTGGTAGAGGTAGGGCAGACGGCACCGGCACTCGCCGACCCACCGGCCGACCGGACTCGGGACCGGATTCCGGCGGCGGACGCTCCGCAGACTCGGGTTCGAGGCACCGGCGGTGCCTGATCGCGATACCGGGTCTTCGGGAGACCTTGGCTCGGATCTTATCGGTGTGCACGAGCTTGGCACGGGTAGTTGCGGCCATCGCCGCGATATCTTCTTCACGGGCGAGGGGAGGGAATCGGACCCCCGTGGCTCGCACACCCGAGCCGGTTCGGCCGGTTGCGCCCGTTGCACCGGCTCCTGCCTTATATGGTTCCGGCTATGCCCGACGATGAGCGAGCGTCGTTTGGAGAGATTCGAGAGGCTACGGCCTCCGACATTCGGTGGTGCGGGGGCGAGGACGCCCGGGGTTTTTTGACAGATGTCGGCGCATGCTTCGCACCGCGGGTATTCTAGAGTCCAACGGTGTTTCATTCACCACTTTTCGGTTCACAGGTGCGGCATTTCAGTGGTGGGAGGATTTCGAGAGGCGTACGCCCGCTGGGGCAGTGCCCCTCACTTGGCAGCAGTTCTCCATGGTATTTTTGGAGAAGTACGTGCCTCGGTCTCGGAGAGAGGAGCTGCGACGTCAGTTCGAGTGGTTGAAGCAGGGAGAGATGACGGTTAATCAGTATGAGATGAGATTCACACAGTTGGCCCATCATGCCATGTGGATGGTTCCTACAGACAGAGAGAAGATTCGAAGATTTATTGATGGCCTTATTTATCCCATCCGCATATTGATGACCAGGGAGAGAGTTTCGGCAGTTACCTTTGAGGAGGTGGTTGATGTTGCCCGTCATATTGAGACAGATCGCCGCAGAGAGAGGGAGGAGAGGGAGGCTAAGAAGCCTCGTGGTACTGGCAGTTACAGTGGTGCTCCGTCTAGGGGCCAATTTCAGCATAGCAGAGGTTGTTCTTTCAGGTCTCATCAGTCTGGACGTGCAGAGTCCAGTGGGGTTTCATCAGATCGTGGTCGGCAGGGCCATCAGGGTTATCAAGGTCAGCAGAGCCGTCAGCAGAGTCAGCCTGCACTGAGTGCTCTTCCAGCCCAGAGCTCTGCTCCTGTTTCCTCAGCACAGGGTTCATCGGTAGCGAGGGGTCCTCAGCAGCCCCTTCTTCCATCTTCAGGCCGTTGTTTTGAGTGCGGTGATTTGGGCCATATCAGGAGAGAGTGTCCTCAGTGGCTTCGTAAGCGGTCTCAGCAGAGGGATCAGCCATCATCTTCTACTCCTGTTTCTTCAGCGCCAGCACAGTCGGCTAGGACTGGTGGCCAGGTATCCAGAGGTCGCCCTAGGGGTGAGGATCGTACTGGTGGAGGCCAGGCTCGTTTCTATGCTCTTCCGGATAGGAAGGATGCTAGTGCTTCAGATGCGGTCATTTCAGGTATTATCTCAGTCTGCCACAGGGATGCTTCTGTCTTATTTGATCCCGGATCCACCTATTCTTATGTCTCTACTTATTTTACACATCATTTGGGTATGACCCGTGTTATCCTTGCTTTGCCCGTACATGTGTCTACCCCAGTGGGGGATACTGTTGTTGTGGATCAGGTATATCGATCCTGTATTATTACTATTGGGGGTCTGGAGACCCGAGTTGATTTATTACTACTGGGCATGGTAGATTTCGATGTAATTCTAGGCATGGATTGGCTATCTCCTTACCATGCGATTATGGACTGTCATGCCAAGACAGTCACACTAGCTATTCCAGGTAATCCGAGGATCGAGTGGCGTGGCTTGACTGATTATGTGTCCGACAGGGTAATTTCTTATATAAAGGCTCAACGAATGATTGGCAAGGGTTGTTTATCTTATTTGGCCTTCATTAGAAATGTTGAGGCCGAGACACCCAATCTTGATTCGGTCCCCATTGTAAGGGAGTTTCCGGATGTATTTCCAGCAGACCTACCAGGCATGTCGCCTGACAGAGATATTGACTTTGGTATTGACTTGGTGCCGGGCACTCAGCCCATTTCTATTCCTCCCTATCGCATGGCACCAGCAGAGTTAAAAGAATTGAAAGAACATCTCCAGGAACTCTTAGATAAGGGTTTTATTCGTCCGAGTGTGTCACCTTGGGGTGCACCGGTGTTGTTCGTGAAGAAGAAAGATGGCACAATGAGAATGTGCATTGATTACAGGCAGCTGAACAAGGTAACAGTGAAGAATAAATACCCATTGCCTCGTATTGAGGACCTATTTGATCAGCTCCAGGGAGCTAGTGTATTTTCTAAAATTGATCTTCGATCGGGCTATCATCAGTTGAAGATCAGGGACTCAGACATTATGAAGACAGCGTTCGGGACGCGATATGGGCACTACGAGTTCCTGGTGATGTCTTTCGGGTTGACTAATGCCCCAGCTGCATTCATGCACTTGATGAATAGTGTATTTCGGCCGTATCTTGATTCTTTTGTGATTGTGTTTATTGATGATATTCTGGTGTATTCACGCAGCTAGGAGGAGCATGCACAACATTTGAGGGTGGTATTGCAGAGGTTGAGAGGAGAGAAGCTCTATGCGAAATTCACTAAGTGTGAGTTCTGGCTTGATACCGTGGGTTTTCTGGGACATATAGTGTCCAGTGACGGTATTCGGGTTGATCCACAGAAGGTCGAGGCAGTGCAGAATTGGCCCAGACCTTCCTCAGCTAGAGAGATTCGGAGTTTTCTCGGCTTGGCAGGCTATTATCGCCGGTTTGTTCAGGATTTCTCATCTATTGCTTCACCGTTGACTATGTTGACACAGAAGAATGCTCCATTTGTGTGGTCTGATAAATGTGAGGAGAGCTTCCAGAAGCTCAAAGAGGCTTTGACCACCGCTCCAGTACTGGTGTTACCATCAGCTTCAGGGTCATATACGGTGTATTGTGATGCTTCTAGAGTTGGGCTCGGTTGTGTGTTGATGCAAGAGGGTAGAGTTGTTGCTTATGCTTCTCGTCAGCTAAAGCCCCACGAGAAGAACTACCCCGTTCATGATTTGGAGTTAGCCGCTATTGTTCATGCCTTGAAGATTTGGAGGCATTACTTATATGGTGTATCTTGTGATGTATATACAGATCACCGCAGCCTTCAGCATTTGTTTAAGCAAAAATATCTAAATTTGAGGCAGCGAAGATGGCTTGAGTTGCTTAAAGACTATGATATTACTATCTTGTATCATCCCGGGAAAGCCAATGTAGTGGCTGATGCTTTGAGCCGGAAGGCTATTAGTATGGGCAGTTTGGCGTATATTCCAGTTGGGGAGAGACCCCTTGCAGTTGATGTTCAGGCGTTAGCTAATCAGATGGTGAGGCTGGATATTTCTGAGCCTAGTCGGGTGATGGTTTGTGTGATGGCTCGTTCTTCTTTATATGATCGTATTCGAGAGCGCCAGTATGAGGATCCACACTTACTTGTCCTTAAGGACAGAGTTCAGCATGATGATGCCAGAGATGTCACTATTGATAGTGATGGTGTATTGCGGATGCAGGGCCGGATATGCGTGCCTAATGTTGATGGCCTTCGTGAGTTGATATTGGAGGAGGCCCACAGCTCGCGGTATTCTATCCATCCAGGAGCCGCGAAGATGTATCAGGATTTGAAGCAGCATTACTGGTGGAGAAAGATGAAGAAAGATATTGTGAGCCATGTGGCTCGGTGTCTAAACCGTCAGCAGGTCAAGTATGAGCATCAGAGACCTGGTGGTGTATTCCAGCGTATTGATATTCCGGAGTGGAAGTGGGAAAGAATAACTATGGACTTTGTTAGTGGACTCCCTCGAACAGCGAGGAAGTTTGATTCAGTTTGGGTGGTGGTGGATAGGTTAACCAAGTCAGCTCACTTCATCCCAGTGTGTACTACTTATTCCTCAGAGCGGTTGGCAGAGATATTCATCCGTGAGATAGTGAGATTGCATGGAGTTCCCATTTCTATTATATCAGACAGAGGTACCCAGTTCACATCTCAGTTCTGGAGGACATTTCAGCGAGAGTTGGGTTCACAGGTAGAGCTGAGCACAGCATTTCATCCACAGACGGATGGGCAGTCCGAGCGTACTATTCAGATATTAGAGGACATGTTGCGTGCTTGTGTCATTGATTTTGGTGGTTCATGGGCTGATTATTTGCCTTTGGCGGAGTTTGCTTATAATAATAGCTATCAGTCCAGCATTCAGATGGCACCGTATGAAGCTTTATATGGGAGGCGGTGTAGGTCTCTAGTTGGTTGGTTCGAGCCCGGCGAGGCTAGGTTGTTAGGGACAGAGTTAGTCCAAGATGCCTTAGATAAGGTGAAGGTAATTCAGGAGAGACTTCGCACAGCTCAGTCGCGTCAGAAGAGTTATGCGGACCGGAAGGTCCGAGATGTGTCCTATTCAGTAGGTGAGAAAGTGTTGCTGAAGGTTTCGCCTATGAAGGGTGTTATGAGGTTTGGAAAGAAAGGAAAGTTGAGCCCAAGGTTCATTGGACCTTTTGAGGTGCTTAGGAAAGTTGGGGAGGTGGCTTATATGCTTGCTTTGCCACCCAGTTTGTCGGGAGTTCACCCGGTGTTCCATGTATCTATGCTCCGGAAGTATGTCGAAGACCCGTCTCATGTGTTGGACTTCAGCACGATACAGCTAGATGAGGATTTGACTTATGATGTGGAACCAGTAGCCATTTTGGGTCGACAGGTTCGTAAGTTGAGATCTAAGGATATAGCTTCGGTGAAAGTGCAGTGGAGAGGTCGTCCCGTGGAGGAAGCAACTTGGGAGACCGAGCAGGAAATGCAGAGCAGATATCCACACTTGTTTGATGCTCCAGGTATGTTTCTTAACCCGCTCGCGGACGAGCGTTTGTTTAAGTTGGGGAGAATATAACGACCCGGCCTGTCGTTACGGGGAATTACCACCCCGTTACCTTGCAATTTCATATCTTATGCTTTTATAACAGTATTAGAATATATCGGGTGAGTTAGGAGTGATTTGGATTGAAAATGAAACAAATAGCATGTTTAAAGAAAGCTTGAATATGGGAAGTCAACCAAGAGTTGACTATTGAGTTAGAGTGCTCGGAACCGGATTCTGATGTTTCGACTAGTTCCGGGGGATCATTTATGACTTAGGAGAGCAATCGGAATTGAATTCGGAGGTCCGGTGTAGTTTTAGGCTTGAATTGGCGAAGGTTGATTTTTGGCGAAACCCGGATGGTAGGTGATATTTTGATCCAGGGGTCGGAATGGAATTCCGACAATTTCTGTAGCTTCGTTATGTGATTTTGGATATGTCTGCAAATTTTCGGGTCATTCGGACATCGTTTGATCGGGTTTTGGATTGAATGTTAGTTTTGAAAGTTTTGAAGAAACTTAGGCTTGAATCCGTGGGTAATTGGTGATTTTGATGTTTAGTATGGTGTTTTTATGATTGGAACAAGTTCGTCCCGGGAGTCTCGGGATGAATCCGGGGGTCCAAACGGACCATTTTTTGGAAGAAAAGAGAAGGCTGGTTGCTGTCATAAACACATCAGGTTTTTGCTCTCCGCGATCGCGGGGAGGGGGACGCGATCGCGTAGGGCTGGGGGCTAGGCCATCGCGATCGCAGGATCACCAGTCGCGATCGCGTAGAGTTAGCCGGGTGGCCATCGCGATCGCATGAGCATCTACGCGATCGCGTAGAAGAGAAATGGGGTCCAGGGAAAAATGTGCTACGCGATCGCAGGAAGAGGGACGCGATCGCGTGAAGCCGGATGATTGTACATCGCGATCGCGTGAGGAGAGTCGCGATCGCGTGAGGCCGAGTTTTTGAACATCGCGATCGCGTGAGGCGAGTCGCGATCGCGTAGAACAAAATGTTCTGGCAGTGAATTTATATCACAGAACAGAGGGGTTACGGGTTTACACCCCCAAAACTCAATTTTGAGCCCTAGAGAGAAGAAAACTCGAGGAAATCACCGAGAAGTCATCGGGTATTCGTCGGAGGTAAGATTCTTGACTCAAAAACATCATTTTATGGTAGTATTAACATCAATCTTCATGAAATTGGGTTGAAATCTTGAAGAAATGTGGCCTAAATATTGAAAACGGGATTTTTGGATTTGGGAGGCCATTTGAACTCCGATTTCGATAAATTTTATATGCACGGACTCGTGGCGAGATGAGGGTCGCGTTGGTACTAATTTCGAAATTTTCCGAGCAGTGGGGCCCGGGGTCGGGTTTTACCAACTTAGTGTATTTATGCGAATTTCATGTAAATTGAAGTGGGTTATGATTATTTGACCCGTATTTGATATAATTATTGTGGTTTGACTAGATTCTACGCACGAGGGAGCTAAATTCAAAGGAAAAGGCATCGCGGACGAGTCTACGACCGGCTAGAGGTGAGTAGTTTGTGTATATGTTAGCCTGAGGGTTCGAAACCCCCGCTTAGCACATTGTGACGCTAATAGGGCGTGGCTCGCACACCGTGGCAGGTGCGGGATTGATTGTGATTGGGGATTGAGACTTGGTCCATCCCGGAAGTAAATGATATGTTGTTAGTGTTGGAAATACACTGTATGTGATATATTTGTGGGTTGTAAGCCTTGTTTGGGGCCTTGTGCCGATCTGTAGCGTCCTTAGAGGACAATATTTATGTGATAGCTATAATTGCTTAAATCACCGATCTCGGTCCTGAAAAATTGAAATCACACTTTTGAAATGCTAAGTCACCGGCTTTTACAAATTTAATAAAGTTAAAGTATTTTTCATAAATTAATGAAAGGGAACCTGGAAATAAATAATTTGAGCTGTTGTGTGACTTATATGATTGCTGTGGACTGAGGATGGATCGGGCTGCACACCGCAGCGGTTGATATGATATGAGGATCGGGTTGCACGCCGCAGCGATATTGCGCTCGGGCTGTAGGAGCCCCTACGGAGTCTGTACACACCCTAGTGAGCGCCGTCGATGTTAAATGGATCGGGCTACACGCCGCAGCGGTTATGTGCTTTGCATTGCATCTGTATTTGTTGAATTACTCTGTGGTAGCTGTATTGTATTGTTGTTGCTAGTTCGTAGGAGATTCGGACTGTAGTGTAGCTTCATATTGTGGTATTTTGTGGATTTCTTACTGTCAGCTACTTATATATATTTGTTACTCACCGAGTACTTAGTACTCACCCCTACTCCCTGCACCTTTGTGTGCAGATTCAGGTACTCAGGAGCAGTAGACAGGCAATTCCAGCGGTTGCGGTGTCATATCGGGTTGCTGAGGTAGCTGCCTACGTTCGCAGAACCTAGCTTCTCCTCTCATTTCCAGTTGTTATTTTGTATTTTGTATTCAGACTTGAGTACTTCTACATCGTACTCTCTATTTCCTGTTGGGTTTTGTTAGAGGCTCTAGACTTGTGACTCCGGATCTTTGAGAGTGTCAGTATTTTGTTTAGTATTATTAATATTGGAGTTCTTAAACTCATATATTCTTCTTGGGTTGTCCATTTGGGGATGGGTATTTTGTGATAATTAAATTGTTGGTCTGGCTGGCCTAGCTTGATTGTTGGGCGCCATCACAACCGGATTTGGGTCGTGACAGATTTACAATGGAATATAACCTTCTATTTATAGAGAAAGAATGACTTAACCACCAAGTAATAAACCATAGAATCTCTCTAAATATAGACATTCATCATAAATAAAATTCTATTTATAACAAGGTTTTTGTTTTATGTTCTTAAACCAGCACCAAATAAATGACATGTGTGACGTGATTAATGAGGACATTAAGAAGGAAATTAAGTAGGTTGAGTTGGGAAAGTGGGTCCGCCTTGATGATAACCTATCAGTAGAAGGGTGATTTAGTCAACAAAACAAAGATTTTATGAAGGAGCTACAGTAATCTATTTTTCTAGCCAACAGTCTTGCTCAATTTTGTTATAACGAAAAAGGGTCTGATATATTCGTGTACTATCGTAAATTGTTTAAAATTGTCCCCCTTATACTATTGGGCCATAAAAGTCCCTACCGTCCAACTATCCTAACAAATCTGCCCTTAGTTTGACGGAGGTGCCACGGGGCATCCATCCTTGCCTCGTTTTAAATTTGGGCACATAAGAGACAACCTGCTCCATAAAACCCACCAACCCATAACCATTTATAAACCAAATAATACTCTTTTCGTCCATTCATTTTCCCGTTTCGTTTTCTTCTCTCACTAACTATCTAGAACATGAAAATACTCTTCAGCTTTGTACATTTCATTTTTGGATTAAGTTTGAACTCTTTCCCCATATCAACAAATGTGCAAGCCACATGTATTGCTCTCTCCTAGTCTTTTTAATGAATTTGTTAGCTTGGTACTTATTTCTTTTGTTAAAACAAAACAGAAGGCAGTAGAGCAGCATATTCACTTATGTGCCAGATACCTCTTCCTGATTTTTCAAATGAAAGCTCAGAAGCAATAAAAACTAGAGGAGAATATATATATATATATATATATATATATATATATATATATATATATATATATATATATATATATATATATATATATATATATATATATATATATATATATATATGGTATTCGATCTTCAATGGCTTCTCCTCTCAACCTTATGATGATTCTACAATCTTCAAAAATTGTTTTTAAATATTTTTCGGCCGTTCCTATTTCATTTCTCTGTTTTGTGTTCCGTTTTTAGACCTTAAATTTGTTTTTCTATTTTGGTTTTTGTTTTATTTGGATTCTTCACTAAATTGGTTGTCTTCCGCTTCTCCAACATTTGGATATTTTTTTTAAGTTTTTGAAACTTATTTTGGAGAACAAGAGTAACATCTATTAATCAAATAGTAATCTCTATTCAGGAGATACATATATATGTTTTTAAATTTTTTGCTACACCAATATGCAATATAAAAATATGTTTTTGGTTTATAAATGGTTATGGATTGGTGGGTTTCATGGAGCGGGTTGTCTCTTATGCGCCCAGATTTAAAAAGAGGCAAGGATTAGGGGTGGAGCCATAATTGTGGATAGGGGTTCGGGCGAACCCAATGACTTTCTCGAGACCCTGTATTTGTATTGAAATATTTAATATATATATATATATATACACACACACACACACACGTGTCTGCCAAACCCAATAACAAAATTGGTCTAGGTTCAATGGTAAATGGGTCTGGGTTCGCTAGGAGATACCTGAGTTTGAATCCCTATTAAGCAGTTTGTTATCATTATATTTTATAATATTTGTAAAAGCACAAACTAAATGAGTAAAGTAAATGACAACGTTTTCCAAACAACTCCAACAAAAATTCCTCTAACGTTCCTATAAACTAACATTTTTAATAGCTTTTTTCTTTCAAATAAACAAAAGACAAAAGTCTAAATAAAAAGAAAAAAACAGACGTCTTCCAAGGAGGAAATCGAAAAACCCCAAATAAAAAAAAAGAAGGTAGGGTTCTGCTGATCTGCTTTGTGACCGTCATTGTGATTCTTGTCTCTATTGATCGATTTTTGCTGCTAGTTGCCACCACTTTCTCCAAAAACTCCAAAACATTGCTGGCTGCCTCAAACTCCAGCTCCAAAATACCCCAAACTTTAGTTATAAAACTCCATTAAACACCCACAAAAATCAGCTCCCAAAGTCATCCTTTTACAGCCATAAATCACCTGAAAATGCTATTAAAGCAGCCTTTTCACACACAAGAACAACAATTCCAAATAGCTCCAGCGATTGAGTTTAGCTAAGGTCTCTTTCGAGTATTTCTTTTTGGCATTTGGGTCTTGTTTAATTGCATCATCCCTTGCTCTTGATTTGCTTATTTGTTAGAATAGAGTTATGTTTCACTTACTGCTATACTTATGCTCTTATTAAGAAGAAAACTTCCATATGTCTACATTAGAGCTACAATAGAAGAAAATCCAGTGACTTTTTTGAGACCCTGTATTTGTAATTTAGAACTCATACACTCAAAATCCTAACTTCGCCTCTGGCAAGGATGGATGCCACGTGACACCTCCGTCAACCTAAGAGCAGATTTGTTTGGATAGTTGGACGGTAAGGACTTTTATGACCCAATAGTATAACAGGGACAATTTTAAACAATTTACCAAATATAGGGATATATTAGACCTTGTTATAATTACAAAAATACACTTGTGGGCCCAACTCTCAAGCAAATAGCTCAAACACACATGTTGACCTGAAGCTGATAATCTATTGCCTACTATCACTACTGCTCTTAAAAGTTGTGTATTAGTAAATGAAAAAAGAAGAATAAATTTAATCATGTACTTTACAAAATAGTGTAAATATGCTCTTAGTTAATAGTTGGGGTCGATAATGTACTTGCCCGTCCACCCCAAGTATTAATGAAGTACATATCTAAACCATTTTATAAAGTACAAGGCCAAATTTAATCATTTTCCCAAATGAAACCCTCTCGTGTCATCTTGAAAACGGTATTGATTTTAGCCCAATATTTATGTGTTCTTAATTTTCTAATCCCCAAAGCTAAGCTTCTCTCTTTACGATCAAATGAATAGAACATCGGCTCTATTACAAAATATTCAGTAACCCATTTCTTATGTTCCTCCTCCGATGTAATAAACAAATATTTAAAAAAAGTCATGGTAACAAATCCATGAATAGGTTAGAGTTAACATCAAAAGATTGATTTTTTGAATCCATGTTTGCCTTTTGCACGTCAGTTAATATTTCGATATAATACAAGACACAAATAATATAGTAGAGAAACCAATATCCCTTACAACATTCTCAAGCTCAAGTACAACTAATTTAACTGAAATTAGTTAGCCTCCTATAATCGCCCATTTCTACAAAGGGTGCAAGGCCTCAGCTTTTACAATAGAAAATACAATTTACCGGTCCTAATAGACTTGAGCAACTTTAGGCCTTCGAGCTCAGACGGTTCCAGATTTTCAGAAGTTATCAAGAATTCGAAATCATCAATCTACAACATAATTGGGAGCCACAACCAAAATCCTGTCATTTCTGGATGATGTTTGCCTTCCACTTTCCTCGCCTGCTTGTCTACCATCATCCACAACTATCAAATGTCCTTCTCTTCGTACCAAGCTCTGTCAACAACATACATATGTTCCAAATATCAGTTGGGCATAAGAAAAATCAAGAAGACTATTGTACTGCATAGATATCTAAAGTGTTACCTCTATAATAGCTTTCACTTTTGTGACTTCAGCTGCTGCCTCTTCCATGGAGCTGTAGTTGTTCATCTCGTTCTGCTGACTCACATACCACTGTATAAGATCTTTCTGCCTCATTCCAGCTAACCCAGTCCCTGCGGGTGAATGTCGTTGAGCATTCCAGATTCAACACAAGTAAAATGTCTTATGACTCGGATTATAACTGAATCAATGTTTTTCAAGCTTTTATTAATTGATCCTGCTGTTGTTATTTCTTGTTTCCTTTTCATTCTTTCCCATATATCATGTGACAATGAAAATTTAATGCAATCTAACACTACAACCCAAATTTTGCTGGCAACTCTAAGCAAAACATTCAGTATCTTTTTTGTGAGCTGATTTACCTTCTCTCGATACAGTCTCTTCATGCAGCCTTAGTCTCAGAACAAGAGCACGGGTGACTCTCTGGAAATACTCATCGCTGATGATTAGTTTCTTTCCTTGCTTGCTTGTAGTTCCAGCATCATTATCTACAAAGATAACCAAATCAAGATACAAGGACTCTCTACATTATGAGAAAAAGATCCCCAAAATAAATGCACACGAATTGGATGTTACATACCTGCATTCCCAGATACCGACTCAGTCGGAGCCCCAGTTGGTTGATTTTCCCCTTGACCAGTACCATTTTCAGTATTACCAACACCATCCTCACGATTCTCATCTTGGAACTCAGACAGATCAATTTCACTTGACTCCACACTGCATAAAAAATTGAATTGTACAGTTATCTACGCTAAATTGCATGTATATTTCCGTTCATAGCCATTTGGTGCATACATCAAGTTACACATTTCATTGTGAGGTACTACGCATTCCTACATACCTGATTATCGACGTCTTTAACAATCTAACTGCAATTCGTACGTGACGTGGTTGCACCTATCCCAGAATAGACAGTTCAGTGCATATATACAATGATTTACTAACAACCAACAAGAAAAGTCAGCACTTCTCGCACCTGAATATCTAAATGACTTCGAGCAATAGCCTCCGAAAGTCTGATCAATGCCTCCAACTGCCTTACAGTCATTCGGTAGGCAACTCTACTCCCTGGAGCAGTGTCACCTCGACGTAAGGCAACATATGAATCCACCAATAACTCTCTAGCTTCAGCAGTTAGCTGGGTAATACAGAATTCTTTTCAATACAACCAAAAGAAATCAGAATCTACTACAACCTTGATAGAAAAAGGTGCAAAACGGACCTTAGGTTTCAGTGTTTTTGCATAGGTTATGTAACGCTTCACTTGTGCAGTGCTAAAGGGAGGATCAACTGCATTTTCCCGCTTTTGGTGAACTCTCACAATGTGATGAGCAATATTGTAGTCTGTTTGATCGTCAGGGTCATCAATCATAACATATACCAAATCAAATCTTGAAAGGATGGCAGGAGGTAGAGCAACATTATACTGTACAAGCAAACAACATCATTAGACAAATAGACATGACGAGTGGAACATGTAAGAATGATGACAAAACCCAACAGCAGGAGGAAGTGTTAGTAGCAAGCACAATAAGTCACCTTCAGAGGTTTTGTCTTATCATAGCGGCCACCAGTGGGATTTGCTGCAGCTAAAATTGAAGTCCGGGCATTCAATGTTGCTTGTATACCAGCTTTAGTTATGCTTATTGTCTGTTGTTCCATTGCTTCATGAATGGCAACCTTGAGATGGCAGATATGTCCAGTATCAGAGGCAAACTTGCTGAAAGGAAATAGAAATGCCGAAGAAATGACACATTAAATACCTGATCTCTAACATCCATCTTGTCAAATTCATCAATACAACAGATACCATTGTCTGCAAGCATCAGTGCACCAGCCTAAAATCATAATGGCAGATTATTAGGATAAGGGGTAGAAATACAAGATGACAAAATAAACTGAAATAGAATCCAAATAAAGAAAATGGAAGAAGAATTAACTCAATAGTGTTCTGTCTAGAGAGATAACTCACTTCCAGATATAAATTTGCATTAAACTTCTCCTCTCCCCACCCCACCCCCTCTAAAAAAGCAAGAAATTCACATTGATGAAGTGAAAGGGCAGCCCAGTGCACAAAGCATCCCACGTTTACGCAAGGTGGGAAAGGGCTGCACCCTAAGAGGGTGTGACATAGGCAGCCTAACTTGATGCACGCACCAGTGGTGATATCAAAATAAAATATATTCAGATATTTTGATTAAGTGTAGAATAAAATATATTCAGATACATCAATAGCTTGGATTATAGGAAGTCATTTGATCTCATCATGCCAACATCAGAATCTAGATGAGCTTCATGCACTTGGGACTACAGATAACATAGTCACAGGCCACTGTTCCGTGTTACTACAGGTGACAATTTTTAAGACTTCTCAATGCAACTAGCTTATTATGCTCTCTATAATAAACTATCCAACTTTGCGACAAAGTAAAAAGTTGCATACTACCTCAATACAGAATTCTCCAGTTTCTGGTTCTTTTGCCACTGTTGCTGTCAACCCAGCAGCAGACGAGGATTTCCCTGAAGTATAGACAGATCGAGGAACCAGACCTGATGTGTATCTAGGCAATAGATGAAATAACAGAAGTTAGTCATTTGCTAGGAGATAAGGAAAAAGAAAAAAAGAATAAAAAGGAAGAGAAGAAAGCACACTTGAGGAACTGAGATTTTGCACAGCTAGGATCCCCAACAATGCAAACATTGATGTCCCCTCTTAAATTAATGCCTTCGTGAGTAAACTTGTGAACACCACCCAAAAGCATGAGCAGTATTGCCCTCTTGATATCTGGGTGACCAAAAACAGTTGGAGCAATGCTCTCAACAAGCTTATTGAAAAAATCTGGAGTATTCCTCATTCGTTGGATGTCATCTAGCTCTTCAGCCTGCCAATAGAGTGATCGACCAAAGCTGACTCAGCCAAGCACACTAAAACGTAGACATGCACATGACTACAAGCAAAGGGAGCTTTCAAACTCCAATGCAGTTGTTACATATTCATGGACAGCCACAGCCTCTTATTCACACAAGGACGATGCAAACTAACTAAGTGTGATCCGACAACCTTTCTACCCCTCCCCAAAATATATGATATATATATATATATATATATATATATATATATATATATATATATATATATATACTACGGATGTGTCGAAAAATATGCAAAGTTCTAGAGCACAGAGACTTGGATAGTCTTCCTAATGGTGATTGCCTTTATGAACCCTATAAAAACTGCAAAACTATGTATACTGAAATATATGCCAGATACTCTACTTATGGACGATGCTAACTAACTAAGTCTGATCCGACAACCTTACTACCCCTCCCCAAAATATATGAAAATTGTGTGTGGGCGCGCATATATATATATATATATATATATATATATATATATATATGTTTACTACGGATGTGTCAAAAGATATGCAAAGTTCTAGAGCACAGAGACTTGGATAGTCTTCCTAATGGTGATTGCCTTTATGAACCCTATAAAAACTGCAAAACTATGTATACTGAAATATATGCCAGATACTCTACTTATGTTTTTTGATAGATGAAAAGTGAAAATGACAAATGAAAGACCAACCATGAACTGTGGATTGTCATCTTCATCAACATCTCGTCTCCTATTTCTGATGTCATTGTCCCTTCGGCCATCACATATCTGGGTGAAATAGATGCATCCAACATCAGTATGTTAGATGTAGTGAAGAGTAAATGTAGGGACTGCATTTGCAAAAACATAGAACACTCATTCAACTTCAAATAGGTCCAAATTTAATAATCACCAAGGACATGCTCCTTTATGGGTCCCAATCAGAAATAGAAGTTAACTAATTCCAAAGTGTCACTAACCTGAACGGAGTTGGCAATAAAGGCTAGTCGATATGAGAGGTCCCTGACACCCAAGGCCCTAAGGCCCTTCACACCTTCTTGACCACCGGTGGCATTCCTTCGTTGAGATGCATCTCGGCGACTTTCAGCTCTCTCCCCAGGAGAGGCAAGTGCAAGTAGGTCAGGTATCACTACAACAGTACCAGTAAATATGACCCTGTAACAGAGTAGGCACAGCAATAAGAATGCAACATATCCAATTTAAGTACTAGGTTTATCCACTGTATAGAGTGATTGTACTTACGTGTCACCTGCCCTGGCTTGTTCCACAATGTCATGGCGTAGAATGACATCAAGTGATCTCGGAAGAGACCCTGCTGGTATCTCCTTGGAGGTCTCCTGCATTCGAACTCTCTGCCAGTCTGCAAATTTGCTCTCTTGTCTAAGTAGTGCCCACCTTGCTTTGTTTTGACATGTTGCATTCATGCAAATTATGGGCTACAAAGACAAAAAATAGACAAAGCAAAAGTCAATAAAAAGTCAAAAAGACGTTAAAAAGTACTAGTAAAAATAGTAGACATGGAGGAATAAGCACTGGATAAGTCAGTGCTTGGTCACAAAGCCTATTCTGATCACTTCAGCCAATATTGAACTTGGTAATGTTGTTATTGTGAGATATTAAATTTTGGTATCGGAAGGCAGAATAGTTTTTTCTTTTCTTTTTCATTGAATGAGATAAGTTTCCATTATGCATTTTTTATGTGGTAACTATGAACAATTTTATTAATTACCAAGTAAGGCTATACAAATCCAGCAAGACAAAACTCAGTCTGCTGATCTATCTATAAGTCAAGAAAGACACCTATAAAGAACTATCTTGGTGTTCAGGAACACTATGGCACACCTACTAGCGAGGGTTTCCATTTCTCTCTAAAGTTGCAGTCACTCCTAACTCGAGCCACAACTATAAACTCTTTTCCATTATGCTTTTCATTAAGAAAGAAAGGAATAAACTCCCCATCATTGATGGCATCCACAAACAACAAGGCCAAGTATTATACTACCAAAAACTAGTGGCAAAGCCACAGATTCTGACAAGAGTATTCAAGAAAATCCAAAAATGCAATACCTGGAATTTGAACCTGTATTTATGTATGTTAAAGGGGTTTCAAAAGTCTTAATATGCATAAAAATTATTGCTTTTACCCTATTTAAGTAGTATATCTTTCAGTCACTACCAGCAGCAATAAAAATGACAATCTTATAAACAAATGAACGAATAGGAAATAAACCTCGGTATATTTGAATTGCTGTTCAACATTCTTGATTACAGTTCCACAGTCCAAGCATTTGAAGGTTCCCTGCAGAAGCTCTGGTCGGACCTCACTGGTACGGGTTACCACTCCAGTTACCGACACCAATTTCCCTATCTCTGCTGTAGTCAACTCTCTCAATCTGGGCCCAATTTCCCCAAATTAGCTAAATGCAATTAATAAAGAGCACATAAAAAGGGAACAGAATTATAATGAAGTGAACCTCTTAATCAAGGGGAGATTGTAAAAGGCAACATTGATGTCCTTATTAGGATTATCATCAGTGATGAAAGTAGGCTTCCGTTCCATCACGAATCTCTTGCACGCATTTTTCAGATAGGATTCGAATCTACAAAGAAATTCGAAGTTTGAGTTAATTTTATTTTTACTTAAGATACACACTTAAAAAGGAAAATAGAAAATAAAATACCTGAGAAACTCATCGGAGATGGCTTTTTGGAGAATATCATTGAAGCGCATAACATGTGAGAAATCAATGAACATGGTATTGGACTCATTAGGTCTCATGGCTTCTATCTCCGACTCGTAAAATGACTCACGCGAGTTAGCATCCACTCGAAAACTGAGACCACAACGTCAGATCCAGAAAGATAAAAAGGGGAGAAAATGTGAAATAACAAATAAACACAGAAACAAACCTCTTAAGGAACTCCAAGAAGATGTTTTCGACACGGACGGCTTTCTCGTCGACGAAGTACCCACCACCACCATAGCTGTCCATTTTTTGATCTTCTGATATCTCAAGGGAGGATCAATAAGCAAATGAAAGTTTCAGAGAGTGAGATAGAGATAAAATAGATACGGGGACGACGAGGGGTGTGGCGGGAAAACTATATAGCCGCCACTTTATGCTCTCGGATTCCCGCCAAAATTAATCCTAAGCCGTGAGCCACACCACTGGGATCATGTGGGCTTTTGGGCCCTTTTAGAGGTGTCAAAAGCACAATCCAGTCGTAAATACGAAGGCACAAATCTTTAAAGCCCAAATCATTCAATGACACTATCTTCATACAAAATGGGCCCAATAATGTTTCGGAAAGAAAAGTTGACGCCACGCAACAACTTACAATAGAAATTGATAAATTTTTGGCCTTAGATTATATTTGGCAAAGGCAGCTCGAAACAATGGCATGGTATAGCCAAATACCAAAAAATTAATTCGCTATTTATTCTCTCCCCATAACCTACCTCTACTTCTCTTTGCCGTCTCCTTCTTTCTCTCTCTCTCCCTTTATTTCTTCTTCTATTTTTTCTTAAATTTTTTTGGCATTTCATGAATTTAGAATAACATATTAGTAGGTTTCAAGATATATACATTCCTAAAATTGGCATTAGACAGAACTTCATACTTTTTTCCTTTTTTTTTCTTCTTTTGATTAAGAAAATAATTCTAATTCTCATTTTGTATATCAATATATCTCCAGCAAATTATGTATATCCACAAGAAACTATATGTTATACACTGAAATATACAACGAACAAAGAATATCTTTTATTTATATTTTGATATACACGAAGAATAAAATAAACTTGTATTATATATTTGGTATACATAGTATTTGATGTGTTATACATTGTGATATATAAATAATACATTATTTTTGTTATGATATACATTGATATACAGATAAAAATAAATTTTATATAATTCTATTTATTATTTTATATTTTATATAATAAAGAAGGAAATGAATATTTTAATTTATATTTTTATATATAAAAAAGAAAAAAAATAAAGTTGTGATATACATTTTGATATACACGAAGAATAAAATAAACTTGTATCATATATTTGGTATACACAATATTTGATGTGTTATACAGTGTGATATATGAATAATATAACTATTTTTGTTATGATATATAGATAAAAATAAATTTTTAAATAATTTTATTTATTATTTTATATTTATATAATAAAGAAGGAAAATAAAATTTTAATATATATTTTTATATATAAAAAGAAGATAAATAAAGTTGTGATATACATTTTGATATACACTTTATTATTCTGATATACAATTATGGGCTATTTGTGCCAATATCAATAATTAGGACTATTTTATGCCAATTGTGTGAGTACAGTGTCACACCATGCCAAAACCCCTTTGGAAAATTGTCACCAGACAAGAGAAAATGGCAAATTATGAGCTATAAATTATTTTGACAAAGGCAGCCACAAAAAATTAGCATTGGACAGTTAAATTTTAAAAAGCCTACTTCCTATTTATTCCCTCTCGATATCCTCCCTCCCCCCACCCCCCCGCCCCACAAATATATCTTTCTTTCTCTAACCCACGTATCGTTTTCTTTATTCTCCCCATTTCTCTCCTTATATTTGTTTTTTCTATCTCTCATTGTTTTAGCAAAATTTATTACAAATTATGCACAAAAAAAGATAGTGGGATGAAAAGATAAGGATGATTTCATATTAGAGAAAATCAATAGCAAAAACTAAGAGAGAAAATAGAAAAAAATGCAGTTCAACTTTATTTGTTCTCTTCTTTTTTTGTGTTGGATCGAACGACTGTGTATGATTGAAAATGCCTGGATGAGGCTGTATACAAAACTTGAGCATGATTATAAGTGATGTAGACTAATTTCAAGTAAAAGATCAGACTTAAAAATTCAACTACAGTATGTCCATAATACGATGTATATTGTGTACTTCAATGTATATCAAATGCATATTTTATGTATATTTGTATATATCACTTTGTATATCGTGTATGTAACATAAATATTTTATGGACGCCTGTGTATATCACATTGTATATCATGCACAAAACTTAAATTTGTATATTACATTGTTTATATCATAAATTTTATCAATATACAGATATACGGTTTGTGTGTATTATATTGCGTATCGTGTATATAACACATATATTTACGGATATACATAGATACACATGATATACATGAGTATCACTGATGTATTGAAGGAATATACGGAATATAATAGGGGATACACATGCAAAGTCGTCTTGAACATCTGAAATATGATATACAAAGAAAGAAAATAAAATTTTGATATACTTTTTGATATGCACATTAGTCTTATATAATACACTATGATATCTTTGGATATACAGATAAAATAATTCTAGAAAAATAATTTAGAAAAAAATTGGGAGGATATTTGGATACCATTAAAGAAAATAAAACATAATTTTAGGATGATGGTTGATATGGGATGAGAGAGATATGAGGA
This sequence comes from Nicotiana noctiflora, assembly GCA_032618575.1. NCBI lineage: Eukaryota > Viridiplantae > Streptophyta > Magnoliopsida > Solanales > Solanaceae > Nicotiana > Nicotiana noctiflora. The sequence continues at coordinate 53,545 of JASVEL010007184.1, forward strand.
GAGACAAAGAGAGGAGAGAGTGTTTTAAATATTTTTTGCTATTTTTAAGGAAAAATAATTTGGATGGAACTTATTTTTAGGATGGTGGTTGAACCATTAGAAGAGAGAGAATTACTTTAGGCAACTATATGATAAATTCTAAAACATAGACTTTTTTATATCAATTATTGGACCTAGTTATCATGCCATACCAAATTCTCTAAGATTTTTTAAAACAGTTATACAATGATAATTTCCCCAAAAAATTACTTTCCAAAAACTCTCCTCGAGGCTTCGAGCATATCAGTGTAAGACCATTGCAAGGTTTTATGTAACAAGATAAATTTGGAATCATATAGTCCTTTAAATGTAAGGAAACTTTAGTTTTATGAACTTTTAAATAAAAATATAAGATCTAAACAAAAACTATTGAGTTCGTCCGAATTCGCAATTACTTTCTCTAGCTCCGCCACTGAGGGAGGGGATTATAATTTTAGATCTTCAACAAATAATTTAGGCATGGTTGGCACGAGTTTTAAAAACTTACATGAGTTTAACAATAAAAGACACGTGTAAGAGATAACTTTTAAGGATTACAAATTGTCTAATACATACTTAGTTAAACTTAGTCCATATTATTGGTTTCCACATTTCTCATAAAGTAATATTGTTGAATTAGCATTCCAATATTTGTATAAAGTTTCCGTATAGGTCCAAATTTAGCAATCACGACAATGAATAAGCAAGACATGGGACAAAGTAACTAGAACGAGACAGGAAGAATATGCTTTTTAGATATTCTATATGTTTTGATTTTTAGGTTTTTTTTGGAAAATATTCTGTTGATACCTAATTTTTTTCTCATATATTTTAAAATATATATACAAACTTTCAAAATATTGTACATGCATTTAGAAACATGCACAAGTATTTTTACAATTTTTAAAGGCACTAATCCATTTATTTATGTATTTTTTAATTATATAAATGTTCAAAACTACCCCTTATATTATTTTATAAATATTTATTCATCTAAATTCATCTCTTGTGTTTATATGTGTGTTCAAATATTTTAATTATATTTTCTATAATTATATTTGTATTTAAAAAAAATATAATTGCATATTTTGTAAAAATAGCCCATATACATGCATAACTAGTTACCTTATCTACAGAAAATAATTTTTATATTTTTATAATATTAAGTAATTATTTTAAATCAGCTTCATGCATGAAAATTATTTTTTTATTATTTAATTAGGTATTTTTAAAATTATTTTATTTAGTAAATTAGGTATTTAACAAATAACCCCTATTTATACCCAGAATCGTATCCCCCCCCCCCAATCCAATTCAATTAAAAACCAAGCACAAATCTACCCAGCCCAAACCCTTAAGACTTCTACAGCCCCAAACCCCTGTAATCTTGGTCGTTGATCATAGAGATCAACGACCACCATTCATTCTTTCTTTTTTTATTGCAAACCCCTTAACCCTAAAAATTCTTCACACCAGCCGCCCTTGAATCCCCTCTTCTCCGGGTCTATCTAAGACCAACCCTAATCCTAATCGTCGCCACCTAAACCTATCCCTAATCCCTTCGATTCTTACATGTTCCATGGGATTCCATGGTTGTTTCAGACCCCTACTGGTCTCCTACTTCTTCTGGTTGTTTGATTTTTCTATCCTATGAAAGAAATCACAAAGAGATCTAGACCAGATCTTGTTCGAGACTCTTTAAGAGTCTGTCTATGGTCACCTCCATTAGTGAGTGTTATTATCTTGAGTTTTATGGTTCGATCTTTGGTTCAAAACTAGATTTTTTTTACCCCGCCCCATTTTCTCAAAACCTTAATATTTTAGACATGAATCTGTCTAGATCTTTGTAGATCTGGAGTGATTATGAGTTTGTTAATGATTTTTCTTTAAAGATCTCTTGTTTCTTTACTGTTAATCGATTTTAGCACTTTGTTATATTAGGGTTCTTTGCTTCCTTGTTATTTGCTGGTTATATCCCTGTTCATCTGAAGCGGTTTTGAGTTTCCATGACAATTTTCTTTAAGAATATTCTGATTTTCCTACTATTAATCGACTCTAAATGTTTTAAAAAAATTAGGGTTCCACTTCGTCTATTTTAGCAAAGGGCTTTTCTGAAATTTCTTGTGTGTTTGTTTAATCTTTCATTAATGACTGTGTTCCAATCATAGTTGTTTGATTGTTCATTGTTCACTTCAACATTTTGCCCGATATTTTTTGAATAATTGATTGACTGACTCAATCGTCTAATGTTTTGTATTATCCTGAGATGATTTACTATATTTTGCTTGCTTTCCTTAATTTTGAGATTCCTAAGTGACTTTCCTTGCCTATTAAGCTTAAATTTGGGGGTGGTCTCTAATTGCTTATGTTACCTTATTTGTGTGGTTAATTGCTTGATTTATGGTAATATGACCCTAATTGGCTGTTAGACTCACTTCTTGACTTATTTAAAACTCAATCAGAGTTATTTTTGGGTATAACTCCTTGATTTTAGGCCATGTCAAGCTTGATTGAATGTTTAATTGTTTTCCTTTCCTTATTAGCAATGTTGAATCACCTTGTCTTATTTGCTTTAAACTACTCGACTCCTATAAATACATGACTCTGTTCAAACACATACACATACATACCTAAGGAAAAATACCTCTAAAAACTCTTGCTCTCTACTAATATTTGTCTATTGCACTATCTAGCCGTCTGATTGCCAAGGCTATATCTTGGATCCCATTTACTTTACTTTCCTACTGCAAGTTCCTAACTAGTATGCCTCACATTATTATTATTCAAACATCTATAATATTTGGTTTATGTACGTCCTGCTCAATATGATCACTTGCAGGTTACTAAATTGGTATGCTTCTTGTTCTCAACATACCTACTTTCATGTCATTGAATCAGTATGTTTCACCGATATTGCATGCCTACTCTTAATTAAGACCTATGTGGTTTTTCCCTACCTTCAATATGTCTACATTGTCTATTTCCAAGACTTGTGTGTTTTCCTATTCCTAGCATGTCTACTTTCTTGTTGTTTGATTCAGTATGTTTCCTTGGTATTCGTATGTCTATTTCTAAGACTTATGTGCTATACGTTAATGCCTTAATCAACATGCTTACTTACATATGTTTAAACCTAGAGGGTCCTGTTTTCAACATGTCAACCTACCTATTTTTATTCACTAGACTTACCTGATGTCCTGCTTACAACATATCTATGTGTCTGCCCCTATGTCATTAGACCTATGATTATAGATGTTTATCCCTAATAAACCCCTGAATAAATCATGGTATCTATGCTCTCAACTTGCTTGCCGTTATGTGTGACCGTTTGATCCAACATACTACCATATGATTATAAGACTGTATGTTCACCCAGTATTAGTTAATGGACCAAGAATAATAAACCTTTGTTGAACCAGTGGATCTTGTCTGTTGTTGATTGATTTCAAGGCTGAAACTCCTTCACCTAACCCTAGGCAATGTGAATTCTTGCTTTGTGACTATGTGACTATGTTGTTGTTCTTAAAATTCTTTTGGTTGTTGTTTTCAGTATTGAACTGTTTTACTCCTTAAATATTTCCTCTTCTGAGTTCTTTGCCCTCTAGAACCTCTAAACTATTTTACTCGTAAATTATTTTCCTTAAATTGTCACTACTCTTTTAAAGCACTCTCACTCATATGCTTAGAATGCCTAGGGTCTTGCCCCTCCAGTGTGAGCATTGCTTAGGAGTCCATGAGGCTCCTTTGAACTCTTAACACTGGGGCTGGCAATTTCACACTGCTCAAATTTGTTGCTCTTTATGGAGGATTTTGGTGTGAGCATTGTCCGGGGTCCTGAGGTCCTTGGGAACTTTGACACATTAGGATACCCTCTCTCAGACCCTATATGATATGGTACTTTGGACTGTTTAAAGGCCTGATTTTTCCCAGGTTTACTTTGGGCCTATCCAAGATCACTATAGTATAGTATTATTTATTCCATAATCATTTATGATTGGTTTGTAATAGTAATTTTCTTGTAAGAAGATATTGGGATATTAGTAAAATTGGGAGAGATTCTTATATATATTTTGTTGGGAACTGGTAGATACTAACTATAGAGTTTAATCAGTTCCCACACCTAGAAACCATGCCTATAAGTCGCTGTGACGTTTGTCTAATTATGTGCATTTAGATATCATGCATGTTGATACCCAATTTTTCCCATAATATTTTCAAAACTATGATTTGACATCAACTAGTATTTTTCATACAATTTTTACATTTTTAAAACATTTTAATTAATTTATCCCAACATTTATTTTATAAAAAATAATCACTGACTGCATCGCAAATAGTTTTATAATAGTTTTTAGCTTAATTTTATCATTTTGCTTTCGTTCCTACGATTTTGCTTTAGCTTAATTTGATGTCTTGTGATATTTATCCTAATGTGCCTCTACTAAGATTCTTGGTTCAACTTCTTGACTGATTCTATGTGTCTATATTCATTCTGTCTATTGATGGTAAACCTATATTTATCTCTTTAAATCAGTGTTATTTTGAATTCTTGATTTACCTATTTGTTTCGTTAAAACCTATATATTGAGTCTTGACTATTCCTTTATTTGCAACCTTATTTAGTTTCTTGCCTTATTTGAATTGTCTGCGATATTTGTTGATTCTTACTAATTGTTTCCTTATTAAATCCCTGTGATTTACCCCCCAATTACCATTATATGCTTAAATTTCACTCGATTATTCTTTCCTTAAGTGTATTCTGCCTTTACTGTTGGGTAATTACCCTAAACTAAGGGAAAATTACGCTAATTTATGTGTAATTGATTTTGTGACTTCCTTAATTTGTTGAATAATTGATCTCATTTGCCTTATTCTCCTTGCACTTAACTGTTATATATACTCTCTTTTATTATTACTTCCAAACGAACATTGGTTCATCAATATTCTCGCACTCTCAAACGCTCTCTATTCTCTTCTGTTCCTAGCCGGTTGTAAGCTGAGGCTGACATTTGCACCATCTCTGCTCTATACTTTGTATTCTCTCCTTAATTGGTATGTCCTAGTTCAATTCAAATTCCAAAACTATGTGTTTCTTTGTTGTTTCAGTTCATTAGTTGTAACTTCCAATCCTGATTATTTTTACTATCATGATTGCTCAATGTATAACCTAGCATGCCAAACACTGCCCTATTCAAATATGTAATTAGTATGCCTCCACTTTACTTGCCTATTTACTATCTTGTTTAACATGTCTTACATTGTGTTATTTCATATGTGACTAGTCTGTTTGGCTAACTGCTGTTCATCAAACGATTAGCATGTCTACACTTATTAATACTTGCCTAGCTTGTCCATTTCAATTATTGCATGTTTTACCTTACTCTTGCTAAGTTATCTAGTCTCTAGTGCAACTCTAGTTATGTTGTTTATGTGTCATCAACATGTTTTTGTTGCGATCTGTTGCTTCATGTTTCAGTGACCTACATTATATCTAACCTATTAGTTCTGTAGAACCCCTTGAGAATTCTACGCACCCTGTTGTTTATGTGCTCCACCAAGGTGTATTCTATGTGTCCCTAACCCCTATTTTTTAGTGTGGAAACTGTTGGCCAAAGTGTTTTCTAAAGCTGTTTGTTCTGTGACTTTTGTTCTGATTGCAAATTGTTTCCCATGTTTTTCTAATTGTTATTTTACCACTAAATTAGTACAGATTTTAGTAAATCTTTTCACTCCTAAGAACCTTCTTTATACTGTTTACCAAACTCTTTCAAATCATGTCAAGCACTCTAACTTATTCTTAGGTTATTAAGTTCTGCCCCTCTGGTATGTGTACTGCTTAGAGGTCCATGCGATTTCTCTGAACTCTGGCATATCAGGGTTGGCACTTCCACACTGCACATAAATTGGTCCTTATTTGAGAAAGATCTGGTGTAACGACCCGGCCGGTCGTTTTAGAAAATTACGCCCCGAACCCCAATTTAACTGTTCCCCTAAGTAATTTATGCTATTATGGTTTGCCGGGAGGGTCGGTTCTGGAATTCGGAGTGTTTTGGGACACTTAGTCCCTAAATATAAGCTTTATAGTTGGAAAATGGCCTATAATCGGAACAGTATTAAGACGACATCGGAACTGAAATCCGATGGTTCCATTAGCTCCGTTAGGTGATTTCGGGGTTGGGAGCGCGTTCGGAATGTATTTTGGAGGTCCGTAGCTCAATTAGGCTTGAATTCGATGTGAATTATGGGTTTTGATGTTGTTAGATGTGTTTTGAGGATTGGAACAAGTTCGAATAAGGTATTAGGATTTGCTGGTGTGTTTGGATGAGGTCTCGGGGGCCTCAAGGTGATTTCGGATGGTTAAACGGGAAGAAAACATAGAAATTGCAGGTTTAGGAGTTCTGTTTCTGTTGTTTTCGCCCCTGCGGAAATGGGACCGCAGAGGCGAGTCCGCAGGAGCGGATCAGGGAGCGCTGAGGCGGGTTTGTTCGCAGGAGCGGATGTTTCTCCGCGGAGGCGGCATCACAAGTGCGAGGTTGAGACCGCAGGAGCGGTCAAAAGGCGGAAATTTGGAAATTCGCAGAAGCGGATGCAAGATCGCTTATGCGAGTCCGCAGAAGCGGACTCTAGTTCGCAGGAGCGAGAGTCATCGTAGGAGTGGCTGTTCGATCGCAGAAGCGGACGCGCGGAAGCGTCCTTGGGATCGCAGAAGCGAAATGGGCCAGCCAGGCCTGGGGTTCGCAGAAGCGACCAAGTTGTCGCGGAAGCGGTCCCGCAGAGGCGGAAAATGTTCCGCAGAAGCGAAAATCGGAGAGGGTTTAATTATATCAGAAGTTAGAAATTTCAGAAACATTCCAAACATATGAGGGCTCGACTTAAGGGGTGAATTGGGCGATTTTGAAGGGGAATTCGAGGGGTTTCTTCAGGTAATCAATTATGGACTCCAACTATGATTGTTGTTGATAATATTATGCAAGTTTTTCATGAAAATGGAGGAATTTGGGGTATTTAATGGGGGTTTTCACCCTAGACCTTAAACTTTAGAAAATCAAAGGTTTGAATGGGCAAATGAAGTCCTATTTCAGTAAACTTTATATGCTTAGACTCGTATTGAGACGAGGGTTCCGAATACGTAACTTTCGTGATTTTTTGATTAGCGTACCAAAACTCGGGTTTTGGTAACTTGTGGGTTTTGGTGTATTTTGAATTGTTTTGATTGGGTAATGCCCAATTGGCCTATTTTGATGTGATTCTATTGATTTTTATCAGATACTACACATGTGGAGGCCGACATTCACGACAAGAGAGTTGTCTCTTAGCGGTTTTGTACCGAAGTTGAGGTTAGTGGCTTGTCTAACCTCGTGTGGGGAACTTTCACCCCTAGGATATTATGTGATAGTTTAAATGCCTTGTATGTGAGGTGACGGGCGTGTACATGCGCTGATTGTTGTAACACACTTTACTTGAATTGTCCGATTAGTGATATTCCTGGTCTTTACTGGTTACATCATTACTTTTACACGGTATTAGTTAGAAAAGCATGATTAGATAAGATTTAAATGTCTAGTTTCCTAATTGTCTTACTTGAACTTCTTGATAATTGTTGGCACTAGTTTCGGTGAAGTTGTAGTTAAGCATATTATATTCCTTCTCTGTGTGTTTCTTTATTTGTTGTGTTGGGGGACTGCAGGTTCGATTCTTGGAGATCCCAGGGCTGTGGGTTCGATTCCCAAAGACCCGGAGTGATATTGTTTATAGACTGCGGGTTCGATTCCCGGAGATCCTGAGTTATTGAGATATGGACTGCGGGTTCGATTCCCGGAGATCCTGAGTTATTGAGATATGGACTGCAGGTTCGATTCCCGGAGATCCTGAGTTATTGATATATTATTGAGATATGGACTGCGGGTTCGATTCCTGGAGATCCTGTGATCATTGAGACATCTCTTGTGGTATTGAGACATGGGCTGCGGGTTTCATTCCCGGAGACCCAGGGATATTGTTAATGGGGCTGTGGGTTCAATTCCCATAGGTCTTGGACTTGTTAAGTGAGTTTTGTTACTTGTTTTTAGCTTAATTGTAGACGGTTGCAGTAATCACTTTATTGTTGTTATTTCAGAAATTATTATCATTTGAACTGCTTATTATTGTTATTATCACTTTGTTATTGTTCCTCTCAGTAGGGCCCTAACCTTCCTCGTCACTACTCCATCGAGGTTAGGCTTGGCACTTACTGAGTACTGCCATGGTGCACTCATGCTACTCTTCTGCACACTTTTGTTGTGCAGATCCAGGTACATCAGGACAGGCCCATTCTAGGTGATATCGGCAGCACATTGGAGACCTCGAGGTATGATCTACTACGTTCGCGGATCCGGAGGCCCTCCTTCTATTCTGATAGTTCTAGTGGATGTTTTTCCCTTATCTCGCTGTTTTAGATACTCTTTACACATAGAGCCACAATTGTATTTCTTTTAGTCTGTGTTACCTGTGGGATTCTGGGTCTTGGTGGTATTTTTATACAGCGTGTTGGTGAGTGTATGTGCCAAGTGGCACGGAGTACATTCTTAATTATATTATTTTTCCGTTAATTCTTGTTTATAGTTCATAACTTGTATATTCCGCAATGTGTTAGGCTTACCTAGTCGCGGGGACTAGGTGCCATCATGACATGTTCACGATTGGTGAACTAGGGTCGTGACAAGTTGGTATCAGAGCTCTAGGTTCATAGGAGTCACGGGACACAGACCGGTTACTTAGAGTCTCGCTGATCGATACGGAGACGTCTGTATTTATCTATGAGAGGCTATGTAACCGTTTAGGAAACTCTTCATTTCTTTTGGATTCCTTGTCGTGCGACATTTTTGGCACCAAATCTAAACTATGGCTTTCTATTCTCTCACAGATGGTGAGGACACGTGCTACTCGCGACGATCGGGTACCCACGCCCCCTGTTGCCGCCGTCAGAGGCCGGGGCCGAGGTAGAGGACGAGGACGTGCCCGAGGTGCAGCCACATCATCCGCGCGCGCTGCCACTGAGGTGCCACAGGTGGATCAGGTTGGAGCGCAGGCACCTGGTACACCGACTACGGGTGCTACTACTCCAGTACTACAGGAGACCCTGGCCCAGTTCATGAGTATGTATACCACTTTGGCTCAGGTAGGGTTGCTTCCTCTCACTGCAGCTACATCCCAGGCTGGGGGAGGGGCCCAGACTCCCGTAGCCGTTACACATGAGCAGCGAGTGCCAGTGGGACAGGTTTCAGAGATTTTGGTTATGCCTCCTGCCGCCCCAGCACAGCCCGGAGGTGGGCCAATTGCCTCTGAGGACGAGCAACGTAAATTGGAGAGGTTCAAAAAATATGACCCTCCAGTGTTTAGTGGTTTGGCTTCAGATGATGCATTGGGTTTTCTGGAGGAGTGTCATCGTATTCTTCGTACCATGGGGATTGTGGTGACCAGCGGGGTTTCCTTCACTGCTTTTCAGTTTCGTGGGGCCGCTTGTGATTGGTGGCGCACGTATGAGTTGGATAGTCCGGAGGAGTCTGCTTCATTGACCTGGACACAGTTTTCAGATCTGTTTTTGAGGGAGTTTGTTCCCCAGAGCCTTAGGGACTCTTGGCGCTCAGAGTTCGAGCGATTACGATAGGGCTCCATGTTAGTATCGGAGTATGCTATCAATTTTACTCGTCTAGCCAGGCATGCACCGGCTTTGGTAGCCACGGTTCGGGAGAGGGTACAGAGATTTATTGAGGGCCTGATTCCGCCAATCCGGTCCAGCATGGCCAAAGAGTTGGAGACAGATATATCTTATCAACAGGCAGTGAGCATTGCCGGGAGGATCGAGAGTATGCTCCCTAGAGAGCGGGGAGAGAGGGAGGCCAAGAGGTCTCTTGAGTCGGGCCATTTCTCTGGTTCCCGCACTTTAGCAGCCGGTCATTTTGGCAGGGGTTATTCCGGTCGACCAGTTCACTCAGCTTTGCCAGCAGCCGGTAGCACTCCAGCTCTTCCATCACCTCAAGAGCCTTATTATGCTCCCCCAGTTTCCAGTGCACCTCCTACGCGGGGTACTTCTAGGGGTCAGACTAGTGGGGGTGAGGCCGGTCAGTCACAGCCACCGTGTCCTCCCAAATCTTGCTTTGAGTGCGGGGATACTCGCCATCTGGTTAGGGAGTGCCCCAAGCGTAGGAGAGGAGCACCTCCTCAGTCTTCGCAGCATTAGCGTGGTTCTCAGGGCCAACAGGCCATTATTCCAGCTCCAACTGCCGCTCCACCTATCCAGCCAGCCAGGGGCGGGGATCATGGTGCCAGGGGCCGCCCTCGAGAGAGGGGACATGCTAGATTCTATGCTATTAGTGATCGCGCCGCAGCTGTTGCATCTGATTCTGTTATCATAGGTATTGTTCTGGTTGGTCACAGAGAGGCATCGGTTCTATTCGACCCTGGTTCCACTTTTTCATATGTGTCCTCCTATTTTGCTTCTCATCTGGGTGTGCCTCGGGATTCTTTGAGTGCCCCCATTTATGTTTCCACTCCGGTGGGTGATTCTTTAGCTGTGGACCGTGTGTATCGGTCGTGTTTGGTTACCATTTGTGGTTTCGAGACTAGAGCGGATCTATTGTTGCTCGGGATGGTCGATTTTGATATTATTGTGGGCATGGACTGGTTGTCACCCCATTATGCTATTTTTGATTGTCACGCCAAGACCGTGACGTTGGCTATGCCAGGCATTCCACGTATTGAGTGGAGTGGTACTCTAGATCACACCCCTAGCCATGTTATTTCCTTTCTCAGAGCTCAGCGTATGGTTGAGAAGGGGTGTGCTGCTTATCTAGCTTATGTGCGGGATGTCAGTATTGACACTCCCTCTATTGATTCCGTTCCTGTGGTACGTGACTTTGCTGATGTATTTCCAGCTGATCTCCTGGGCATGCCGCCCGACAGAGATATTGATTTTGCTATTGATTTGTTGCCGGGCACTCAGCCCATTTCTATTCCACTGTACTGTATGGCTCCTCCTGAGTTGAAGGATTTGAAGGATCAGCTACAGGAGTTATTGGGTAAGGGTTCATTCGGCCCAGTGTTTCGCCTTGGGGTGCTCCTGTGTTGTTTGTGAAGAAAAGGACGGTTCTATGCGTATGTGTATTGACTATCGTCAGCTGAACAAGGTTACAGTGAAGAACTGGTATCCTTTGCCTCGCATTGATGATTTGTTGCTACAAGGCGCACATGTATTTTTTAAGATTGATTTGCGCTCTGGGTATCATCAACTGAAGATTCGGGAGCCAGATGTCCCATAGACTGCCTTCGAGACTCGGTATGGCCACTATGAGTTCCTCATGATGTCTTTTGGGCTGACTAATGCCCCAGCAGCCTTTATGCATTTGATGCACAGTGTGTTTAGGCCATATCTGGACTCGTTCGTGATTGTTTTCATTGATGATATTCTAGTATATTCCCGGAGTCGGGAAGAGCACGAGCAGCATTTAAGGATAGTGCTTCAGATTCTGAGGGAGAAGCAGCTATATGCCAAGTTCTCTAAATGTGAATTTTGGTTGAGTTCGGTGGCATTTTTAGGCCACGTGGTGTCGAGCGATGGTATTCGAGTGGATCCGAGGAAGGTGGAGGTCGTGCAGAGTTGGCCCAGACCCTCCTCCGCTACTGAGATTCGCAGTTTCCTTGGTTTGGCGAGCTATTATCATCATTTCGTAGAGGGGTTCTCTTCGATTGCAGCACCTATGACCAGATTGACCCAAAAGGGTGCCTTTTTTCAGTGGACGGATGAGTGTGAGGCGAGCTTTCAAAAGCTCAAGACAGCTTTGACCTCGGCCCCTATATTGATGTTGCCTACAAGCTCGGGGTCCTATACGGTATATTGTGATGCCTCACGAGTTGGACTCGGCGCAGTATTGATGCAGGACGGTAGGGTGATTGCCTACGCGTCCAGACAGCTGAAGGTGCATGAGAAGAACTATCCTGTTCATGATTTGGAGCTAGCTGCCATTATTCACGCCTTGAAGATTTGGCGTCATTACTTGTATGGGGTTCCTTGTGAGATCTATACTGATCACCGGAGCTTGCAGCACTTGCTTAAGCAGAAGGACCTGAATATGCGTCAGAGGAGATGGTTGGAGATACTGAAGGACTATGATATTACTATTCTCTATAATCCGGGCAAGGCTAATGTGGTTGCCAATGCCTTGAGTCGTCGGGCAGAGAGTTTGGGGAGTTTGGCATATCTACCAGCTTCGGAGGATGTTCAGGCTTTAGCCAGGCAGTTTGTTAGGCTGGATCTTTCGGAGCCCAACCGGGTTTTGGCTTGTGTGGTTTCTCGGTCTTCTCTATTGGACCGCATCAGGGAGCGTCAGTTCGACGACCCTCATTTGCTTGTCCTTCAGGATAGAGTTCGGTGTGGTGATGCTCGAGATGTTACCATTGGGGATGATGGAGTTATGAGAATGCAGGGGCGTATTTGTGTGCCCAATGTAGATGATCTTCGAGAGCTGATTCTAGCAGAGGCCCATAGTTCGCGGTATTCCATCCATCCGGGTGCCGCGAAGATGTATCAGGACTTGAAACAGCATTACCGGTGGAGGCGGATGAAGAGGGATATAGTTGATTATGTTTCTAGATGCCTCAATTGCCAGCAGGTGAAGTATGAGCATCAGCGCCCAGGTGGATTGATGCAGCGGATTGAGATTCCAGAAGTGGAAATGGGAGCGCATCACCATGGACTTTGTATCTGGACTTCCACGGACTATTAGGAAGTTTGATTCCATTTGGGTTATTGTGGACCGACTGACCAAGTTCGCCCATTTTATACCGTTGAGCACTACTTATTCATCGGAGCGACTGTCGGAGATCTAGATCAGGGAGATAGTTCGGCTGCATGGTATTCTAGTTTCCATCATTCCATATAGAGGCACTCAGTTCACTTCACGGTTTTGGAGAGCCGTACAGCAGGAGTTAGGTACTCGGGTGGAGCTGAGCACATCATTTCACCCCCAAACTGATGGTCAGTCCGAGCACACTATTCAGATTTTGGAGGATATGCTCCGTGCGTGCGTGATTGAGTTTGGAGGTTTATGGGATCACCACTGGCGGAGTTTGCTTATAACAATAGCTACCAGTCCAGTATTCAGATGGCACCGTATGAGGCCCTATATGGTAGGAGGTGCAGGTCTCCCGTGGGTTGGTTCGAGCCGGGCGAGGCCAAGCTGCTAGGTACTGATATGGTTCAGGATGCAATAGACAAGGTCAAGGTGATTCAGGACAGACTTCGTGCAGCCCAGTCTAGACAGAAGAGTTATGCGGACAAGAAGGTCCGCGATATGGCTTTTATGGTTGGTGAGCGGGTTCTGCTTCGAGTCTCGCCTATGAAGGACGTTATGAGGTTTGGGAAGAAAGGGAAGCTGAGTCCTAGATTTATCGGCCCTTTTGAGATTTTGAGGCGTGTTGGGGAGGTTGCTTATGAGTTGGCCTTACCTCCCAGCCTAGCCGGAGTCCATCCCGTATTTCATGTCTCTATGCTCCGGAGATACCATGGTGACCCGTTGCATGTGTTGGATTTCACTTCTGTTCAGCTAGACGAGGATATGTCTTATGTTGAGGAGCCAGTAGCCATTCTAGACAGGCAAGTGAGGAAGCTAAGGTCAAAGAACATCGCTTCAGTAAAGGTTCAGTGGCGGGGTCAGCCGGTCGAGGAGGCGACTTGGGAGACCGAGCAGGATATGCGCAACCAGTACCCTCATCTCTTCACCACTCCAGGTATGTTTTCTATGCTCGTTCGAGGATGAACGAATCTTTTAAGTGTGGGAAGATGTAACGACCTGGCCGGTCGTTTTAGAAAATTATGCCCCGAACCCCAATTTAACTGTTCCCCTAAGTCATTTCTGCTATTATGGTTTTCCGGGAGGGTCGGTTCTGGAATTCGGAGTGTTTTGGGACACTTAGTCCCTAAATAGAAGCTTTATAGTTGGAAAATGGCCTGTAGTCGGAACAATGTTAAGACGACCTCGGAACGGAAATCCGATGGTTCCATTAGCTCTGTTAGATGATTTCGGGGTTGGGAGCACATTCAGAATGTATTTTGGAGGTCCGTAGCTCAATTAGGCTTGAAATGCCGAAGTTAGAAATTTTGGCGAATCCGAACAATAGGTGAGATTTTGATCCGGGGGTCGGAATGGAATTCCGACAATTTCTGTAGCTTTGTTATGTGATTTTGGATATGTCCGCAAATTTTCAGGTCATTCGGATGTCGTTTGGTCGGGTTTTAGATCGAATGTGTAATTCGGAAAGTTTTAAGAAATTTAGGCTTGAATTCGATGTGAATTATGGGTTTTGATGTTGTTAGACGTGTTTTGAGGATTGGAACAAGTTTGAATAAGGTATTAGGATTTGTTGGTGTGTTTGGATGAGGTCCCGGGGGCCTCGGGGTGATTTCGGATGGTTAAACGGGAGAAAACATGGAAAATTGCAGGTTTAGGAGTTCTATTTCTGTAGTTTTCGCCCCTGCGGAAATGGGACCGCAGAGGCGAGTCCGCAGGAGCGGACCAGGGAGCGCTGAGGCGGGTTTGTTCGCAGGAGCGGACGTTTGTCGGCGGAGGCGGCATCACAGGTGCGAGGTTGAGACCGCAAGAGCGGTCAAGAGGCGGAAATTTGGAAATCTGCAGAAGCGGATGCAAGATCGCTTATGCGAGTCTGCAGAAGCGGACTCTGGTTCATGGAGCGAGAGTCATCGCAGGAGCGGCTGTTCGATCGCAAAAGCGGACGTGTGGAAGCGTCCCTGTGATCGCAGAAGCGGAATGGGCCAACCAGGCCTGGGGTTCGCAGAAGCGACCAAGTTATCACGGAAGCGGTTCCGCAGAGGCAGAAAATGTTCCGCAGAAGGGAATATCGTAGAGGGTTTAATTATATCAGAAGTTAGAAATTTCAGAAACATTCCAAACATTTGAGGGCTCGGCTTAAGGGGCGAATTGGGCGATTTTGAAGGGGAATTCGAGGGGTTTCTTCAGGTAATCAATTATGGACTCCAACTATGATTGTTGTTGATAATATTATGCAAGTTTTTCATGAAAATGGAGGAATTTGGGGTATTTAATGGGGTTTTTCACCCTAGACCTTAAACTTTAGAAAATCAAAGGTTTGAATGGGCAAATAGAGTTCGATTTCAGTAAACTTTATATGCTTAGACTCGTATTGAAACGAGGGTTCAGAATACGTAACTTTCGTGATTTTTCGATAAGCATACCGATAGTCGGGTTTTGGCAACTTGTGGGTTTTGGTGTATTTTGAATCGTTTTGATTGGGTAATGCCCAATTGGCCTATTTTGATATGATTCTATTGATTTTTATCAGATACTACACCCGTGGAGGCCGACATTCGCGGCAAGAGAGTTGTCTCTTAGCGATTTTGTACCGGAGTTAAGGTAAGTGGCTTGTCTAACCTCGTGTGGGAGAACTTTCACCCCTAGGATATTATGTGATAGTTTAAATGTCTTGTACGCGAGGTGACGGGCATGTACATGCGCTGATTGTTGTAACACACTTTACTTGAATTGTCCGATTAGTGATATTCCCGCTCTTAGCTGATTACATCGTTACTTTTACCCGGTATTAGTTAGAAAAGCATGATTAGATAAGATTTAACTGTCTAGTTGCCTAATTGTCTTACTTGAACTTCTTGATAATTGTTGGGTCTAGTTTCAGTGAAGTTGTAGTTAAGCATATTATATTCCCTCTGTGTACTTCTTTATTTGTTGTGTTAGGGGACTGCGGGTTCGATTCCCGGAGATCCCAGGGCTGTGGGTTCGATTCCCAGAGACCCGGAGTGGTATTATTTGTGGACTGCATGTTCAATTTTTGGAGATCCTGAGTTATTGAGATATGGACTGCGGGTTCGATTCTCGGAGAACCTGAGTTATTGATATATGGACTACGGGTTTGATTCACGGAGATCCTGAGTTATTGATATATTATTGATATATGGACCGCGGGTTCGATTCCCGGAGATCTTGTGATCATTGAGACACATCTTGTGGTATTGAGACATGGGTTGCGGGTTCGATTCCCGGAGACCCAGGGATATTGTTAATGGGGCTGTGGGTTCAATTCCCACAGGTCCTGGACTTGTTAAGTGAGTTTTGTTACTTGTTATTAGCATAATTGTAGACGGTTGAAGTAATCACTTTATTGTTGTTATTTCAGAATTATTATCATTTGAATTGCTTATTATTGTTATTATCACTTTGTTATTGTTCCTCACAGTAGGGCACTGACCTTCCTCGTCACTACTCCATCGAGGTTAGGCTTGACACTTACTGAGTACCGCCGTGGTGTACTCATGCTACTCTTCTGCACACTTTTGTTGTGCAGATCCAGGTACATCAGGACATGCCCATTCTAGGTGATATCAGCATCATATTGGAGAGCTCGAGGTATGATCTGTTACGTCCGCGGATCGGAAGGCCCTCCTTCTATTCTGATAGTTCCAGTGGATGTTTTTCCTTTATCTCGTTGTTTTAGATACTCTTTACACATAGAGCCACAGTTGTATTTCTTTTAGTCTATGTTACCCGTGGGATTCCGAGTCTTGGTGATATTTTTATACAGCGTGTTGGCGAGTGTATGTGCCAAGCGGCACGAAGTACATTCTTAATTATATCATTTTTCCGTTAATTCTTGTTTATAGTTCATAACTTGTATATTCCGCAATGTGTTGGGCTTACCTAGTCGCGGGGACTGGGTGCCGTCATGACATGTTCACGATTGGTGAACTAGGGTCGTGACATCTGGGTGTGAGCACTGCCCGTGATCCTTGAGGTCCTTAGGGAACTCTGACACACCTAGATAATAAATTGGCTATGAAACTTTGGGCATTTGAGACTACTGAAGGCCTGGTACACTAGAAATTACTTTGGACCTCCTTTAAGCTCCCTATATCTTAATGTATATTTATATTTATGTAATTTATTCAATCCTTAGTCTGTAATAATGAATTGAAATGCATATTTGGGTAGTGGAGAGAGAGGGTAATTGTATACTGTGGGTAAAGTTGGTTGATACATGCCTATATGGTTCATTTTGGTTCAAATATATTTGGTTAGATAACATGCCTATAGGGTTCATTTGTTTCAAATGTGTTTTGTTAGATAATATGCCTATAGGGTTTTGCTTTGGTCAAATAAATTTCTCATGCTTCATTTTACATAATTAGACACCATGTTTATAGGGAATAAAATAACTAAGGTTCAGTTTCCGTTATGCCCTATATTCAACATTTTTTCTTTAAAAATCATGCCCGTAGGATCTAAAATCAGCTTTAATTAGACATCATGCATATATGATTTAAAATCGGCTTTAATTATAGAAATCATGCCTAAATGATCTAAAAATCAGTTTTAATAAAAAATCATGCCTATAGGTTCTAAATCAGTTTAATTAATTATCCTATTCATTTCTTCAATAGCCCTCAACACTATGCAAATTAATATCACTAGAAATCATGCCTATAGGATAAAGGACTAAAAAATGCTTCCCAGAATTGTGACTGCATATACACACTTAGGCAAGTCTTAGGGCGTTAAATAATTGTGAAACCACTTTTGCTTATATGTGAGATTATCCAGGCTTAACAAATTGTAAAATACTCCCCTTAAAAAATAAATATATCATGTTCTATTTTGTGATGTTCATCTAAATATCATATTCTTAGGGTTCTTAACTTCTTTTGAAAATCTGTGTTTTAGACGTGCTATTTGATTGCCTATATACTTGGAGAGGTAAATGTGAGCGTTCTGATTGCATGTCCTTATTTGCTTGCCCTACATGTTATTGGCGTGTTGCCTAGATTTTTACCTTTTACAAACCTTAGGTTGTCTAGAACTGTCCAGATTTAGGGGTCCCAAATTCCTCCAGGATCATAAGGAAGTGACATGTAGCAACACGCTTATCGTTTATTAAACTCGCTCATATAATCTCTAAGGGACGAGTAATATGTAGTAAAAGGATATGATGATTGCGTGATAATGTCATGTGTAGCCCCTCATTGAGGAGTGATTACCGGGCATTGTATGAGTATGATCGGGTAGGCTAATCAACTGGGACTTCCCTTTTCCAATTCTATATGTGTGAAAACTCTCTGAACTTTCTTCTCTTTACGTATACATAAGCTATCCAAATCTCTTTATCTTCATTAATTAAACTTCCTTGATCATATATACATTTAGATGGGGAAAGCCACTTATTTTGCAAATACTTGCGTGCTTTTTAATTAACTAATTCATATAGTTTAAGTTCGGCCGAGACCTATCGTTGTGGACCGCGAGGGGTTCCTAACACCTTCCCCTCAAGGTTATTTTAATCCTTTACCATAATCTCTGGTGATGCAAACTGGTTCATAATTTAATCGCTCTAGGTGCCCTAATGCATCATAATCAGTTAGGTGGCGACTCTTCAAATACTCAATTCTCCAAGAAAACGAGTTGTTCCCTCGTGAATGTTGAAACCTGGACATTCTCCGCAAGAAAGGGAAAAGGGGCGCGACAATGCCTATAAGGTTCTAAAATCAATCCTGCATTTTTAGATTCCATGCATATAGGTTTTAAATCAATTTCTGCATTTTTAGGTTCCATGCCTATAGGTTTTAAATCAATTTCTGCACTTAGAATTCATGCTAATAGGATTTCAACAGATTTCAGCACTTAGAAATCATACCTACATGGTTTAATATAAAATTAGCCTCTAAAATCAGTAATTAGTTCACAATTTAGACATCTAGTCTATAAAATCTCGTATGTTCATCATTTAGGAAAATTTGGTAGGTTCAAAATGGTTATTTCTTGCTGCTTAAAACTACCCAGATTCAATAAGTAATAAAATTAGTAGGCAGACTTATTAGGTACTTATTGCCCCGCTTGAATAAACATTGCATATGTTCTGCTTTGTGCTCACCTAGATATCCTGCTTTAGGATCCTTTGAAATATGTGAAATCTTGCTGTTTGAGATGTGCTATTGTCTGCTTGTGTGAGAAGGTAAAAGTGAACCTTTAATTGCCCCTTTATGTGAATGTCCTATTTGTGTTTTCTTGTGTCACGACCCATTTTCCATAATAGGTTGTGATGGTGCCCGACACCATTTGTTAGTCCAGCCAACACAGAAGTATAATTAAATTCCCATTTTTACCTTTGCCAAAAATCACTATAATAATTTTTTTTAAGGTTAAAAAACAGTAAATATCAATAATGTATAAAGATTAGTTATACAGCCCAAAATAAATGTCTACCACTGTGTGTGCCAGAACCTGGTATCATAAGCTACGAGCAACTAGTAGAATATACACAAAAGTATAATACCCTATCCTACTATCTGAATCAGGATAGACAGAAACAACAAAACTACAAAGTAAGACTTCTTCGGCAGTGGATCGGCTTGAAAGGAAAGCAGCTCACCGTAGAAGTCCCAGACATGCTCACTAATACGCACTAGAATGATGTCCGGATCCACCTGCCTCAAATCATGTACATTTAAGTACAATAGTGTAGCATGAGTACATAAACAGTATGTACCCAGTAAGTATCTTGTCTAATCTCAAAGAAGTCGAGACGAGTAGTCGACTCGATGCTTACTCAGGTCAACTAATATATATATAAGTATAATGTGTTCTAATTATGGAAATTACAAGCATCAACAGTTTATGGCAAGTGGCATAAGTCAGGTACTTCACTGCATCAAGTTTATAATTCATCATTTGAGATAATATCAAAATAAGGCAAGTATAAGCTTTCCCGCAATTTACATGCGCACATAGTACCGAGGCGACGACTTAAACCAGTAGAAAGAAACTGTGCACTTGCCGAGGGTCGACGATGCGCCTATAGATGCATCTGTTCATATCGAGGCGATCAGCCTTGTCACACCTCCTTTTTCCGCTACCGCACCCTGCGAAGGGCATGGTAAAATGAGTTTTTCCAATTAAAGGACAATCAAAATGGGATTCATTTATTAAGAGATTTAGAGTCGCCACTTGGGAGATTTATGGTGTCCCAAGTCACCGGTTTGAATCCCGAATTGAGGAAATGTTTGACTCTATTTAACAGTCCGCGAACCAGAAATCCGGATAAGGAATTCTGTTAACCCGGGAGAAGGTGTTAGGCATTCCCGAGTTCCGTGGTTCTAGTACGGTCGCTTAACTGTCGTATTTGGCTTATTTATTTGATTTTATAACATGCTTTAACTTATGTGCAAACTTAAACTTTTAGCTGCTTTTTAATAATATTATTCATTATTTTAATAAAAAGAATTGCAAGGTTGTAAAAACGTATCTCGAATTATAATAAAGAGTTTATTATTTGCTTAAAAAAACAACACACGTATGGTCTTACCAAATCACTCAAGTGTAATCTAAATGCAATTCAATGACAAGAAAATTTATAAATCAATCCAAGTTACGTAAATGGTACTCCAGTAATTTACAGTGATATTAAATTCTTTCACACAATTATAATCTATTTATCAAGATGCTCCTTGTACAGCGAGTGCTACTAATATATGGTTAATCTCACAACTAAACTTCTCATAAGAGAGAAAGCTAAGCCGATCTAAACCAAACAACATGCCCAATTCGATGTTAATAAAGACTAAAAGCCAAAGAGTTGATTGATCAAAAATTAGATTTCAAGCAATGAATTAAAACAAAAAGAAATTTGTGCCGCTTTACATACATGATGGTTTTACACTTATTCGATTATTTTAAGTTCATTCGCATTGAAACTACAAAAGGCACATTAAAACAATATTACTACAGTGTCTATTACGTTAGGCATGGCTTATCAATTTGTCAGCATGTGAATTTCCATCAACAGCAAACAAATTTAATCAACATTAAATTACTAACACTAGAAGTTAATTGGAGAAAGAAAGTTAGACATTTCACATGCTAGATTTATGAGATCAAACTCAAATGTGACAAAAAAAATAAACTCGGATTTCATTCTTCAATTTAAGAGCAAAGTATAATGGGTGTGAATCTACATACCTAATGCCAAGAACAAACATATTGGACCAAATACAAACGCGTGATACGAATTGAAATCTATAAAAGAAGCAGTGCGCTACATGCGAAACCAAACGAATAAGATTAATAAAAACATAACGCACACCTTGATCTTTATTTTAAGATAACAAACACGGACCTCAAAATATCCTTAGGAACCATGTTTAACAGTCCAAGAAAATAGGAATCTCAAGCCAACTGCATCTAGACCAACCCAAACTATTAACCTTAAATGAATAGATAGCATAAATGGCTACGTATGAAGAGTTAAACATCACATTAATACACCAAACTGTATGTTATTCGGAAGATAGACACTTAATCACACGTTTATGATTTTAATGGCAACAAATATAGAATTTCTAAATGAGAGAGCAAAACATGTAATCTAACTATGAATCTAATTCAAGATGAATGCAATTCCAATCTTCAGGTTTCCATTATTTTCCTTTATGTCCAACAGATCTTTAAATTCAAGTGAAGCTCAAAAATGTGTACCTGGAAATCACAACAGTGAAAAAGGAGGTAGTCAACAGCAAAGAACAACAGTGCAGCAGCAATGAAGTAGCAATAGTAACAACTTGAAACCAGGACGACTCAGAAATCTAACTTTAGACAAGAATAGATTTTGACCGCAATGTAACAATGTTATCTCCCTTTTCAAAATCCAGTATAGACCTCGACCAAAAATGCGACAGCAAAGGGAAACAAATCCAAAAGAAACTGAGGCCGAAGCAATTTAGAATGAAATCTAGACAACTAGACCAATTCCACCACACCGAGTAAAACAAACTCTTAAGACTCAAAAGTGCAGTCAATGAAACAGTATACTTTCTCAGGTTTTTAGCTCTTTTTTTTTTCTCAAAGAAACTCCCAATCTCTATATGTATGTCTGTGTTTTTTTTCCAGTGTATTCCCTTCCCCCTTTTATAGACAAAGAGAAACAACCCTTAACCCCTTTTCCCCAAGGCTGCCTCCTCCCCATGTGCACCCCTTAGCTTTTAACCCTTTTAATATTACACAACCATCAAATTCTTTCTATTCTCCACTCATAATTATTTAAGTATTGGTTTTAATAACTAAACAAATCCTAAAGGCAAAAACCAATGGGATATACTGCTGTCCAGCAGGTTTCACCAACCCATCTTCATGTGCATTGCACTCTAAAGGTTAGTTTATAATTACTTAAATGGACTAACAGCTATACCCAATTCACAGCCTAATTTAAAATCAAAAATGGTTCAAAACACAATCCAACAGTGGTTCTGGACATAATTAACAGTGCCAATTTCTATCCTAAGGTGATGTCAAACGGAATTAAGGAACTAATCGTCAACATCCGACTAAACGATTACAAGACGTATAATTGATAACAATCAATCGACTCAAGAAACTCTCGGCCAATGCTGAGAAATACAAAGCTAATTATTCGACAACGCTAATCGATGCGAACACGTATTCGACAACATTCACAATCAAATAAACAACACAGAAAAATAATTGACCAAATAAAGGGTCTTTGAGAAGAAATGAAAACAGGGACGGCCAAACAGAAAAATTTAGAAGAATTCAATCAAAGCTAAACCAAACAAATACAGAAACAAATTGAAATAAACAGAAAAAGGAAGATTACCTCAAAGAGAAATCGAAATCGAACAGACCCGGCCTCAATGGACTTGAGTTTGCATTTTTGAAGTAAACGGACTTTAATTGAAGTGTTTTCAAACGAAAAACACTCCAATTAAAGTCTATTGACTTCAATTACCGTTGCTTTGGGCGAAATCCCTAGTTTTGGATTCTAGGGTTCTTGAGGCCGTTTTTGGGGCTTTACTGGTTCTGGTCAGATTCGAGTCGAACCCAGGTCGGTAGGGATATGAGGGAGGTCTAGGGGTGGCGTGGTGTTGATTTGGGACGGTTTGGCTTTGGTCGAGTTTCGACTAAAATCTTCGTTCGAAGATTCGAGACGTTCAAGGATGATTCGAGGTAAAAGGGTTATAGATTCGTATAGAGGGGGAGAAGGGGAAGCTATGGTGTTAATTTTGGGGTGATTGGCCTACCGGAACCGCCGTGAGGCGATTTCCGGTAGGCGGCGGACGGTGGAAATGGGCGGCGTTACAATCGTCTCTGAGAGAGATAGGTGAAGGGAATGATGGTTAGGAGGGTTTGGGTGTTTGGGTATACTAAAATGAAAAGATTAATCGGGGCCGTCGGATCAGATGATTTGAACGGCTAGGATTGATCATGGGTAATAAAATGACGTTGTTTCTTGGTTGGGAGACGGGTTGGGCTTAGATGAATGATCTTGGCCGTTGGATTGATTTAATCCAACGGTTCAGATCATCCGTTACATAAGATGGTGCATGGACAGGGATTTGGGCTGGAGTAAAGGTAGGTTTGGCTAGCTTTGGTTTGGGCTTAGCTTATTTCAGCCCATTCCGATTTTCTCTTCATTTTTCCATTTTTCTTCTTTTCTTTTATTTTAATTTCAATTCCTAATTTATTAAAAACCAAAACTCTAAAATAGATTACAAAATCAAATTAGTTTATAAGAGTACTAATTAAGTTCTTATTATAATTAAATTAAACTAAAATCACACAATTGGGACATTAAATGTTTAAAAACGCAAAATACATATTTTTTTGTGATTTTCTATATTTGTCAAATAAATTTGATTACTTTCAATTGTAAATTAAATCCTAAGAGTGCAAACATAATATATTTTGTATTTTTCTTAATTTAAACAAACAAACATGCACACACAGAGAATACAAATAATAAGAAAATTAACACAAAAATTCACAGATATTACAACGATACAAAAACGATTTTTATTTTAAATTTTGGGGAGTAATTCTCATGTAGGGCAAAAATCACGTGCTCACAGCTGCCCCTGTTTGCGCGGAAACATGAAGAGTTTTCGTGCAAAGATAAGTGAGCGGATACAAGCGATTTTTGCCCGTTTGAGCACTCCATATGAAGCATTTTTTTGGAAAAGTTTGACCGAACCTTTGCTTCAGAAGGTCTCCTACAAATCCCTGGCTAAAAGGGAATCAAATCAATGTAGTTCGGGAAGTTTTGGTAGCTGGGACTACCATGACTGCTGTGATCTTGCTGTTACTGTTGTTGCTGCTGATGCCACTGCTTAACTGATCTCCTTATTACACCGTGATAAACAAAAAAATAAGAAGCTAGACTAAGTTACATTATTGCAAATTCTTATCTATCTTTTCGGCTTGATCTTGTCATGTTCCTTGCCATCCTACTGGCTTTGATGTTTCTTCACATGCTTCTTCTCTTCTGGCAATTGTTATTTCGGCCTATCTTGATTGCCGAACTCCGACCATTGGTCCCTTCCTTGTGATCTTCGAACTATTCTCCTTCAAAATCTGAATCTATCTTTCTGATCCTTGTTGCCTTCTTTCCGATTATGAACCTGGATTCATGCTGGGGATTTCCGTTACACTCTGTCACTTTCCGATTCTTCACTATCCTTATCAAATCTTAGAAATTGAGACGCCTTTTTGCTTTTCCGGCGGGCTTCTGACTTTATTGACAAACTCTAATCATAAATCGCCATTCCATTCTTCAGGCGGGCTCCATGACTTCAACTCATAAACTTCGAAACTAAATCGCCACTCCATTCTTCAGGCTGGCTCCCTGACTTCAACCACAACTTCAAAACTAGATCGCCACTCCATTCTTCAGGCGGGCTCCCTGACTTCAACTACAACTCAAAACTATATCGCCACTCCATTCTTCAGGAGGGCTCCCTGACTTCAATTACAACTTCAAAACTAGATCACCACTCTATTCTTCAGGCGGGCTCCCTGACTTCAACTATAACTTCAAAACAAATCGCCATTCCATTCTTCAGGCGGGCTCCCTGACTTCAACTATCCCTTCAAAATAAATCGCCACTCCATTCTTCAGTCGGGCTCCTTGACTTCAACTACAACTTCCAAATAAATCGCCACTCCATTCTTCAGGCGGGCTCCCTGACTTCAACTACAACTTCAAAATAAAATCGCCACTCCATTCTTCAGGCGGGCTCCCTTGACTTCCATTACAACTTTCGAAAAATAAATCGCCACTCCATTCTTCAGGCGGGCTCCCTGACTTCAACTACAACTTCAAAACTAGATCGTCACTCCATTCTTCAGGCGGGCTCCCTGACTTCCATTACAACTTTCGAAAAATAAATCGCCACTCCATTCTTCAGGCGGGCTCCCTGACTTCAACTACAACTTCAAAACTAGATCGCCACTCCATTCTTCAGGCGGGCTCCCTGACTTCAATTACAACTTCAAAACTAAATCGCCACTCCATTCTTCAGGCGGGCTCCCTAACTTCAATTACAACTTCAAAACTAAATCGCCACTCCATTCTTCAGGCGGGCTTCCCGACTTCAACTCATAAACTTCGAAACTAAATCGCCACTCCATTCTTCAGGCGGGCTCCCTGACTTCAACTATAACTTCAAAACTAAATCGCCACTCCATTCTTCAGGTGGGTTCCCTGACTTCTGAATTACCTTGTTTCGGGATTGCTTTCCTCCTAGGTCGTGTTATTTTTCCCTTGACTGCTGGGGATATCTTTGGAATTGTTTACTTACCTGCTGGGGATAATGCTGCTGGGGAAAATCTTCTCTATTTCCTCCTTTTCTACTTCCTTCAACCTTTATTCTCTCCCGGGCTCGCTGGGGATTGAAATTTCATTGACTGAGGATTTCCCTGGCGGGGAATCTCTTTTCCTTTTTCCTCTTTCCAAACCTCCTTCGGGACTCGCGCTTTGCTTCCTTGAAAAACTTATAGGATATAATGCTGCCGGAGAAATCTCGAAATCAGTGTTTCATTTGTCCGAGAACTGCTGGGGATAATATCGGCTCAAATATCACTTCCTCGTGTTGTCTGGCCTCTTTCAAAACTATTCTGCTCGAAGCTGGTATTTCCCAAAATCTTGTGTTGCTTTCTATCCTTATCCACTGGGTATTTGCTTTCAAGAAAATTTTCGCAATGGGAGAAAATTTTCTGCCCCAGTTTGATAACCTTCTGCGTGGCATGCTTTTCCGCCGACGAACCCTCTTTTCCTGCTTTAAATCAAAGAAAAATTGTTAGTTTCAAAATGCAGTGAGCGGTCGTGCCGCTCTTGCTGGGGCAATTCTCCTTTTCTCTTTAGCTGTTTTGCCTTCCTCGAACTTTGGGGACGACGTTGATACTTGCTGGGGATGGTGCTCTTTCCAGAGATGATCTCTCATCTCTCCTTTTATTCCAAACTTCAGTGTGGTCTGACCCTCTTAGTCGATGATCTGTTGTGAGAAACTATCTTCCGGATGTGTAATATATGTACGCCCTACTCCGTAATTCCTCTGAACCTTCCAATCAACCTGTCGTTCCAATCTTAATATCGGAACGTCTTTTGCCTTATTGCTTTGTTCCACGCCTATTCATCTTCAATGTACCGATTTGGGAGACTTGGTAGTAAGCTTTGAAAAGTCAATTTTCGACATAAACATAAAAATCTTTAAAGAGGGAGATAGATAAAAATGAAATAAAGAATGCTGACCGCAAAGGACAAAAGGGAAAACTTTTCTGAACTCAAAACTGGGAAAAACTTATCTGAATGTATAACTGATCCAATGGTTATGCCGTGCCTTCGAGATTAATCTACCCAGTCTATTTATGTCCATCACTTTTCTGATGGCTTCGTTTTGCTAGAAGTAAACGAATGTCCCAACCTCGTCTCATGCATACACCTTGCAACCATCTCGCCTTGTCACCTCATAGTGCCCTTCATAGGGTTTTCACTAATGAGATTCTCTCATTTCTCTCGACCTCCCGTCGCCTTAGGGTGCCTGTAAAGGTTTTCACCGTAAGACTCTCTCATTTTATTTCTCTCAGCTTTCTTCGCCTTAAGGTGCCCGCGAGGGTTTTTACCGTTAACACTCTCTCATTTCACTTTCTTTCCATGCGGTGGGCTGGGGTATTATCCACGAAATTCCCTCTAAAGGGCTATCCATTTTTAACTTGTGAATCCTGGACTCAGTCGAGGATCGGAGTGTCATTCTTGGCTTTCATTTGCATGACTTGGCGTTTCTCAAATACTGATTGAGAGGTCTTTTTTGGTCATTAATGCGGTTTTTGTGTATGAGGCTAGAGAAAAGGGATTTAACCTCAACGGGTAGCTCATTACAACTTTCGAAATCCACACTATCTTTTCAAATGAAACATGACTTCTGCCCCAGTTTTGTTGCTTGGGGAATCTTTGATTTTTATTTTACTATGACCGAGCCGTGTGGCGCCTACGTATCCTTCTTGAGGAATCAGGTCGAACGTAGTTCACTTTTTCTTGTGTCTTTTCTTTGTTACTTTTTCTATTTTGTTATACATCTTCCTTGAGGATTCCAAAAGAGGGTATATGAAAGAATAATTAAGGCTCAAAGGGGAAAACAAGGGTTAAAGTGTTTGGGTAGTAGAAAAATTGCCTCTGTCATTTCATTCTCCGAAAAATGCCGAATACAAACAAACGAAACCAAACGTTGACAAATATATTGAAGAATTACACATAATATCTCTTGACTGCATCAGAATTGATAGCCATATCGGTGCATCTTCCCTCAATATCAGTTAGACATAGAGCGCCGTTGGATAATACTCTAGTCACCACAAATGGTCCCTTCCAGTTTGGAGCGAACTTGCCTTTCGCTTCGGCCTGATGTGGTAGAACTCTCTTCAGCACATGCTGTCCCAGTTCAAATTTCTCGGGACGTACCTTCTTGTTATATGCTCTCGCCATTCTCTTTTGATACAATTGGCCGTGACATACTGCTGTCAATCTCTTTTCATCGATCAAGCTCAATTGCTCCAATCGGGTTTTGACCCACTCATCGTCGTTAATCTCAGCTTCAGCGACAATTCGGAGGGATGAGATTTCAACTTCTGCTGGTATTACTGCTTCAGTCCCGTACACCAGCAAGTAAGGAGTTGCACCTAACGAAGTCCGGACGGTAGTGCGATAACCCAATAGTGCGAATGGTAACTTTTCATGCCATTGCCTAGACTCTTCCACCATCTTCCTCAATACTTTCTTTATATTCTTGTTTGCTGCCTCAACCGCACCATTTGCTTTGGGACGATATGGTGTGGAATTTCAGTGTGTAATCTTGAACTGTTGACATACCTCCTTCATCAATCTGCTATTAAGATTGGCATTGTTATCCGTGATGATTATCTTTGGGATTCCAAACCTGCAGATGATGTGGGAATGTACGAAGTCCACCACCGCCTTCTTGGTCACTGATTTGAAGGTTTTAGCCTCCACCCACTTGGTAAAATAATCGATCGTTACCAGAATGAACCTATGACCATTGGAAGCCGCAGGTTCTATAGGTCCGATAACATCCATACCCCACGCGACAAATGGCCATGGCGCTGACATTGTATGCAATTCGGTCGGTGGAGAATGAATCAAATCTCTGTGTATCTGACACTGATGGCATCTTCGTACGAAACTTATACAATCACGCTCCATAGTGAGCCAATAATATCCTGCTCGAAGAATCTTCTTTGCCAATACATATCCGCTCATATGTGGCCCACAGACTCCGGCGTGTATCTCTGTCATCACTGTTGTGGCTTGACTTGCATCTATACATCTCAACAATCCCAAATCCGGGGTTCTCTTGTACAGCACCCCTCCACTAAGGAAAAATCCGTTTGCCAATCGCCGAACAGCTCTCTTTTGATCTCCAGTTACCTGCTCTGGGTATATTCCAAACCTGAGGTATTCTTTGACATCATGAAACCATGGCTCACCATCCATCTCTTCTTCTATCATATTGCAATAAGCATGTTGATTCCGGATCTGAATATGTAACGGATCAAAATGAATATTGTCCGGGTGATGTAACATCGATGCCAAAATAGCCAAAGCATCGGCAACCTCATTATGCATCCTTAGGATATGCCTGAATTCTACTGATCGGAAACGCTTGGTCAGATCATGCAAACATTGACGATACGGGATAAGCTTCAAATCTCTGGTTTCCCATTCTCCCTGAATCTGATGTACCAGAAGGTCCGAGTTTCCCAAGACCAAGACGTCCTGTACATCCATGTCCACCGCTAATCGCAACCCTAAGATGCATGCCTCGTACTCAGCCATATTGTTGGTACAATGAAAAGCGCAGTTGAGCAGTAACATGATAATGATGTCCTGTTTCGGAGATAAGCACAGCCCCTACTCCGACTCCTTTTGCGTTCGCCGCTCCGTCGAAGAAAAGCTTCCACCCTGGATCCTCGGTTAATTCTAACCCATCAATTTGCAATACTTCTTCGTCCGGAAAATACGTCCTCAAAGGTTCGTATCCGTCATCGACAGGATTCTCAGCTAAGTGATCGGCTAGGGCTTGAGCTTTCATAGCCGTCCTTGTCACATATATGATGTCGAACTCTGTAAGTAATATTTGCCATTTTGCTAACCTCCCTGTAGGCATAGGCTTCTGGAAAATATACTTCAATGGATCCAAACGTGAAATGAGGTAAGAAGTGTAAGAAGACAAATAATGTTTCAGCTTTTGGGCTACCCAAGTCAAGGCACAACATGTCTTTTCCAAATGAGTGTATTTAACCTCGTGGACCGTGAATTTCTTACTGAGATAGTAAATGGCCCGTTCCTTTCTGCCAGTAAGATCATACTGCCCTAGTACGCAGCCGAACAAATTCTCCAAGACCGTTAGATAAAGAATCAGGGGTCTACCCGGTTCGGGCGGAACTAGTACGGGTGGGTTTGACAGATACCCTTTGATTTGGTCAAACGCTTCCTGACATTCTGTCGTCCATTCTATCGCAGTGTCTTTCTTCAACAGACGGAATATGGGTTCACAGGTTGCTGTAAGCTGAGCAATAAACCTACTGATGTAATTTAATCTTCCCAACAAACTCATTACCTCTGTTTTATTCTTTGGCGGGGGTAACTCCTGGATGGACTTGATTTTGGATGGGTCCAACTCAATGCCCCGTCGGTTGACGATGAATCCTAGCAACTTTCCTGACGGAACTCCAAATGCACATTTGGCCGGATTGAGCTTGATATCATATCTTCGAAGTCTTTGGAAAAACTTCCCGAGGTCGGCTATGTGGTCTTCTTGACGTCTAGATTTTATGATCACATCATCCACGTACACTTCAATTTCTTTGTGTATCATGTCATGGAATACCGTAGTCATCGCCCTCATGTATGTTGCCCATGCGTTCTTTAGGCCGAATGGCATTACCTGGTAGCAATAAGTTCCCCATGGTGTGATAAATGCTGTCTTTTCCGCGTCTTCTTCATCCATTAAAATTTGATGATATCCCGCATAGCGGTCCACAAAGGATCCGATCTCACGCCTGGCGCAATTATCAATCAGGATATGGATATTGGGAAGCAGGAAATTATCTTTAGGGCTCGCCTTGTTGAGATTGCGGTAGTCCACACATACTATGATCTTTCCATCTTTCTTTGGCACTGGTACTACGTTAGCCAACCAATCAGGGTATCGAGTCACACGAATGACCTTCGCCTGTAGCTGCTTGGTTACTTCCTCCTTGATCTTTACACTCATCTCCATCTTAAATTTTCGCAGTTTTTGCTTGACGGGCGGGCATGTCGGGTCAGTAGGTAATTTGTGAACCACTAGATCAGTGTTGAGTCCTGGCATGTCGTCGTACGACCACGCGAAAATGTCTTTAAACTCCATGAGTGTTTTGATCAATTCTTCTCTCAGGTTGGGTTCGATATGGACACTTATTCTGGTTTCTTTAACATCATCCGTATCCCCCAGATTAACAACCTCAGTATCATTTAAATTTGGTTTGGGCTTTTCCTCGAAATGACTTAATTCTTCGCCGATTTCTTCTACGGCTTCATCATCGCCGTATTCCGATTCACTCTCGTCACTTCTTATTTCATGCGTTATTATTTCCAAATCAGATTGACTTTCTAGACTGGGTTGATTAATCTTTACGCACGCCATATCATTAAGATCAGTTGAAAGAAAGCTGCTCAGAAAAGTAAAAGAAAGAAAAATAAACAAAATTAGGAACAAAGGGAACAAAATTTCATTAATGGGAACAATACAATGAAAACAGGCTTGCACACCAAAACAAAAGAAAATGAACTAAAACAAATGGATTTTACTCCGGGATAGCCCCACACAAAATTTGAAAAATAATCCTAAACAGACTACCAAGACTCCTTCCGGATAGGGAGATGAGTAGCCTTCCAATTATTCAACTTTGCTTTCGATCGCACAAACTGTATCTCAGCATGGCTGGGCCCTTCGCCATCCTCTAACATGCATACATCTGAGAATAAGTCCTCGAACCTTCTCAAGAACTCTTCGTCTGGCCTGACCATAGGACCGGGAACCTTTGTCGTCGGATGTCTTCTTATTCCGGACCTGACAAAAGATCGGGAAAGGCGCGGAACAGGCTTCGGGAGCACCCATGTCTTCTGTTTATTCCTCTTGGCTCGCTGGATGTCCTCTGGTGTTGGCTTGAATCCCAAGCCGAAGGTTCCCACATTTTCGACCACAGATACCGATTGTATAATTCCTTGCAGAGATGCACCTAAACCTTTGCCGGGTACGAAACCGTTTCTCAACATTTCATGAGCCACCATGACGTATGCAGTAATTATTCTGTCATTGAGAACGCATGCCCCCTCTGGAACTCGATTGACGGATATCGCATCGCAGATCTGGTATACCCATGGCCCAACATCCTCTTCTGTCTCAACAAAGGGGACGATGGTGCCTGGTTGTAGATCATTCTCTCCATGGACTACGATATCCTGTCGATCCCACTCAAACTTGACTAGTTGGTGTAGGCTGGATGGAACCGCTTTTTCCGCATGGATCCACGGTCGTCCTATCAAAAGGTTGTATGAAACTACCATGTCCAGCACCTGGAATTCCATGGTGAACTCCACAGGTCCGATTGTCAAGACTAACACTATGTCCCCGACCGATGCCTTGCCTC
This sequence comes from Nicotiana noctiflora, assembly GCA_032618575.1. Taxonomy (NCBI): domain Eukaryota; kingdom Viridiplantae; phylum Streptophyta; class Magnoliopsida; order Solanales; family Solanaceae; genus Nicotiana; species Nicotiana noctiflora. The sequence continues at coordinate 85,632 of JASVEL010007184.1, forward strand.
CTCCATCGAACCCTCGGACACATATGCTGTTCTTGCGTACCCTGCTGAGATCCACTTTCAACTTGTTTAGTGTAGAGAGAGGACAAATGTTCGCACTGGACCCATTGTCAACTAGAACTCTGGTAACCACAGACTCTTCACACTTGACCGTAAGATATAAAGCCTTGTCGTGCTCGGTGCCTTCCTCAGGCAACTCATCTTCGGTGAAGGTGATTCGATTTGCTTCGAAGATCCTATTGGTGATCTTTTCCAAGTGACTGACGAAGATTTTGTCGGGCAAGTGGGCCTCATTCAAAACTTTCATCAAGGCTTGCCGGTGTTCTTCAGAATGTATCAATAGGGACAGCAATGAGATTTGCGCAGGAGTTTTCTTCAGTTGTTCTACGACAGAATAATTCTGCAGCTTCATCTTTTTCAGGAATTCTTCTGCCTCTTCGTCAGTTACTAGCTTTTTTAGTGTTGCCGGAGTAGTCTTCCTCATTTCTGCAGGGGCAAAACATCTCCCTGAACGGGTCAAACCTTGCGCTTCGTGGACTTCCTCTTTAACTTCTTTTCCTTTGTAAGTTGTCGTGACCCGATCATAATTCCATGGAATAGCTTTGCTATCAGCTATTGGCAACTGTATTGCTGGCTTGATGATGAGAGGATCCACTCGAACACCTGCTACAGTTAGGACGGGTTTGGTTGCTGCCCCTGGTACAACTATTTTTACTCCCTCCGGCCTCACCGGAACTTTATTTGCACTTCCCCTTTCTGCTTCCGACCCATCCTGTACTTCCTTCTTACGGATGAGCGACTCGTCAGAGCTCGACCCCTTTTTCACTCCGACCCCACTAGATCTGATCATCATCACGGTCTGAGAGGTTTTCTCATATCCCTCTTCTACCCATACCAACTCGATCATGTTGGTCTCATGATGAGTTGGGAGCGGATTTTGGTTGATGCCGGGTTCCGCAGTAGTCTGGACCTCAATTCGGCGAGTGTCGATGAGTTCCTGGATAGTTGTTTTAAACCTCCAACACTTTTCAGTGTCGTGCCCCGGACATCCTGAGCAATATGCACAATTTATTGAATGATCCGGATTCTTTGGAAGAGGGTTTGGTAGCTTAGCCTCGACCGGATTTAGCAACCCTACTTGCTTCAATCGGTGGAACAAACTGGTGTAAGACTCTCCCAAGGGAGTAAAAGTCTTTGGCCTTGGCGCCCTGTCGTTCTTGAATGCTTGGTTCGGACGAAAACCCGCGCCCGTGGGATTTCTATATGCTCTTGGGGGTGGATAATTATTTTGTGGGTTTGGTGCACGCCATGGTGCATGGACGGGAGGTGTGGCATATGATTGGGCGTGATGGACAGTAAAATGGGGATCGGGTGCTGGATAGTAGTGTTGCGGGTGGTTATATGGATTGTGGAAGTAATTTTCGTGGTGGGGCTGTGGCGGATTATACTGGGGTGCGAGGCCTGTGTTTCTGAACCATGCTCCGGAATCGACTGCCGTGACTTCTTCTTTCCTCTTTTTTCCAAGCACTCCTCCGGTGCCACTTTGAATAGCTTGAGTGGTGGCTTTCAACGCTGAATAACTCATGATCTTGTTAGCTTTCAAGCCTTCCTCGATCATAGCCCCCATCTTTATCACCTCAGTGAATGACTTACCCACGGACGTCACCAGATGTCCGAAATAGGTTGGCTCCAGTGTCTGCAGGAAGTAATCCACCATCTCATTCTCTCTCATCGGCGGATCTACCCTTGCTGCATGTTCCCTCCAGCGGAAACCAAATTCTCTAAAACTTTCGGCGGGTTTCTTCTCTAACTTTAGCAATGATAAGCGATCGGGGATTATTTCAAGATTATACTGGAACTGGCCGATGAATGCTTGAGCCAAGTCATCCCATGTAAACCATCTGTTGGGATCCTGCCTAGTGTACCACTCTAGTGCAGACCCCCCCAAACTCTGACCGAAGTAAGCTATCAGAATCTCATCTCGCCCTCCGGCTCCTCACATTTTACTACAAAACCCTCGAAGATGGGCTACTGGATCACCGTGCCCCTCGTATAGGTCGAACTTGGGCATTTTGAACCCGGATGGCAACCGGACATCTGGGAATGGACACAGATCCTTGTAAGAGACACTGACCTGGTTGCCCAAACCGTGCATATTCCTGAAGGACTGCTCCAGGCTTTTGACTTTCCGAATAACTTCCTCATGCTCCAAACTTTTGAAGTGCTTTTCCGGTTCTGCCGGGTTATCCCAGTGAGGGGTGTGTGAATGCGGTTCAGGAGCCTTAAAGGTAGGCTCAGGAGAATAACAATGATTGTCATGGATTTGAAAAAGCGGCTCACTGGACGACTTTTGTAAAGTAGCAGGTGGAGGTGCCACAAAAACAGGGGTAACCGGAGGAGGAGTATTTTGTCTAGCTGGTGGAACCTGGGATGTATAAGGGTTTTCCCCTTGATAATATGGATAGATCGGGGCACTTGTCGATGGATCAATGGGCGGATGCTCTGGTGCTGGTGTAAGAGTAGGAAAGTTTGGTGATGACTGTCCCCTAGCCCAGGCTAGGTGCATCTCTGTCATTTGTTGTCTCAACCGGTCCACCTCCTCTTTCATGATCTGTATCTCTGTTTTCTACCCATCGAGACTTTTGCCGGAACTAGACATGCTTGCTGGAATTGGACCTTTTGATCTAGTATGGTAATGGTGATCGGCCAGTATACTCTGTCAAGTCAACTGCTAAACTTTTCTGGAAATTGCAACAAACTTGTTAGCTCACTGAGTTTAACAGATATGTTATCACACGTTGGATGCAATGCACCTAATCAATTAACCATTTCTACATGTATTCATCGCATGCGTCATTCCAGCTTTTATCTTTGAAAACCTCATTTGTTATTAACCTCCCTATTCTTTCTTTTTCTTTTTAAATTGGAATAAAAACCTTGTTTTACAAACACGACCTTTCAGCGCCTCGCGGGCGAAGATTATAAGGCTGTGAGGGTCAATTGACCAGAAAAATCTACAAAATGACCCAAAAGTGGCCGTTTATGCAAAGCCAGCCTTCCGGCGTACCTTTCGGGTACATTCGGATGTTTTTGAAAACGGCATCACTCAACTTATTTACAACGAAAAATTAATTTCGATATTTTTGGTTTTTTTTTGGCAAAGGGGAGGTTGGACCTGATGACGGTTGCCTACGTATCTCACACCATGTGAGAATCAAACCAGCGTAGTTCGGTCTAATAAAATAACTAAATCATTTTAATAGAACAAACTATTTTTAACAGCATTTCTAAAATAAATTATTTTCAGAAAAACTAACTTATCTTTCTTAAAATCAACAAAATTTATCGGAATTTTTTTTTGTGTTTTTCAAAAATTTATTTTCAAAGAAACTAAACTAATTTTGTTTTTGTAAAAATTAAGAAAATTTAATTTTTTTTTTTTTTTTTTGCATTTTTTCAAAATTGATTTTCAAAGAAACTAACTATTTAAAATTAACAAAAATTATTCGGAGATATTTTTTTTTCTTTTTAATTTTCATTTCTTTCAAAAATATTTATTTTCTAAAATTATTTTGACTTTATCAACCTGACATTTTCCACTTTTATCCTCTCTTTTTCTAGTGACAAACCGGTCGACATGTAAGATCGAACTAAATGCATAGACAAAGATGCATCAAGTTGGTCTTTTGTTTCAGGTACACCTGTCTTAGACAGGCCCAACCCCTGTGTTGAGCCTCCTAAGTCAATATGCACATGATGCAAATAGAGGTTCTTTATCGGGAGTCCGGCAGAGAGTTTTGTTACTCTAGGTCATCATCCTGTTGGAAAAGGTATCTAGACTGGCTTTAACTCGAGCGGACAACTCGAGCCGAGGAGTGTCAGTGCACCGGTAGCATGGCTTTCCGGCTTAATTGACAATGCTCCCCGCCTAAACACGCGTGACTACAAATCCTTCACCGGGTGCCAAGCACCACAGCTATCTTGAGAAAAACGGGCTATGTCCAGCAAATGCCCGAGATTATATTTCAAAGAGACTCAGAAGAAGAAAATGGGTATCGGCACAATTTATATACAATTCACAAAATATCAAAGCAGTAAAAATAATATTTAGCACATTAATATAAACATATAATAAAATCAGATAATAAATAAGCCAAATACAATAATTATTCCAAGCTCGAATTCTTAAACCCTGAACCAGTGGTTCTGGGTTTGTCGTCCCTAGCAGAGTCGCCAGAGCTGTCACACCTCCTTTTTCCGCTACCGCACCCCGCGAAGGGCGTGGTAAAAGGAGTTTTTCCAATTAAAGAACAATCAAAATGGGATTCATTTATTAAGAGATTTAGAGTCGCCACTTGGGAGATTTATGGTGTCCCAAGTCACCGGTTTGAATCCCGAATTGAGGAAATGTTTGACTCTATTTAATAGTCCGCGAACCAGAAATCCGGATAAGGAATTCTGTTAACCCGGGAGAAGGTGTTAGGCATTCCCGAGTTCCGTGGTTCTAGCACGGTCGCTTAACTGTCGTATTTGGCTTATTTATCTGATTTATAACATGCTTTAACTTATGTGCAAACTTAAAATTTTAGCCGCTTTTTAATAATATTATTCATTATTTTAATAAAAAGAATTGCAAGGTTGTAAAAACGTATCTCGAATTATAATAAACGGTTTTATTATTTGCTTAAAAAAACAACACACGTATGGTCTTACCAAATCACTCAAGTGTAATCTAAATGCAATTCAATGACAAGAAAATTTATAAATCAATCCAAGTTACGTAAATGGTACTCCAGTAATTTACAGTGATATTAAATTCTTTCACACAATTATAATCTATTTATCAAGATGCTCCTTGTCCAGCGAGTGCTTATATGGTTAATCTCACAACTAAACTTCTCATAAGAGAGAAAGCTAAGCCGATCTAAACCAAACAACATGCCCAATTCGATGTTAATAAGGACTAAAAGCCAAAGAGTTGATTGATCAAAAATTAGATTTCAAGCAATGAATTAAAACAAAAAAAAAATTTGTGCCGCTTTACATATATGATGGTTTTACACTTATTCGATTATTTTAAGTTCATTCGCATTGAAACTACAAAAGTCACATTAAAACAATCTTACTACAATGTCTATTACGTTAGGCATGGCTTATCATTTTGTCAGCATGTGAATTTCCATCAACAGCAAACATATTTAATCAACATTAAATTACTAACACTAGAAGTTAATTGGAGAAAGAAAGTTAGACATTTCACATGCTAGATTTATGAGATCAAACTCAAATGTGACAAAAAAAATAAACTCAGATTTCATTATTCAATTTAAGAGCAAAGTATAATGGGTGTGAATCTACATACCTAATGCCAAGAACAAACATATTGGACCAAATACGAACGCGTGATACGAATTGAAATCTATAAGAGAAGCAGTGCGCTACATGCGAAACCAAACGAATAAGATTAAAAAAAACATAACACACACCTTGATCTTTATTTTAAGATAACAAACATGGACCTCAAAATATCCTTAGGAACCATGTTTAACAGTCCAAGAAAATAGGAATCTCAAGCCAACTGCATCTAGACCAACCCAAACTATTAACCTTAAATGAATAGATAGCATAAATGGCTACGTATGAAGAGTTAAACATCACATTAATACACCAAATTGTATGTTATTCGGAAGCTAGACACTTAATCACACGTTTATGATTTTAATGGCAACAAATATAGAATTTCTAAATGAGAGAGCAAAACATGTAATCTAACTATGAATCTAATTCAAGATGAATGCAATTCCAATCTTCAGGTTTCCAGTATTTTCCTTTATGTCCAACAGATCTTTACATTCAAGTGAAGCTCAAAAATGTGTACCTGGAAATCACAACAGTGAAAAAGGAGGTAGTCAACAGCAAAGAACAACAGTGCAGCAGCAATGAAGTAGCAATAGTAACAACTTGAAACCAGGACGACTCAGAAATCTAACTTTAGACAAGAATAGATTTTGACCGCAATGTAACAATGTTATCTCCCTTTTCAAAATCCAGTATAGACCTCGACCAAAAATGCGACAGTAAAGGGAAATAAATCCAAAAGAAACCGAGGCCGAAGCAATTTAGAATGAAATCTAGACAACTAGACCAATTCCACCACACCCAGTAAAACAAACTCTTAAGACTCAAAAGTGCAGTCAATGAAACAGTATACTTTCTCAGGTTTTTAGCTTTTTTTTTTCTCAAAGAAACTCCCAATCTCTATATGTATGTCTGTGTTTTTTTTTTCCAGTGTATTCCCTTCCCCCTTTTATAGACAAAGAGAAACTGCCCTTAATCCCTTTTCTCCAAGGCTGCCTCCTCCCCCATGTGCACCCCTTAGCTTTTAACCCTTTTAATACTACACAACCATCAAATTCTTTCTGTTCTCCACTCATAATTGTTTAACTATTGGTTTTAATAACTAAACAAATCCTAAAGGCAAAAACCAATGGGATATACTGCTGTCCAGCAGGTTTCACCAACCCATCTTCATGTGCATTGCACTCTAAAGGTTAGTTTATGATTACTTAAATGGACTAACAACTATACCCAATTCACAGCCTAATTTAAAATCAACAATGGTTCAAAACACAATCCAACAGTGGTTCTGGACATAATTAACAGTGCCAATTTCTATCCTAAGGTGATGTCAAACGGAATTAAGGAACTAATCGTCAGCATCCGACTAAACGATTACAAGACGTATAATTGATACCAATCAATCGACTCAAGAAACTCTCGGCCAATGCTGAGAAATACAAAGCTAATTATTCGACGACGCTAATCGACGCGAACACGTATTCGACAACATTCACAATCAAATAAACAACACATAAAAATAATTGACCAAATAAAGGGTCTTTGAGAAGAAATGAAAACAAGGACGGCCAAACAGAAAAATTGAGAAGAGTTCAATCAAAGCTAAACCAAACAAATACAAAAACAAATTGAAATAAACAGAAAAAGGAAGATTACCTCAAAGAGAAATCAAAATCGAACAGACCCGGCCCCAATGGACTTGATTTTTGAAGTAAACGGACTTTAATTGAAGTGTTTTCAAATGAAAAACACTCCAATTAAAGTCTATTGACTTCAATTACCGTTGATTTGGGCGAAATCCCTAGTTTTGGATTCTAGGGTTCTTGAGGCCGTTTTGGGGCTTTACTGGTTCTGGTCAGATTCGAGTCGAACCCAGGTCGGTAGGGATATGAGGGAGGTCTAGGGGTGGCGTGGTGTTGATTTGGGACGGTTTGGCTTTGGTCGAGTTTCGACTCGAATCTTCGATCGAAGATTCGAGACGTTCAGGGATGATTCGAGGTAAAAGGATTATAGATTCGTATAGAGGGGGGAGGGGAAGCTATGGTGTTAATTTGGGGGTGATTGGCCTACCGGAACCGCCGTGAGGCGATTTCCGGTAGGCGGAGGACGGTAGAAATGGGCGGCGTTACAATCGTCTCTGAGAGAGATAGGTGAAGGGAATGAGGGTTAGGAGGGTTTGGGTGTTTGGGTATACTAAAATGAAAAGATTAATCGGGGCTGTCGGATTAGATGATTTGAACGGCTAGGATTGATCATGGGTAATAAAACGACGTCGTTTCTTGGTTGGGAGACGGGTTGGGCTTAGATGAATGATCTTGGCCGTTGGATTGATTTAATCCAATGGTTCAGATCATCCGTTACATAAGATGGTGCATGGGCAGGGATTTGGGCTGGAGTAAAGGCAGGTTTGGCTAGCTTTGGTTTGGGCTTAGCTTATTTCAGCCCATTCCGATTTTCTCTTCATTTTTCCATTTTTCTTCTTTTCTTTTATTTTAATTTCAATTCCTAATTTATTAAAAACCAAAACTCTAAAATACATTACAAAATCAAATTAGTTTATAAGAGTACTAATTAAGTTCTTATTATAATTAAATTAAACTAAAATCACAAAATTGGGACATTAAATGTTTAAAAACGCAAAATACATATTTTTTTTGTGATTTTCTATATTTGTCAAATAAACTTGATTACTTTCAATTGTAAATTAAATCCTAAGAGTGAAAACATAATATATTTTGTATTTTTCTTAATTTAAACAAACAAACATGCACACACAGAGAATACAAATAATAAGAAAATTAACACAAAAATCCACAGATATTACAACGATACAAAAACGATTTTTATTTTGAATTTTTGGGAGTAATTCTCATGTAGGGCAAAAATCACGTGCTCACAGGCCTGATCCACAAATAAGGATAAAATGTCAAGTTCACACACATGGCACATAAATGGTCAAGAATACCAAGCCAAACTTGGATAACTATACAAGTATGCTCATATCCCCCTTTTAAGTCTCTAGTATATACTAAGTGTTCATAACAACAAGTTAACATAAGAGATATATTTAATAGGCATGTTGTGGGTCCTAAGCTACCCAGACATTTAACATAGTAGTAGCTACGCACGGGCTCTCGTCACCTAGCGCATGCGTAGTCCCCGCACTTAGCAACAAATACTCAATCGTTAATCATATAGGGACAATTCCCTCTCAAGAGGTTAGAAACGAGAATCACCTCGCTCCGAATTGCACTTCCAATATCAAGAATAATCCCAAACCCTCAATTCGTAGTCAAACGAGCACAAACCAATTAAAATAAGCAAGAACTAGTCAATAAGGGCTTACAAGGTTAAATTCTAATTGTTTAAGCAATTTCCTAACCATTAATACAAGTTTCCTAAATTCCAACCCAGGCCCGCATGCCTGGATTCCAAGATTTTTCGAAGGAAGTTGTTCTCTATCACCTAAGGATCACAAATATATGATTCCTAGTTCATTACATGGCAAGTTACATGATAAATTCTTAGTTTTATTAAAACCCTAGGTCTAGCTCAAATCCTTGATTTTTACTACATTTTTAGTGTTTAATCTACCTAATATACATGTATTTAAGCTAAGGATGGAGGGAAATTACTTACCTTACCAAGTTATGTGGAAACCCACTCTTGGAAGAACCCAAATCGCCTAAGTGTAGAGTAAAGAGTGACAAAAACGATTTTGAGTTCGTATTAAATGAACCCTTCTGTCCTAGTTATTTTTGCATCTGCGGAAGTATTTTCGCTTCTGCGGACTTTGGCTGCTTCTGCGTCTTTTGGGAACTGGGGCTGGACCGCTTTTGTGATATGGGGGCCGCAGAGGCAGAACCGTTTTTATAGTCCCTGGGCCGCTTCTGCAGTTTCCCCTGGCCTGTCCCTTTTCCGCTTCTACGATCTAATAACCACATCTGCGGTCCTGCTACTGCGGTCAAGAACCGCAGATGCGGTTATGATAGAAGCACCAAGCTTCAGTCATTTTCCAAATTCTAACCTCACTCGAGCCTCGCTCGTTTGACGCTTGGGGCTCCCATGCCCAGTCCGAACATACCAACAAGTCTGAAATCACGAAGCGGACCTACTCGAACCCCCAAAACACTCAAAACAATGCTAAATCGAGGAAATAACCCCAAAACCAAATGAATCAAATCATTGAACTTCAAGTTCTTAATTCTCCTCCACCGGGTCAAATCGCCCTTAAACTACTTGGATTGACACCAAATTTTATGGGTAAGTCTTAACTAATATTTCGGACTTGTACCAAGTTTTAGAATTGACATTCGAACCTGATACCTAGGAAAACAATGATTTCTTAGTTTATTTAAATCTTTGAAACTTTAACTTAACAATTTCACATAAAAATTTATTACTCGGGCCAGGGACATCGAAATTCGATTCTAGGCATACACCCAGGTCCCATATTTTCCCACGGAATCTCAAAAATATTCAAATTATGATTTCGAGTCTGTTTCCCCAAAATATTGACCAAAATCAAACTTGGCCTTTTTAAAGAAACTTAAAGAAGCAACTAGACTTATTCTTGCTCAAAACTCTGCTAACTTCCGAACCACCCGTCCCCGCAATTCATAAATTAGATAAAGCAAGTGCGAGAAGTTTTATTTAAGGGAAAGAGGTTCAGAAATGCAAAATGACCGGTCAGGTCGTTATATTCTCCACCTCTTAAACAAACTTTAATCCTCGAACGGATATAGAAAAGTATTCGAACTGCTGAATAAGTGGGGATATCGGCTCCGTATGTCCTCCTTGGACTCCCAGGTCGTCTCCTCGATCGGTTGGCCCCTCTACTGAACTCTTACGACATAAATCCTCTTGGACCTCAACTAATGGTCCTGTCTATCAACAGTGGAAACTGGCTCCTCCTCGTAGCCCAAGGTCTCGTCTAGCTGAATTGAGTGTGAATAGTCGACATGATACTTCCAAAGTATCGATACATGGAAGACTAGATGAACTCGTGATAAACTGGGGGGTAAATCAAGCTCACATGAAACCTCTCCAACTCGTTTCAACACCTCGAAGGGGCCAATTATCCTTGGGCTCACCTTGCCCTTCTTTCCAAACCTCATAATGCCTTTCATGGGCAAAACCTTCAGGACAACCTTCTCACCAATCATGAATGATACATTGTACGCCTTCTGGTTTGCGTAACTCTTCTGCTTGGACTGAGCTGTGCGAATCCTCTCCTGAATCAACTTTACCTTATCCAACGCATACTGAACCAAATCAATACAAAAATCAATATCATGATCTAGAGGAATACCCAAGAAGATCAGAAGGAAAAACATCGACGAACTCTCGGACTAGTGGCACCAAACCAATCGTTGGAGACTCTGCGGTGGCGTTTCGCACATACGCTAAATAAGCCAAACACCCTTTCTCCAACATGCGCTGAGCCTTCAGGAAAGAAATAACCCTGCTTGGCGTGTCAACTGTGGAACCTTTCTACTCCAATCTCGGTAACCCTGGCATTGCTAGAGAAATAGTATTGGCATGGCAATCTAGAACGATGTGATACGGAGATAACCAATCCATGACTAGAATAACCTCAAAATAGATCATATCAAGCTACAGAAGATCTGCTATAGTCTCAAAACCATAGAAAGTAACCACACAAGACCAGTAGATCCAGTTCACAACCACAGAATCATCCACAGGCGTGGACACATGATTAGGAACACCCAAGGGCTCAGGAGAAATATCCAGGAAATAAGCGAACAGAGATGATACATATGAATAAGTAGACCCGGAATCAAATAATACCGATGCAGCTCTATCGCTAACGGAGATAATACCTGTGATAACGGCATCTGAGGCCAATGCATCCAGCCCGGCTGGAAGAGCATAGAATCTAGCTAGAGCATTGACTGTCTGGCCTCCACCTGACTGAGGAGTAGCTGGCTGACCTCTCCTTGTCTGGCCTCTACCTTTGGAACGGCCTCTACCAGTCTGCCTACCACCTCTAGGTGGCTGGGCCACTAGTGCTGGAGTCATGGATTGTTGCCCCTGCTCTACTGCTTTGCCCATAAGCCTGGGCAATATCTCCTCATGTGGCCTGTGTCACCACACTCAAAACAACATGGTACAATGATCTGCTGCCCTAATGACTGTCCTTGATGACTCGTAGATCCCATAGGAGGAGCCTGGATAGCGGGTAGGCGATATGAAGTCTCCGGCATAGCACTGAAGTAGGGATCAGAAGAACCCTGGGGACCTGAATACCCACTAGAAGAACCTTGAATAGCTGGCAGGCGGTAGGAACTCTCTGGCATGGAATTTAAATAGGGACGTGTTGGAGCACCCCGTGCGGGAGTTGGTGGTGCTGAAGATGGGGGCCTACTGGGCTGACCCCTCCCATACTGACCTTTGCCCCTAGCTGGGGCACCTTTGAACTCTCCAAAGAATCTAGCTCTCTTGTCCTGCTGTATCTGCTCCCTACCCTTATGGCGATACCCCTCAATCCCGCAAGCAATCTTGACCACAAGCTGATACTCTGTACCTATATCCACCTCTCAAGCCATACCCGATCGAAAGGCTGCAATCCGGCGCCAAACCTCCGCACTCTCTCTGTATCCGTTGGGAGTATCATAAGTGCATGGTAAGATAACTCAGAAAACCACACTTCATAGTCAGTCACAGACATCTGACCCTGCTCAAGGTGCTCAAATTGATATAATAGCTCTTCCCTCTCAGAAGGCAGAATATACTTGTCCAGGAACAACTATAAAAACTGACCCTAGGTGATGGGAGGAGAACCGCCGGGCATACTAAGAACATAGGACTGCCACCATCAACGAGACCTGCCCTCAAGCTAAGAAGTAGTGAAGTCGACTCCACGCGACTCCAATATCCTCATAGCATGTAGTCTGTCCCTACACCTGTCGATAAAATCCTGGGCATCCTCTTGACGCTCACCCTCAAAGATTGGAGGGTGAAGTCTTGTCCATCTGTATAGTAACTTCTACGGATCGAACTCCATAACTGGCCTAGGCTGGGGTGCTATTCCAGCAACTGGCTGAACCCCCTCTGTGGGTATTGCACTCGGAGTCTGATAAACTGCACGTGCATGACCTGGAGCCTGAGCAGTAGGGTTCTGTGCTCCCCCTCCTGCATGCGAAGCAACTAGGTCTCCTGGAAATAAACCAGCATGAGTCATGGTGTCCATGAACCAAAGAATGCATTCCATGACCTCCTGAAATCCTGACGCAGTCATGAAATCCGCCGGAGTAGGCACAGATACGGGCACCTCGCCCTACTCCTCAACAATAGGATCCCCCGTAGGATCTTCTGGTGGTGCATATGGAATAGCTCTGGAATGCCTGTCTCCCCTACTGCGGGCTGGTGCCCTCCCACGGCATCTGGCAATGGCAGGAGCAGCTCCTCTCGGGTCTAGAACATTGGCGGTAGGAGTCCTCACCATCTGTGAGAGAATAGAAGAGGGAAATTTAGCACACTGACCATTGCACGATAGAAATGAATAAAGATTAGTTTTTCCTAGTACCATATAGCCTCTCGAAGATAAATACAGACGTCTCCGTACCTATCTACAAGACTCTATTAGGTTTGCCCAAAACATGTGAGACTTACGTGAACCTAGTGCTCTGATACCAGTTGTCATGACCCATTTGTTAGGCCAGCCAACACAGAAGTATAATTAAATTCTCATGTTTACCTTTGCCAAAAACCACTATAATAGATTTTTTTCCAAACCAAGGTTAAAAACCAGTAAAGATCAATAATGTATAAAGATTAGTTATACAACCCAAAATAATATCTACCACTGTGTGTGCCAGAACCTGGAGTCACAAGCTACGGGAAAGTAGTGTAGAATATACACAAAAGAATAGTACCCTATCCTACTATCTAAATCAGGATAGACAGAAATAACAAAAATACAAAGGAAGACTTCTTCGGCTGCGGATCGGCATGAAAGGAAAGCATCTCACCGTAGAAGTCCCAGACGTGCTCACTGATATGCACCAGAATGATGTCCGGATCCACCTACCTCACATCCTATACATTTAAGTACAAAAGCATAGCATGAGTACATTAACAACATGTACGTAGTAAATAACTCATCTAATCTCGAAGAAGTAGAGACGAGAAGTCGACTTGATACTTACTAAGGTCAATTAATATACATATAAGTATAATGTGTTCTAATCATGGAAATTACATGCATCAATAGTTTATGGAAAGTGGCATAAGTCAGTTACTTCACAACATCAAGTTTATAATTCATCATTTGAGATAATAGAAAAATAAGGCAAGTATAAGCTTTCCCACAATTTACATGTGCACATAATACCAAGGCGACAACCCGAACCAACAGAAAGAAACTGTGCACTTGCCAAGGGTCGACTACGTGCCTTAGATGAATCTGTTCATACCAAGGCGATCGGCCCGATCCACAAATAAGGATAAAATTTCAAGTTCACACACATGGAACATAAATGGTCAAGAATACCAAGCTAAACTTAAATAACTATACAAGTATGCTCATATCCCCTGTTTAAGTCTCTAGTATACACTAAGTGTTCATAACAACAAGTTAACATAAGAGATATATTTAATAGGCATGTTGTGGTTCCTAAGCTACGCAGACATTTAACATAGTAGTAGCTACGCACGGGCTCTCGTCACCTAGCATGTGCGTAGTTCCCGCATTTAGCAACAAATACTCAATCGTTAATCCTATGGGGACAATTCCCTCTCACGAGGTTAGAAAGGAGACTCACCTCACTCCGAAGCGCACTTCCAATATCAAGAATAAGCCCAAATCCTCAATTCATAGCCAAACGAGCACAAACTAATTAAAATAAGCAAGAACTAGTCAATAAGCGCTTACAAGGTTAAATTCTATTTGTTTAAGCAATTTCCTAACTATTAATACAAGTTTCCTAAATTCTGTCCCCGGGCTCGCGTGCTCGGATTCCATAAATTTTTGAAGGAAGTTGTTCTCTGTCACCTAAGGATCACAAATATATGACTTATAGTTCATTACATGGCAAGTTACCTGATAAATTCTTAGTTTTATAAAAACCCTAGGTCTAGCTCAAATCCTTGATTTTTACTAAATTTATAGTGTTTAATCTACCTAATATACATGTGTTTAAGCTAAGGATGAATGGAAATTACTTACCTTACAAATTTATGTGGAAACCCTCTCTTACAAATTTATGTGGAAAACCTCTCCCAAATCGCGTAAGTGTAGAGTGAAGAATAAGAGAAATGAGTTTGAGTTCGTATTAAATGAACCCTTCTGTCCCAAGTTATTTTCGCATATGCGGATGTATTTCGGCTTCTACGGAATCCGCTTCTGCGAATTTGGCCGCTTCTGTGGGCTGGACAACTTCTACGGTCTGGGGCGCATAGGCGGAACCGCTTCTGCAGTCCTTGGGCCGCTTCTGCGGTTTCCCCTAGCCTGCCCCTTCTCCGCTTCTGCGATCTAATGACCACATCTACGGTCCAAGAAACGCAGATGCAGTTATGACAGAAGTAGCAAGCTTTAGTCGTTTTCCAAATTTTATCTTTACTCGAGCCTCGCTTGTTTGACCCTCGGGGCTCCCGTGCCCCGTCCGAACATACCAATGAAATCATGAGGTAGACCTACTCGAACCCTCAAAATACTCAAAACAACGCTAAATCGAGGAATCAACCCCAAAACCAAAAGAATCAAATCATTGAACTTCAAGTTCTTAATTCTCCTCCAACGGGTCAAAACGCCCATAAACTACTCGGATTGACACCAAATTTTACAGGTAAGTCTTAACTGATATTTTGAACTTGTACCAAGTTTTTGAATCGAAATCCGAACCCGCTACCTAGGAAAACAATGATTTCTTAGTTTATTTAAATCTTTGAAACTTTAACTTAACAATTTCACATAAAAATTTATTACTTGGGCTAGGGACCTCGGAATTTGATTCCGGGCATACGCCCATGCCCCATATTTTCCCACGGACCCTCAGAAATTGTCAAATTACGATTCCAGGTCCGTTTCCCCAAAATCTTGATCGATGGCCTTTTTAAAGAAACTTAAAGAAGCAACTAGACTTATTCTTGCTCAAAACTCTACTAACTTCCGTACCACCCGTCCCCGCAAGTCATAAATTAGCTAAAGCAATTGTGGGAAGTTTTATTTAAGGGAATAGGGTTCAAAAATATAAAACGGCCAGTTGGGTCGTTACAACATGTCGCTTAGATTTTCTCCTTTTAAACGCCTTAGGAGAGTCTAGAATTGCCTTCATTAGAGGTCCTAAACACCTCCAGGACATAAGAAAGGGATGGGTAATACACGCATAGAGTACGTTTAATTAGAATCGTTTATATAACCATAAAAGGGAGGGTAATTAGGTAGTAAAGGATATGATGATATGTGCGCTAATGCTATGTGTAGCACCCCAACTTAGGGATGATTACCAAGCATTGTATAGAAGTGATCCTATAGGCTAAATAACCTAGGACCTCCTTTACTCCGTGTTTTAAATATCACATCCATTTGTCTAATTTGCTTTATCTGTTTATAAGACTAATTCACATAATTTGAGTTTGGCTGGGACCTATCATTGTGAATCTCAAGAGGTGCCTAATACCTTCTTCTCAAGGTTATTTCGAGCCCTTACCCAGTCTTTGGTAATGCAAACAAGTTTTATGAGTCATTTGCTTTAGGCGCCCTAACTCACCTTAAATCCGTTAGGTGGTGACTCTTCAAATTCCTTACCTAATTCCCAAAAGAAAATGAGTTGTTCCTAATGAATGTCAAACCCTGAATTCCGCAAGGAAAAAGTGGGCTTGACAACATGGCGACTCCGCTTGGGATTTTTAGGAACTTACACTAATGAACTTGTTTTTGTGAATTAGTCCTAAGAATGATTTATCCGTAAACTGACTTGTCTCATTGTATTTTTTGTAATTGTCTTTCAATTATTTAAATACCAATCGTCGGGTTGGTCCATTGAGGTCCTCTTCGACTGCTCGCACCTCGGCGCAGTAGGTGTTATGGATCTCATCCCAAGTTGTGGGGGGATACTTCATGAGCCAGCTTAGTAGTTTCTTGGTTTCTCTAGAGCCCTCCCTGCTGAGTCCGTTCTGGAAAGGTGCTACCGCCATGCCTTCCGATACGTTTGGTAGGCTCATCCTTACCCTGTTGAATCTGGCGAGAAAGTCCCTGAGGCCTTTGCCCGGGGTTTTTCTAATGGCGAAGATGTCATTTACCCGTGCTTCTGCCTTTTTAGCACCGGCGTGTGCAGTGATGAACTTGTTTGCCATTTCTTCGAAGGTTGCGATTGCTTTGGCGGGCAATTGGGAGTACCATGTCAGGGCTCCTCCGGTCAGCGTCTCACTGAACTTCTTCAGTAGCACAAACGATACATGTTCCTTAGACAGGTCGTTACCTTTCACGACGATAACATAATGGATGAGATGATCTTCAGGGTCGGTGGTCCCATCGTATACCCTCAGATAATGAGGCATCTTGAAAGTTTTCGGGATGGTGTAGGGGGCTTCCTCGGAGTAGGGTTGCTCTACGAACCTTCCTACGTCACGTTTTAGTAGCAATTTGGGTGCTCCGGGGATCTTGTCGACCCTATCCTGATATTCCTTCATTTGGTCACGGAAGGCCTGATTTTTGCTCTCCATTTCTTCCATTTTTCTCAAAATGGATGCTAATGTATCGTCATGCATTTGCGTTTCAGCGGGTTAGTTGTTGGTTCACATTTTCTCTTGCTCGTCGGCTGTGGCGGTGATACTTGTTGTTGGTGCTGCTTTTTCATGACTCGGTGGTGGTTTTTCCACTAGGTCGCTCAGGGCGTTTGTTAGCCGTTCTTCCAGTAACTTCCTGACCGCTGGAGGTGCTTTATTTGCAGCGGATGTGGAGGTATCTTTTTCCTACAAGGTTGCAAGATTACCGGAGGGGGAAGGTGAGGCTTCTGCCTCAAGTGTGATATCGGGGGTGGTGTTGACGGCAGTGCTACCACCGACCTCGTTCAGGGAACTCAGGAGGTTGGTGGTGACTTCCGTTATAGCTTTGGACCGGGTGTTGTTTTCGACCATTTTTAGGTTTTATCTGGTGATGTGATCCTTCGGATGTATACTACAGGTTTGATTCTCGAAATCCCTACAGACGGCGCCAAATTATTTGACCCAAAAGCTGTCGGCTGCTTTATGAGTTAGAGACAATCAAAGATTATAAAAGGGTAAATCGGAATCAATGGTAATAGACTCAAAGATAGATATATAATTCGTATGTTGTTTGCTCTAGTGGGATTGTAATAAAACTTATTGGAGTATCAAAATTGATCAACAATAGAGAGATGAGATAGGGAGAGAATGATACTCAGAAGTTGTATTATTAATGAAAATAACACCTCTTTTACAAATGAGGGAGGCCTTTCCTTATATAGAAGGAAGGCCCCCTCGCCAGAATATCACTTTTTCTAGAACTATTGTCGTTACAAAAATATAAATGGGCGGAGGGGACGGAACGCTCGTACAAGCGAGTTTGTCAGTGCGCCTTTATAGTTAGGGGCGTACTCCTTTCCGTCGTATGGGTGTGAAGGCAAGTGTATTTGACTTTAGTGGCTGTGGAGGGAGGTGTGCTTGACTTGCATCAATCGTGTCCGATTCGACCCATACAATAATGATATTTGTTCTAGGTGTTCTCATCTGACACTAAAGATAGAAGGATTATTCATTTTCTCAAAATATAATGCACCATTGACAAAAATATAGTAATAATATTCTATTTGCATTCTTTTTCCAAAAAATGAGAGAAGAACGAATGCATAACTTATACATTGAAATTGCACTAAGGCATTGAGGATGCACATAAGACAGAATTTCTTTCTTTATTGAGCTAACTATAAGATTGTCATTCATATATATCTAGAAAATTAAGAGGATGTTCGGCTAAAAAAAAAACTTATGGCCACTTTTTTTTATCAAACAAATCAGTTGTTTAATATACGTTTCAATACTATAAGTGTTTATTTTATCAATTTCAGCACTTCAAGCGTTTAAGCTATCCAAACGGGCTCTAAATTGCTGTCAAGAAAACCCAAATTTGAAACGGGAGAAATGAATACAATAAATCAGCTTTGTCCTCTTCTTTGTAAGAGACACAAAGAATCTCTGTGGATGTGATCAGTGCTAATAGTTGTGGTAGTATTAATGCAAGGAAGGAACGACAAGTCATAGAGACTATAGTGATATACTAGTATATAGGTAGGTTATAAGAGAGAAAGAGAGACATGTTCAGATGATAAAACTGACAACTACTGAAAATATGTGGGCTTTTAAAACTGATCAGGAGAAAGGCAGCGGAAGAAATGGCAGAAGAGAAGACGAACTGGTCAATGCTAATCCACAACATAAACTACCAGATTCAGCCGTTTCATTTTGGGTATAACGATTTGCCCTCTTTTTCTTTCTGTTTTGTATACCTCTCATTCTCTCACGTTATATTTAATTAATTTGTCTCTCCCTTCTTCATGCATGCTACAGTATAATTAGAGCCCGTTTTACTTAGCCGATTTAGATTAACTGATAAGTATTAGGTGCTGAAAAATATTTTAAAATGCTGAAACTTATTTAAAAAATAAGCAATTACGTGTTTGGATAAAAATGTTGAAATTCATAATAAGCAGCTGAAAACTGGGTGTAAGAAGAATTTTGTTCTAAAAAGAAGTACTTTAGGGATATAATTTTAAATATTTTGGTCACACCTAAAATGCTTATAAACTGAAATTTGATAAGTTGGGGGAGACCAACTTATGACTTTTGGCTTATTTTTGGCTTATAAGCACTTAACTTATAAACACTTTTAATTTTATCAAATGCGTAGATAAGCCAAAAAGTGTTTATAAGCCATTTTGACCAGCTTATAAGTTTAGCCAAACATCCTCTTAGACTTATTCAACTAAAAAGTGGTAGTGCCGTGTACAAAATATTCGTGTACAAACAAGATTCGGGAAAGGCCGGACTTCAATTGGGTAGTGATGTAGGCAATTTATCTGGACGCAAGTATTAATTAATGACTGATTTTACGGATTAAACTCATGATCTATAAATCACACAAAGACAATTTTACCATTGCTCCGAAACTAACCTTTAGAATTAGAGCTTATTTCAATAAAAAGTAATCTTTATGGAACATCTCGAAAAACTTTGCACGGGGCTATAAGTGGGCAAAAACGAAATTTTCAAGGGTGCAAGCGAAATATAACGGTGATTTCTTGTCCAGATATGGAAGGAAGTATTGGCGTAGATGGTAGAATTATTGTCAAGTGCCTGGAAGTCACAAGTTCGAGCCGTTGAAATAACTTCTAACAGAAATATAGGATAAGACTGCATACAGTAAATCTTTGTGTTCCGATTCTTCTTCGGACCCCGCACATAGTAGAAGCTTAATGTACCGGGCGATCATTCTTTTTGCCTGGGTATGCTTTATTTTTTTTGTTTTATATATATAGCCAACAAAATACCAACAACCGGATTGCTTTGTTCTGTATTTTAAGTAGGCGTTTGGACATAAGAATTGTCAAATTCTAAAGAATGGTGAAAAAAATTCAAGTGAAAATGGTATTTGAAATTTAGAGTTGTGTTTGGACATAAATTTTAGTTTGGATTGTTTTTGAAGTTTTGTGAGTGATTTAAGTGAAAATTTTGTAATACAGTTTTTTGGAGTAGTTCAAATTTTCAAAAATTTTCAAAATGCATATTCAATTAAAAAATTTATGAACAAAAGCTGATTTTGAAAAAAGTAAATATTTTTTGAAAAAAGGGGAAATTTCTATATGTCCAAACACTCTAAATACTCATGCAATTGGTGACTAAAATTATTTTTTAAAAATTACATATTAAAGATTAATAATGATACTAACAAAATGAATGGTATTTTGATTAAATTTAAATATGAATGATTGATAAGAGTAATAATGTCTAAATGCTGATTTGAGCAAATTAAATAAAATGAAATTTAATTTAATTTAAGATAGTTATAAAGAATATAAATTTTCGTCTGTATTCATCTTCAATTTGGTGGAGACCAACCACCAAATATGATTTCCTCTTGAAAAATATTTTGCAATAAAATAACTTAGAATCAAATTCTTTAAATCTTTTAACAACTCCTAAATAAAAAGTCAATATTCTTGTAATTTAACTATATCACTAGAACTATCTATTAGTCAATCATTTTACAGATTATTAGTCCAGCTTACCATATGAAATTATCTACAATTAATTTTTAGTGACTTAATAATTTAATAGTTTTCACACCACCTTTTTTTGGGAAATATTTTAAATAATCAGTATATAAAAGACGACTCGTATGGATCTTTTTTAATACCTAACCTCACTGTTGTTCACTGCTCTCTAGCGTAAAAAGGTATCCACTCACCCGTCGCACCTCACAAAACACACAGATTCTTTCATCTTTTCTCGCCGCTTCAAATTCTCATTTCTTCCATTTTTAGCAGTCCATGGAGTTGTCATCAGTTCAACAACCACCAGCGCTTACCCAACACGGACAGGAGCAAGAGCAAGATGATGAGTCGTCTGCAGCAAGTTTTAGCAGATCAATGCATGATAAGGAACAAGAAACAGGTGGTAACCGTTACTACATGATTTTGTTGGGAATCAACTACATGTGTCTCTTTGTTGGTTCTGTCTCATCAAGTTTGCTTTCAAAATTCTACTTCAATCACAAAGGTGGCAGTAGATGGGTTTCCACTTGGGTACAATGCGCTGGCTTTCCTCTTCTCCTCTTCCCAATTTACCTCTTCAAAATTTGTACCCATAGAAAACCATTCACTGGCTTTACCCC
Source organism: Nicotiana noctiflora (assembly GCA_032618575.1). NCBI lineage: Eukaryota > Viridiplantae > Streptophyta > Magnoliopsida > Solanales > Solanaceae > Nicotiana > Nicotiana noctiflora. The sequence continues at coordinate 106,861 of JASVEL010007184.1, forward strand.
TAAAATCTTGTGCCACTCCATTTGCATCGGCTTTTTTTTAGGTATCAACAACCTTCTCTTTTCTTGGGGAAATTCTTATCTTCCCGTTTCGACAAATTCTCTTGTTTTGTCTACTCAGCTAGCCTTCACTCTCATCACTTCCGTCATTATCGTCAACCAAAAAATCACGTTTGCAAATTTGAACTGCGTGATTCTACTTACGGTTAGTTCCGTCCTCTTAGCCTTAGGTTCAAGCCATGACAAGCCACCTGGCTTGACAAAGGGAAAATACTTCATAGGGTTTTTCTCAACTGTGGGTGCGGGATTGTTATTCGCTCTTTATCTCCCAATCATGGAGAAGATATACCGAAAAGTTTACTGCTATGCTATGGTTGTAGAAATGCAGCTGTTGATGCAGATGGCGGCGACGGCTTTAGCTACCGTCGGAATGGCGGCAGACGGCGGCTTCTCAGAGATGAAGACGGAGAGCATAAAAGTGTTCGATTTGGGTGCAAAGGCTTACTGGCTGACGGTGGGGTTTAATGTGGTGACGTGGCAGTTGTGCTTCATGGGTACTGCTGGAATGGTGTTCTTAACGACGTCATTGACCGGAGGTGTGTGCATGACGGCGTTAATGGGGATAAACGTGTTGGGAGGGGTGTTAGTTTACGGTGATCATTTTGGTGGACTTAAGGTAGTTTCCACTTTACTCTGCCTCTGGGGATTTTGTTCTTATATTTACGGCATTTATATCAAAACGAAAGAGGAAGAAAACCATATTGACAGTTCAAATTCCAGCGAGAAGATGAGTATTGATCCTCAACCTCATCGCTTCATGGAACTTGCAGAAATCGTAACGCACAACTCCTGACCCTCACGCTGATCACGTGCCAGCTCTCTCTCTCTCTCCCTCAAATTGTTTTTTTCTTTTGTTTTTTGTTTTATTCGTTTTAGGGTGGTGTGTTTGAAAAAAAAAAAAAACTTTTAGTGTGAACTCGTAATATTAAGTAGGGTATCAGTGAGTCAGTGACAAGTGGTTGTACTCATGATGTTAATTAATGGAAACGTAAGGATAAATTGTTTATATATATTTATACTATATTAAAAGCAGTAGCATTATACTTAACGAAATATTGTTCATAATTTTTACTGTTTTAAAATAGTTCATTATTTAATTATTCTTCTAGATAATATCTAGGAGTTTTAAAATACATTTGCTTATTTGAATTAAGAAAGAGGTCCTTATATTTAGGACTTTAAAATTATTATAGTTTTATCTTATATGAATTTGAAATTAAAGTATAACAAAATAACACCAAACATTTTTATGTTTTACCTTATATATGAATTTACACAATTAAAGTATTTTTAGCTTAAAAATAATTGTATATTCATGCTGTAACGATTCGACCCGTCGTTACGGGAGTTACCGCCCCGTTTTTCCCATTTAATGCTTTCATATTTTTTATTTTATGTGTTTGGCGAATTTGAAGTAAATCGGGTAAAATTCAATTAGAAATGAGGCAACAAACCTTATTATGGGAAGGTTAGTTTGGAAAAGTCAACCGAATGTTGATCAATGAGTTAGAAAGCTCAGAATGGATTTATGATGACTCGACTAGTTTCGGGGGATGATTTATGACTTAGAAGAGCAATCGAAATTGAAATTGGGGGTATGGTGTAGATTTAGGCTTGAATTGGCTAAGGTCGAATTTTGGCGAATTTCGGATGGTAGGTGAGATTTTGATCCGGGACTCAGTATGAAATTTCGAGAGTTGCAGTAGCTCCGTTAAGTAATTTTGGATATATGTGCAAAATTTCAGATCATTCGGAGGTGTTTAGGTCAAGTTTTAGATCAAATGCAAGTTTCAGAAGTTTTAATGAAGCTTAGGCTTGAATCCTTGAGAATTCGATGATTTTGATGTTTATGATGGTATTTTTACATTGCGAGCAAGTTTGAATGAGGTAATGTGACATATCTGTGCATTTAGTAGAGGTTCCGAGGGTCTCGGAGTAAATTCGAATGTCTAACGGGCAAATTTTGAACATATTAATGCAGCAGAAAATTGCACACAGTTTTTGTTCTATGCGATCGCATAGACAGGTCTGCGAGCGCATAGAAGGACCTGAATGGGGGTGAATTTTTACTCTATGCGATCGCGTGAGGGGATGTTTGATCGCATAGGTTGAGGAAAATGTTCGGTGTGATCGCAATATGGGTGATGCGATCGCGTAGCATAGAAAGTTAAAGGTGTGCGATCGCATAGGGATTTATGCGATCACAGAGAAGGAAAATTGGGCCTGAAAATTTTACTCTATGCGATCGCAGGAGAGGCATTGCGATCTCATAAAAGAAGGCATCAATGACAGAATAGTTAAGTCAAAAATCAGACACGAACCCTTATATTTTTACACCATTTTTACTCCGCCAAGAGAGGGTTTTGAGCGATTTGAAGAGAGTTTTCAACGGTTATTGTTTGGAGGTAAGTCTCTTGACTAGAAAACGTGATTTTATGCAAGAATCAACACAAAAATTCATGAAATTTGGTAGAAATTGTGAAGAACTAGGGCTTAAGTTTAGAAAATGAAATTTTGGATTTTGAAAGGTCATTCGAACTCCAATTTCGATAAATTTTATATGTACAGACGCGTGGCGAGACCATAAATCTGTTGGTATGATTTTCAGAATTTTTTGAGAAGTGGGCCCGGGGCTCGGGTTTTACCAACTTCATGAATTATTATGCTTTTCGAGTAATTTTGATTGGGTTATATTTCTTTGACCCATATTTATGTATTCGCTGTGGTTTTGACTAGATTCGACGTGGAAGAAGGCAAATTCGAAAGGAAAAGGCATTGCGGATGAGTCCACGGCCGGTTAGAGGTGAGTAGTTAGTATATATGATAGCCTGAGGGTTTGAAACCCCGGCTTATCAAATTGTGACGCTATTTAGGGTGTGACTCGCATCCCA